>OY978225.1:13954366-14480380 GCA_963854785.1 Vaccinium vitis-idaea | reverse complement strand
TAAGAAAACGAACAAACCGAAACTGTGAACTGTTTCCGACCATAAAAAAAAACGTTGAACGAAACAAAAGCCACTACAGAGAAAACCGAGGTAACCGATCCCAGCTTTTGGTCTTTGAACTCATTGATTAAGACAAAATGGGTTCAGTCTTCTATCTCAATAAAAGCGTGCCCAAAATGCACATTGGATTGTGTGAGACCTATATGAGGATCCCATAAAAATAATTCGAGTCGGTTTCTCAGGGTCCTTATATAATATCATCTCCATCAAATATCAGTAAGAGTTCGATAGAAATCATTTGATTTTCATTGGACCAAAAATCAAATGAATTGATCAACCTTACCGATATTTTACTGAGCCATTCAAAAATAAATTAAAAGGCTTAGATTAATTTTGTGGGAAGTCGAGGTTGGTCCCAAATAATCCGATGTACATGTATGGGCCTGAATAATGCAATCGGAGGGCTAAGACCTTATTGAACCAAAGAACAAGGCACTAAGGCCCATTTGGGATTACCCTAGGCCCAAGACGAACGATAAGGCTCCTGTACCGAGTAATGCCTAGGTTAGCTGGCATCCAGACCCGCATCCCTGATCTGAACGCTTATAGGCCAGGGTTGCGAATACCAGTTGCTCGGGTAACAGTCAGGTCTGCGTGACCCAAGGAAAGCAGTTCTTGCACACATGCATGGCCACCTTGTTCAGTGTCACGAGCAAAGTCCCTCAAACGGTTGTGGCACGCGTCAAGAGAGGATTGGATGCATGTGCCGTTGGCTTGGCAATGATGCTCGGTTACGTCTACAGTGACGTTGCTTGAGCGATTACCGTGTGTGACGTGCATGAGGTACTTGGAGGGCAAGTCAGAGTACCATTTCGGACTCCACGGTCCTATCTGGTGCTAATAAGTTCGCTCAGTTTGCAGGAGCGAAGCCGTGCGGAGATTCATCCCAGAAACAACAACCCACTCCTTGCCGAACAAAAAAAAAAAAAAAAAACCCCACCCACTCCATCCGAGTTGAAGAAGCGACTTAGAGATATTCCGACCACCATATTACATTTGGTGTACCCATTGTTGGATTACTTTTCTGTTAGTATAAAAAATAAAAATAAAATAAATAAATAGAAACCGAGCACAGAGAGAGAGAGAGATTGTGAATATCCTAGTCCCAGTATGGATGACATGCCTTTGATCAGACAAGAGAGGAAAAGAGTAGAGGTGGGCGTAAACTAGCCTGGACACCCTTGACTGTTGAGAGAGAGAGAGAGAGACAGAGAGAGCGCGCAAACCACACCCCTGATGTTGGGCTCTTGAATTTTTGTTTTGTCAAACACTAGTAGGTTCTAATTGCTTTTCTTTTCCTGCTATGCATTTTTTTTTTTTTTTTTTGGGTGAATATAGTATTTTGCTTGAAAGGAGGTGATCAGTAGAAAAGCTAAGTGGGTTTACTGCTTTAGTTAAAACATCTGTCTCACAATTTCACTTTTTGGGGGACAAAAAGAACATTAAAGAAACCGAATTTTTGAAGGACCAAACGTAATTCACTCTGCACCAAACCAACACGGGTTTGATTTGGTTGGTGAAATTTTCTGAGTCAGTTTCAGTGAAAGCAAACCGATTTGTTTTGGTTGGTGAGACTTCCCATTCAGTTTCGATACAGTATGCAATAACAACCGCCTGACATCGGTTTGGTGAAGAATTAATACAAACATATGGGCTGTAGAAGTGTAAAACTCATCCTTGAAAACCGGCTTACAAGGAGAGGGTGTCCAAGAGCTTATATACACAAGGCCAAGCCCATACTTTTAATCGATATGGGACCTCAGGTTCGTAACAAGAAGTCCTAAAGAGCATTCGTACTCCAGTGAAGATTCAGACCGAAGCATACATCATCATAGTCCTAGACAAAGGGAGCCAAAACACCAATCAATTAGTAGCCAACACCAATTCAATAATAGCTTGTGTTTTACTATGCTATTCATTTACCCTTCTTAAATATCCTAGGAAGTGTTTTCTTCTGAAATGTACACAAGTCGAGCATTGAGAATGTAACAGTAACATCCCCGAGGCACGATTATAGGAATTTGAGACTCACATACCACAGCGATTTCCGATCCATAGGTGTTCTACCGCCCCCACTAAGGCACAAGCAAATCCAAAACCTCTAGAATTACAGTTGTTTTACAAGACTACTAAGCAAGCAAGTTCGACCTGCGACCGCGTGAAAGAGATCGACCACTAGCTTCCAGATTCTCAGCCAACTTGTTTACCACCTTGGTGGTGTACGACCAACTGCCATTTATCATTAAGTTCACGTTTCTCTTTCATGAAGAAAAAACAACTCAAGCCAAGTCCCAAGTCCCATACCTCTCGCAGAGATCTCTCACATTCACAAAAGGCTATTGAACGAACTGCCCCAGTTTTTACTGGTAGATCACAAGATCTAGGTGTTTCTTCTTTATTGACTTAGTACACCGTAAGGATTTAACTGAAATCTCTTTTCCACAAAACAAATTAGTTGCCATCATAAATACATGTACTTTAGGCTTGATATTTACAGGAATCTTCAATGAGAAGTTGTAATTATAGTTGTATTGTCATTTCAGAAGATAATAGGAGAATAGAATCTAATTCAATAGTACTTGGAGATACAGAGGTAGCAAGATATGTCAAACAGGAGAGACTAGAGAGCAATATAGATCCAACTCGGTCTTATTAGTTAAAGTCAGCTATAGTTATAATTTCCTCTTACTTACACGTCAACGCTCTAATACAGACCGAATGGACTCCTAGTCTTCAAAGCAGTTCAGGTAAAGACACAAGCATAGAGAACTCACTTCTGCCACTCAGAAATCATGATATCAGCTCCATTTTCCACTTGGAATGAAGTACACATGAGCTCCTTTCTCTCCAGCTACCCGTATTCTCATACTGCAATGCAAATATTCGAAAGATAATGAGAAAAAAATGATATTCAAATGACAAAAAATAAAGGTGAGAGAGGAAATAGCAGACCTATCCCCAATCAATAAATGGAAGAGGAGCATATCCACCCTCTGGTGGCGGCTTCAGTGATGGAGGTAGGTTACCCAGCGAAATTCCCATACTATCCCTAACCCTACCACCTGCTACCAAATGGAGAGAATAAGCAGTGAGTGGACAAAAATGATACCAAAAGGAAACGAACCAAAGCCATAGCTATCTCGTCACAGGCAACAAAAAAGTAACTCAAACATTATATGAAAAGAATGGGTGTCGTGTTTGCTTATAGCATATGTTCACGCCTTTTCGATAGATGGGTATTACACGAAATGGCCAAACCCAAAACAAATCAAAAAGCGGGTTGTTACGAGTTACGACACCAATTAAATCGCCAGTTGTGTTTGTTTGACAATTGTAAGTGTAACCCTTTAAATATGACCCATCTAACCAATCCAACTTATGCAACTATACCACATAGCAATTTTTAACGTGTTCAACATCTGTTTATCATTATAGTTTAGTAGAGACGCCAATGATCTAATGAGGGATCCCTCATTTTGTCAAAATGCTGACCTCCCATTTCCCGGTCGAATTTTGATGAGTCAAACCGTTCAATGTGCTTAAAACATGTTTTTTAAGGGTCCTTGCGAGGAATCACCAAAAAAAATGACTGGAAAGGGCTTGATCCGATCAGTTTTTCATAAATGTGTATATATACAGTTTTACGAAAAACTGCTCGGATCAAGCCCTTTCTAGTCTTCTTTTTTTTTTTTTTTTGCGATTCTTCGCGTGGACCCTTAAAAATATATTTTAAACACATTGAACGGTTCGGATCATCAAAATATGGCAGGGAACTATGAGGTCTGCATTTTAGCAAAATGAGGGATCCCTCATTAGAACGAGATCGTTAGTAGCGAAGTAACAAAAAAATTCACCAAAATAGCAATCTAACAATCTCCATTCATGTTGAAAGATTATGAAGAAAATTATGGCGCCCAAGAGGATAACATATTGATTGATGAACATGTAAAATTTTCCAGTTGCATAATTGAGTAGTGAATTGTAAGGCAGAAAATGAAGAGGACAATTACAGACCCAGATTATTCCCACCAATAGGAATAATAATACTTGCCTGGAAAAGGTCCTCCTCCAACTAGTTGACTCTCGGCAGTACTTGATGAATGAATATTCTCTGTTAATTACCATAGAAGGTCAACTAAAATTAAATCTTAACAAAACCCCATTCCTATCTACTCAAATAAATAATCACATGTTATTTGCCTCTACTTAAAACTACAAGCATCAAGTGGTATTGAACCACAAGGTTAATGCAAAGAAGTAGGAATATAACTTCTTGCCATAAAAGAGTGGAAGAGGATCAAAGAGATAAATCAACGAATGATACCTGGTATGCCTTGAGGATTTACACTTTGGAAGTTTTGCTTGGGGTGATAATATTTACACGAATCACCATATTGGCATGATCCCTTTCCAGTATGAGAAGAAAACAGCTCAAATAAGTTAACTTAAAAAATCCAATCCAGCTCAAATAAGTAAACCTAACGATCCAATCCAGCTCAAATGAGTTTAAGGTAATTATTTTTGTAGTCCACTTCTCTACAAATATATTCATCTTTTGCCCCTCACGAAATGAAGTTTTCAACATGACTCATTTAATATATCCTGATTGACTTTTGTCCAAATGTCTCAATTACACAGGTATTATTTTTGGCTTCGCCTAATAAAGACCAAAAAGAAGTGTACTTGGAGGAAAGTGAAGTGCAAAAGCATTATCTTTTACAAAATCAAACCTTTTCAAGGTCCAACAAATTTGACGAGACCATGACTCAACATGCACCAAAATTATGGCATCTCTTACGTAAGGCCTAAATTAAGATGCAAGTGCAAGATCGTTATCTTATATTTGTTGCAAATTTGCAAGCAGATCTAATATAGAAAATTGCAGTTCACAAGCTGGTTAAATTCATGAGGAGAACCATGCCCGATGAACAAATTTACACTTCTTTCATCCCCCTCTTCTTTTTGCTTTTATGAAATGGCCACATGAGAATGCATATTGTTCATATTGCCATCCAGCTATTTCCAACGAACATAGCTCCAGCCAATGTACATATCAACAAGAAGAGAGCATGGATAACCAAAAGGTAGAAGCACATTTGAAGTCATTACAAACAATTTTGAGGATGCATCAACCTAAAGAAAGACTACGAAAAAGAAGATGCACATGAACAAGAAAACAAGGTAAAACATCATGTGATTTTATATTTGTGGAGGCCGGTAAGTGGCTATTTTGAGGAAGCACTAAAGAACTAAACCTATTTCAAAAACTTGCAACAGACAAGAAAACTAGTACGCCTCCACTCTTGCATTGATAATGGATTCAAGTGGCCACCCCAATTGATTGGAAGACAAGGCTTGGTTTGGTTTGGTGAGCATATATTTACAAGAGTAGTTCAGCCAAGGTCTGGTTTAGCAGCTACAAGCAATCTTAGAATCTGACATCCAAACTGGCTGGTTTAGAGTAAATGATCTTAACAAACCGGTAATAAGATGAGCTTGAGCTATTTCCTAGCTTCCTAGTACGTAATCATATGAGCAAAGGTACAGCAATCAACCAATAGCACATCATGTATGTTAGATCTCCATCAACAAGTGGTTCATATAATTACCAAGGCTAAGCAGGAGGCACCGAATATCCATTTTAAAGCAATATCCTTTGATCACCATAAATGGTTCCCCCAGCCATCTGGCATCCAATATAAGGTTTTCTCAATAACCACAAGGTTGCCCGATACAATTTGCGTAATGGTTATGTTTGATATAGGAACCTAGATGCATTACTTCGCTCGTCCAAATTCTATCTAACAAATTTATCAATGCCTCAACAATAGATAATCACCACAATAATCTCCCTGGTCTAGACAATTTGCCCCAGGTTTATATGGAAATCAGACCGGCAAACGAGGCATTCTACCGGTCCAACCAAGCAGTCAATTCCTATGTAGATATGTTAATTAACAGTCCACTCTAATAACAAAGGCTTTTGAATCTAATGACCCCGTATTAGGTGCTCTCATGCTCTAAATCCTTTCAGGGGAGAATGGGGAGGAAATCCTAGTGCAATACTAAACCAAACCAAACCGAGTCTTAAGTCTCAATCAATTTGGGTGAGCTTCATATATCAGTTTTTTTCATTAAGCTTTGTCGAGAACATCATGTCCAGTGATATTCAAAAAACCCTCTACTATAATCATATCGATCCTCCTAACTACCGCATTAACCCATATAGGATAGACATGTCCAAACTACCTTAATCAGTTAATCCATTTTCTCTCAACTTATCATCTGTCATGAGAAGATGATAGAAGATAAGATAAGATAAAATAAAAAAAATCCTACTACAATCATCATGCTCATAAAATTTTACAAACCATTGATCAAACAACCAAGCTTTCTTCCCTACCAAAAACCTACAAAACTATGATATGCAGAAGTTAAAATTCAGATCACAACATTGTAGTTTAGCTCATAAGCCCTTTAAAAAGAGAGAATGAAAATTAAAATAAAATTTAGTTTGTTATGATTCATGTTGTTTGCTTATGCTGCCACATAGGATATACCAACTATGATCCTATACTCACCCAAGCAAATACCTATGCAGTTATGCCTAAGGGTTGTCGATTGTATTGTGTCTTAAAATCCTGGTTTTGTTTTTTTTTTTTTTTTGCTCAGCATCTTAAAATCCCTGGTTCTCACTTCTTACTTTCATAAATCGGTAGGTCCCTTTTTTTTCGTTTTCTTTTTTGCTATCAAAATCCAGTTGGTCATTCTTTGAGCTCATTATTTGAGCACATGAATTTTGACTTTCTACATAAAGGAACTTACTTTAAAAAGGAGAATACACAGGCAATAAATCAAAGCAACAACAAAAGGACCCATTGCTCGTATACGATAGTCGATATGTGATGAAAAACTTACATAATTGGAACCTCTTGAACTCAAGTGTCAGCCTTTCAGTCAAGGCAAGATTGCCTAAATCATCAACCAAGTGTACTTCTAGATTTTTCTTTTTCAAACCCATTCATGAATGCTACAAGAAACAGTATAATCGGGTCTTTTATACGAAGCGACAACCGAATGATGCTGCAATAGTCAGCAAGTGCCATAAAACAACAGGGCAATCCTTAAGCAGCAATTTTGGTGTCAAGAAATAGGCAATGGAATGTGAAGCAAATGAGAATATCAAACACAAACAAAAGTTTTTTTCAGGAAAAAAAAAAACCCTTACTCCATTGAATAATAGCGAAAAGAAGGATTATACACATATATGTATGCACAGAAAGGCGATTAGATTCTAAAGAGAGAGTAGTTACTGTTCTGAGGAAGCGATTGCAGACTCCTTTCCCAAACGACGATGGATGAATCTGGTGATTTTGAGCTGCCCACAACAACATAATGAGCAGAATACTAAAATTAGTGTGTGCAGGCGTTTCGAGTGTTTGTGTGTGTGTACATATATACATACAGATACGTATGTGTGTTGGTAAATTAGGGTTTGGAAGAGAGAGATTAGTTGAAGTTAAACCTAGAAAGGAGGAGGAGGAGGAGTTTTGGTAGTAGAGAGCTTTGGCATGCTGGTGCGGGAGCCCCTGGAGATGGCGCTTCCTTGCTGATGGTGTGTCCTGGAATTGTTTCTCACAGTAATCGCAGTAATATTTCAACAACGGCATTTCATGAAACCCCCCAAACTCTCTCTCTCTCTCTCTTTTCTCCTCCTCACTCTACAGGCGCACCGTTAAACTCGCGATACAGAACTGGGCAAACCGATCGGTTGATTTTTTTTCCAATTTTGGTTTTAAAACAGGAATATGATTAAAAGGAAAACCCAAGAAAAAATTAAAAAGGCATTAAAAGAGAGAGAGAGAGAGAGGGGTACCAAAGCTCGAACCCAGGATGCGGCGCATGACACCACGAGGTTGCCACCACCACTAAGGCCTCGTTTGGATGCAGCACTAAGAAGGGGATGAAGCAATCCGGCCAGATGAGGAGGTGATGGGATGTTTAGCCCATGATTTGGGAACAAAAAACTCACCCCGACTAAATAATCCGGGAGAATCCGGACTAAATACAAGGAGGGGGAGGGGTACTTGTGTTTAGTCATGGGGGATGAGGGAGGAAGAATTACGTGGGTACCCTTCTTCTTTTTCTCTGTTTCGGCAACAGATATGGGGAAAAAAAAACATATCTTAATTTGGTGACATTTGGTTTGTCGTTTATTTCTTCTAATCCAAAGGCCACTTTTCGTTATTTCTTTTTTTGGATTTAGAAAAAACGGTTAATCATAAAATATGCAATTAGAATTGGGGTAAATGTAGACTGATTTTTCGGGACTAAACTAATACGCAATTAGAATTAAAAAAAATTTCGTTGTTTACGGTGGAGTGAATGATAGTGGAGTACTGTTAATAAAAAGGGGATTTTTATTAGGTGTGGCAGGGTTTAGATCAAATATTTGTTAGGAGCCAAAGAAATGCATATCAAATATTACTTCAACTGAGTTTCACATTTGATAAAATGCAAATGGTTTTCTCAATCGCTAAAATCAACCCATTGATTTTATGAGACTCCCATTTTATCAAATGTGAAACTTGGCCTTAGAGCCAAAGAAAATTTGTATTACACGTTTTTTTACCAAAAACTTTTAAATTGAATATTTAATTATTTTAATTCATATAAAAATTAATACTAGGACTTATTATAGCTTAATTTTTGTTAAGTATAACAAATTAATTATGTTTGAAATTATATAATTGTTTTAATTAATAATCTAATATAGGCATATGAAAGGGCAAATTTGTCTTTTGACATGATTTTACATCATCCACCCTTTTTATCCCTCCTTTTTTATCCATCATCCAAACCACGTACTATTTAATCCTCCCTTTTTATCTCCCCTTACTATTTAATCTCTTTCAAACTAATACGTCATCCAAACGGGCTCTAAGTTCATAGTTTTGGTAAGGCATTAAAAGAGACACAAAATTGTGTTCAGTTTTGGGGTTTGTATTTTGTGTTTTTGGATTTTCATTTTTATGATTTTCGTCTATTTTCTCCGAAGACAATTTGATTGTGCATACATTTTGTTCAACGAATTCTTTCCGAAAAGTTACTTGAAAAAACAATAATAAAGACATAAAAAGGTTTTTATGTGTTAACTAAACAAACGTCAACCTAAGAAGTTGTCACAATAATTACTCGACTTGTCTCGCCGGAAGTTACCACCTTAAGGCCCCGTTTAGCGATCGGAAATGATTTTAGGTGGATTTGTAATGAGGGTGGACCAACCTCCTAAGAATGGTGGATTAGTATATAAGGTGTTTGAATGTTATTTTGAGAAGGGGGATTTTATAGGATAATGGCAAATAGCTTAATTGCCCCCACTTTATTATTTTAATAAACAAAATGGATTAATTTCAATATAATTAGAATAAATACATAATAATTACAATTGAGAAACCAAATCAAGGTTCTGAATCTCATACCGGCGTGGGTACCGGTTTTCCTATTGGTACGGTACGGTACCGGGTACCGTTTCGGATTTAGCGGTACTACTTGTATATGTATATGTAAATCGAAATTTTTCTCCATATAATTTAATTCATCATAAAATAAATTATCAGTAGAGACAAGAAATATCATCAAAATATGGGATATATGTATACTTACACACTTCATTTATGTAGATGTAAGATTTTATTTTTGAAAATTAAACAAGACAACACAAAAAATATAAGGAACTCAAATTAGTGTAAACATCACAATTTTTTTTTTGATTTTATCAAAAAAAAAATTGTGATGTTTACACTAATTTGAGTTCCTTATAACAATGTTTTTTGATATAACCATTTTAAACAAAAGATAAAGGGTAATTTGGTCCTTGTGATATTCTAGGGCTTCAAATTACAAAACCTTATCTACTAGCAGTCTAGCACTAGCAAAACAGAAGCCTCTGCTTCTCTTCTCTACCCATCTTCTCTCCTGCTCTGCTGCCCGGTGACAGCGTCAAATAGGTATGCTCAAAACCTTGCATTTTAGTGTTCTCTCTCTCTCTCTCTCTCTCTCTCTCTCTCACATAACAAAACAGGTATAGCCTCCCTCCCTCTCGATCTTTCTCTATGGGTGCAATCTCATCTGAGCAAGATCCATTTGCAGAAAACTGTTCAAGTCCGTTCAACACAGTATCAGACGGAATCGCCGGGACCACCATCTCGCCCAGAATCGGCCGGACTTTTCGGTACTCGCTGGTAAGGACCGGTATTAGAGTCGGGACGGAACTAAAGGTGCAAGATACCGGTTTAGCATAAATCCAGTACGTACCGGCCGGTACGGTACAAGATTCACCACCTTGAACCAGATCCACAAATTAGGGCAAAATATCATTTCAAAAACCACAAAATTCATGGGTTATGTAAACGAGAAAGCAACAGATTGAACGTATAAGATGAAGAATCGACTACTTTGATCAATACCTCAGTAATGCTTGAAGACGAGGTGAAGAGGAGCAACAATGGAGTCACATGATCTGGTGGAAACCATTCTCTTCCTCTCTTCTCACTACTCTTTCCTCTGATCGAAAACCACAACACGATCTGGTGATACATGTACACAAAAATCTGCCATCGTTGGCGAGCAAAGGTGAAGGTGAAGGTGGCGATGAAATCCCAATAGCGGTTAAAGGCGGGGTTGCAAAATAGCATCCCAAAACGCCGGCTTATGGTGGGCCCTGGATTTGCTTATGGTGGGCCCTGGATTGCAAATCCTGGTCTGAGGCAAATCCGGTCGCCAAATAGGGCCTAAGGTTGCACGGTTGATTCCTTTGGTTGTGAGTTGTTTTTGGGCCCACCTCACCTCACACAAAAGCCTTGAAATGGCTATGGAATGCACTGCAGAGATTAATCTGGTTCATCGAGAGACTCTTTGTTACCAAAACAAAGGAAAAAAAATTCAGGTAGATAAAAGGGTTGTGTTGCTCTTTCAGCAAATAAAAAAACTAACATACACAATGTGTCATTTGTATACCTTTATTTCTCTAATAAATACATACGTGTCATTGTATCTAGTTTGCTAAATTTATCGCTACGTGATTTGTTGATATCTACACGTAGTCCTCTAAAGAATCGTTGTGTGATTTGTCAAAAACTACGTTTGTACTCCTAATGGTGTACATTTTGTGTTGTGTCTTGATTTATTTTGGTATTATCGTCGTCACTCGTCACCAACCCCACCCCCAGTGGCCCAATGTCACCAAGACACCAACCTAACCTCAATTGGTCGAAATTGTTGGCTTGGCGGCTTGGCCAGATTGTGTAAGACTTATTTTATAGTTGTGGTTCCACATTAATGATTGGAGCAATTTAATTTGTTTAAAATTTTATTTTAAGGATTCTTGGGAAAAAATCAGCTTACTTACATATTGATAAAAATTTGATCAATTACTTGCAAAATCAGAAACAAAAATCGATCAAGTATTGCAGATATCAAATGAGCTGTTTTTTACAAAGACTCTAAAAAACAGACTCTATTTGTAAACAAATTTAACAACTCCGATCATTATAATTATAGTGGAATTACGAAATACCGTCCGGTGTTTGGTGTACCATAACTCTTTTTTTTATTTTTTTTCCCCACAAAAATTACTTGCAATTACTAGTATAAAAGTATTTTCGGTTCGCGTCGTTCTCGCCCACCGACCCCAAATAATCCCAGCCGTCGGACTGCCTCCCATCCAACGGCTCATATTCCAAATCAACATACAACGACGCCAACCCTATGAAAGCGTGTGGACCCCACCCACCAAACCCCACCTACACACAAAATCAATCCACATTCATCCATTTCACCTCCTCTTCTCTCTCCTATATATAACCACCCGAAGTCGACGGGGCTGGTGTCTCTCACCCCTCTCTCTCTCTCTCTCTACAATTGTCGGCAGCTGGGTTCATTTTCGGGTACAGCTAAAATCCTCTCGCTCTAATTAACTTTGCTGATTTCGCGAATTAAGTGTGTTGCATTTTGATTCCATCCGTAATCGGATCTGATGATTTGTGGTGGATGTTTGATTGTTTTGATTGTGTCATGATGCTATATACGTATGATTTTGAAGGAAGTTTCAGATCTAAATTGTACTGGTGGATTTATGTTTTAACAAAAGTCCAAACGAAGAAAAGATCGTGTTTAATCTATTATGTTGATTACTGATGCAAATCTAGAGTTGCCATGTAGATATATTTACATATGTAGGTAGCAGTGTTAAGTTATCAATGTATACAGGGTGAGATACTGCTTCGAACTCAGATCCGAGCACAGATGTATTCGCAGCCATCCGAAGTGTGTCGATTACAAGTCTAGAGTTGCCATGTAGATATATTTACATATGTAGGTAGCAGTATGAAGTAGTATCAATGTATACAGAGTGAGATATTATTTTGACCTCAGATCCGGATACAGATGTATACGCAACCATCCAAAGTGCGTGGATCCCATGTGCATGGTGTCGGGTTGACGTGCATTGAATTGCTCCGGATTTTTTTGGACCTTTTGTGTCATTAGTACAAATCACTGCTCAACTAACCTCTTAACTAAATCTCCAGCTCAACTAGCACCGTGATTAGCCGCCCATCAAGAGTCCTTTTCTCGTTTATATTTTGAGTTGATTAGCATTTTAGTATGCTCATATCAAATGGATCTCGGTTGGAACATTGAGATTTGATTTTCATTGAAATGGACGTGCATTAGCCAATTACTATAAGGAAAATTCTAAAATCAGCCCACTGGACTGTCGTTAAGGTTTAAAAAGTTTATTGAAATGTGTGAAAGTGTATAGTAAAGTGAAAAAAAGTACAATGGAGTGTGGGTTTTTTTTGTCTTTCTTTTTGCCCACGTGCATGAGTGATCCATACATTTGCCGTTGCTCATTAATTTCCTGTTATTCACTTTATTCGTTACTCTAGTATGATACACTGCATTAAGCATTTAAGCTTGTTCCTTTTAATAAATTTTCTGCGAGGCCGTTAGCATATTGATTTACCTTGTTTGTCCAATTTCAGTTTAGCAGCTCGGAAGAATGGACACCTTCTTGTTCACCTCTGAATCTGTTAATGAGGGGCATCCAGATAAGCTTTGTGATCAGATATCAGACGCAGTCCTTGATGCCTGCCTCGAACAAGACCCAGACAGCAAAGTTGCCTGTGAGACTTGCACCAAGACCAACATGGTCATGGTCTTTGGCGAGATCACGACCAAAGCCAAGGTAGACTACGAGAAGATCGTGCGCGATACCTGTCGCGAGATTGGATTTGTTTCTGATGATGTTGGCCTCGACGCTGATAACTGTAAGGTCCTTGTTTACATTGAGCAACAGAGCCCTGATATCGCGCAGGGTGTCCATGGCCACCTCACCAAGCGCCCTGAGGAGATTGGTGCTGGTGACCAGGGTATCATGTTTGGCTATGCCACCGATGAAACCCCCGAGCTGATGCCCCTCAGCCACGTCCTCGCGACTAAACTCGGGGCCCGCCTCACCGAAGTTCGCAAGAACGGAACTTGCCCCTGGTTGAGACCTGATGGAAAAACCCAGGTCACAGTTGAGTATTACAATGATAATGGAGCCAGGGTTCCTATCCGGGTCCATACTGTTCTCATCTCTACTCAGCACGATGAGACCGTCACCAATGATGAGATTGCTGCTGACCTCAAGGAGCATGTGATCAAGCCCGTCATACCAGAGAAGTACCTCGACGAGAAGACCATTTTCCACCTTAACCCATCGGGTCGATTTGTCATTGGTGGACCCCATGGAGACGCTGGCCTCACCGGTCGCAAAATCATCATCGACACCTATGGTGGTTGGGGAGCTCACGGTGGTGGTGCCTTCTCTGGTAAGGACCCCTCCAAGGTCGACCGAAGCGGGGCCTACGTTGTTAGGCAGTCTGCCAAAAGCATTGTTGCCAGTGGGCTTGCCCGCCGTTGCATTGTGCAGGTCTCATATGCCATCGGTGTGCCAGAGCCGCTGTCAGTGTTTGTTGACACGTATGGCACCGGGAAGATCCCGGATAAGGAGATTCTCAAAATTGTGAAGGAGAGCTTCGATTTTAGGCCTGGCATGATCGCCATCAACCTCGATCTCAAGAGGGGTGGCAATGGAAGGTTTTTGAAGACGGCTGCGTACGGGCATTTTGGAAGAGCCGACGCTGACTTCACATGGGAGGTGGTGAAGCCCCTCAAGTGGGAGAATCCCGAGCATTGAGGATCTGCAATTCGAATGCCTGTGGCGATGAGCATTTTATCTGCCTGCTTATTTATGTTGCTTTAACCTACGAATTTCCCAAATTATTTGCTTGTCATCATTTTTCTTCTTCTAGTGTTTTCTCGTCGTGCAATTCAGCTGCAGAGCAGCATCATTATATTGATGATTTATTTCACACCAGTACGTATAAAAAAAAGTGCTTTGTTATCCGACAGTGAGATTTTGATTGTTTGAGAACAAGTTGGTAATTCCTATGTAAATTAAAGAAAGAACAAGACGGCCGGCCGGATCTCTGCACCGTACGTATGGTGCAGGGAACCCCCCACTTCTGAAACCTGTTACACACCTTGTATTTTCTTCAATTTATGAAGGAATTACCACCTTGTTCTCAAACAATCAAAATATGGCCGGATGTTCCGCACCACATGGTGCCGTGCACCATGGAACTCTTCCTCCAACAGGTTCTGTTTGGTTCGGTTTAGTCATATTTTTCAAACCAAATCGAACATTTTGGTATTTACATTTTATACAAGCCAAAGCAACCATTTTAAACTACTCGAGTTAACATTGAACTTGACCAGAGTCTCGTAAAAAATCAAAGTAAGGTGAAAGCATACAAAAGGTTCAAGTATGTTAGAAAGTAGTAACTTAGTGGTGGGTAAAAATTGAACCCTGACCCAAATTAGCGCTAGTTAGGTGCTTGTCCCAAATTCTCCGATGTCTCGAGTTCAACGCTTGGCATCAACCAACTTACTTCCCTTCTTTCTTTCCAATGCACCAAAACAAAACATGTATTGCCCTGAGTTTGATATTTCGGCTCTGTTTTTGAATCTTGAGTTTTGCCAAAAAAAGAAAAAATGGGAAGAAAGAAAAAACCTTAGAAGAAAAGAAACTCTTTTGGATTTGAAAAATAGGATCACATGAATAACTTGCTAGAGTTCTTTATGCCAAATTTCATGTTAAAGTTTAACCTTGGTAAAACCCTCTGTATCCTTGTGTCAGATTTGATACAAAATTTTGACAATGTTTTTTTTTTTTTTTTCCTTTTTTGGGGGGTTAAATTTGGCTATAGCCAAACATTTGATATCATCCAAGCCATTTGACCTGAAAAACGAAATTTATTTCATTCAATAGTCTGGTGAGAAACCATTCTCTCTTTCATTTTGTCTATCCAAATGAGATGATGAGAAATCATGAACTTTTCTTTTCTTTTCTCACTAGTACGTGAAATCATACTCCTTATTTATTTTTTTCCACGCCTAGGTAGCCAAAGAGGTTGTAAGTGCGTTGTCTCTCCCCTTTATTCTATTAGTTACTTCTTGCTAAACAATACTATTCATAGAGGTTGAATCAATCCTTGATATAGCGACCTACCACATTTCATTATTATTGTTTAATTGCAAAATTATATAAGGCTCCACTTGACAATTGGGCGTAAGGCCTCCAAATACCTTAGGTTGGCCCTGATGAGCCATGAAGAGTAAAATTAAAATTTGCATTTTCCGTTGCATAAATAAAATGTGAATCTCCTTTTTGGATTAGTAAGGCTGCAACTGTTCCTCAAAAACCTCCAGATCCTATCAATTTTATAAATGCAAATGATGATCTCCATCGTGATTAATGGTTTGTCAATGGTTGTGATATCCTGCCTCTTTGTAATAGCCACCAAAAGACAGAATGATACATAATATTTCTTTAAAATGTACACGGGTGAATGTTGAACCTATTTTGAAATTTGGTAAGTTTCTAAACGAACTTGAACAACCAACTGCTCGGCTCATTAATTCAGAAAATAATTAAATCTAACTAAAATAACCAAGCAAAATTGCGATGTGCAACGACGACATTTTAGATCCTAAAAATTCTCCAACTCCTTCCCCCTTCATCCCCGTCCGCCAACCATTTTTCAACACAATACATGAGTCTTCCTTGATTTTGAACTTAGTATATATATAGTATCTTTTTTGTTTTCTGAAATGTTTATTGCAAATTTGCAATAGAGATTGGACTTAACAATGAAAAATGCTTTCATGAACCAATGAGATTGTGGTGAAGAATTGGACCTAATGCAACCGAAGGGTTGGTCCGGTGGTCAAGATATGTGATGCATGAGTTTGTCACATTCAAGATTTCAGGTTCCAACCTTGATATTACTCTTGTGGGCCGTCTAAAAGGTTACTTTGGACCGACTTTAAAAGGGCAACGTTGGAGATGGTGGTATACTGGAATTGATACCCCACAAATTAGTTTAACGTGCACATAAAGTGACCCGAACACCTTTTATGCGACCTGAACACCTTGATTTGTTAAAATAATACTAATAATGGGCCCTAATGCTTGATTTGTTAAACCTTAGATCACCATTCCAGCTTTTATTCACTGACAAAGCAACAAAGTAACCAAAACAGAAAGCAAATCCAGGGAAATCACATGCAGGGCCCGGCCCTGTCCGTATTTTCAATACTAGCTTTTTATCCGCATTCGTATTGTGGAGAGAAAACTCCTAGAGCACCATGTAGTGATGTTTCAAGGGCACTGAATAATAAAAGAAGCAGATAGACTTTTTTTAAGTTTCATAAAACTGTGAATTGGACCGTCGCCAATAATTTATCCGGCTAATAATTTGAACCTTCCAGTAGCATAACAATCACTTAGTAAAGCATATAGTAGTAAAAGTTCTTTATGATGATCAAATGGCCATATAATCCTCTCACATTTGCTTAGATAATCAGACGGTTTATACGATTTTGAAGAAAAATTCATCCATTTATTTTTCGAACGCATGTGTTTTGATCATGAATTCATGATCATGTGGCAGCGGTTATTTTTTAGTTTTGATTTTTTACATGAATAATTCGTTAAATGAATTCCGTGAGATAAGAGTGTCCAATACAACATTCCATAGACAAAAGGAGTTTTTCCAACTCGTAAAAGTTCAGTGCCATCACCTTATCAACTCTCAACCTTTCCACATAGGAATCATAGTCAGAAAAGTGCTTTTTGATTCCCACCTGCCCCCAAATCTCTATTTTGAAATATAAGATTGGCTGAAAGAAGATAGTGATCTTTATGGAAAATCGTACTCCAACATGTATAATTTATTTAATTTTAAGAAATAAATTTTTTTTAGTGTTTGAAATTGGTGCAGAAAAATCATTAAATTATACATGGAAATGTTTTTATTTTTATAATTAAAAAAAGTAGCACAACTTTTCATAAAGAAGAGCTATGAGAGCATAATTCCCGGTTGATTATCTATCCAAATATCAGTAAAATATAACTAATTTTAGTGCTGAATTTATCACCTAAAATCCCAATCAATAGGACGGACCAAAGGCGGATGAGCCCGGGCGACCGCTCAAATCTATTACCCACCCATCGAAGTTTTTTGAAAATTTTAATATATGTCATTCTGTCATTTTTTTCTCCTAAAAAATTCATGGATATCTTAGTAGTGTTGAAGTTGTAATAATCGGAATTTTTATAATAAAAATTGAAATTATTTTTATCATTTATTATGATGATTTAATTCCATAATAACTCCTAATTACACGGAGGACCCCTAATTTCATAAAATATCACCTAAAACCCTAATTCTTTCAACAACCTAACACAACTACCCTCTCTCTCCTCCATCCCATCACCACCTTATCCTTCCCGGCCGAGGGGACCCTGCAATGCATTCTCTGCACTGCATGGTGCAGGGAGGCCAAAACGGCACGATTTTGAGGCCATGGCAATTGCTTCGCCAATTGCGGTCTTGTGGGGCCCAATTTCGGGTCCCAAACAAACGATCCGATCCGTTAAATAATTTTAAAATAATTAGACAAGTGATCTTGGAGAAAATCAGGCCCATCCGATATTTTTATGTAATTGATCTAATTGGTTCAATTTTCATTAATAATTCAGGACCCTATAATTTGAAAGAAACTTCAAGAAATGATATACAATTATGCGCCTGGTAACCCATTGATCTAAACCAAAGAAATGTTATCAAAAACACTAAAAATATGAATTGTTTTGATACCTATCGATATCCGAACAAGATAATTTTTTTACTGAATGCTCTTCTCAATGAGCCCTATGACACCTACGATTCAGATTAATAGGTTACCAAGCGCACAATTGTCTAACATTTCTTGAACATTCTTTCAAATTATAGGATCCTGAATCCTGAATAAAAATTGAACGAATTATGGCAATTACATAAAAATATCCCACGGGCTTGATTTTCTCCAAAACCACTTGAATAATTATTTTAAAATTATTTAACGGATCGGATCGTTTGTCTGGAACCCGAAATTAAGCCCCACAAGACCGCAGTTAGCGAAGCAATTGCCTGGCCTCAAAACCGCGTTGTTTTGGCCTCCCTGCATCATGCAGTGCAGAGAATGCACTACATGGTCCCCCAACCTTATCTCTTTTATATTCAACCCCTCATCACCATCTCTAGTCACCTCACCTCCTCACCTAGCACATGGGCTTGTCCCAACTCCAAACACCTCTCAAAACTACCTCATCTCCACGTATAAATACTCCTCATTGTCTCACACAATTCCTCACATGTAAACACTCCCCACAACCAGAAAAACACAAGTGAAAGAATGAAAGAAATAGCTAAGGTCTAGCCAGGTTCTAACACTGGGTTAGAACACGTATGTAGAAATCACATAGACGCTATTAAGTTAAGGAAAATTAGAAATGATTAGGGTTGAGGTGTGATGAGATATCCGGAGGCCATTCCGCAATTTTGATTGGGGGTCAGCCAAATGGATTATTGTGGTTATAGGATATTGGCAGTCAGCCAAGGATTTTGATACGAAACCCTAAGTTATGACATTGCGCGATTACTTCTTATGAATTTAGGCGATAAAAGGTGTTATGTACTATAGTGTCGGGTCACGGTCTATATAATCCCATGGATTAGGTTAGTTCCTCATGGGCCCAGTGGTTCAATTAATCCTTGGGAAATTCATCCTTGCGAGGCGTTAATGTTTTTGACGAAGTAGATAACTTAGTCAAGGCAAACAAAAGGGGAGTGAATCACGAATGGTCATAATCTTGGTGGTTATAGGTGGAGGACTTAGATAAAATATAAGTTAAAGGCTAAATAAATGTAATCATTTACTTGTTCCCTATTTCTGTATATCCTCTTGAATATATATATATATATATATATATATAGGCAAATTTTCTAGTAAGGACCTCCCGTAAATAAGAAAAACTGTAATTTTTTCACGTTAAAAATTGTTTTTGAGAAATCCGAACTGTCCAATGTGTTCAAAAGGTGTTTTCAAGGGTCCACGCGGAAAATCTTCAAAAGCAAATACCGGGAAGGGGTTGATCCAAGGAGTTGTTCGCAAAAACTGTATATTTACAGTTTTGAGAAAAACTGCTTGGATCAAGCCCTTCCCGGTATTTTTTTTTGAAGATTTCCAGCGTGGACCCTTGAAAACACCTTTTGAACACATTGGATGGTTCGGATTGTCAAAAAAATGCTCAGATCACGGAGGTCTGGAAGTCCAGATAGGAAGTGGAACCTATATGTATATATATATGATATGTGGCTAATTATAATGTAAGGATTAGTAGGTAAGAGTTAGTTATTGAGGGATTTATCACTTATGATGTTATCATTGGCCCTGACATATTATGCAGCTAACAAAGGCGAAAGCAAGGAGCCATACTACCAGACGGAGGAACAGACTGAAGAGCAGGTGTTAGTAGAAGACTCGGATCTGAGCTTGAACATCTAGAGGAACCTACTATCCCATTATTTTGTGTTGGAAGAATGCAATCTTATTTTCCAACAAGTACTTTATTATTCTGTAATCAAACTACGATCATTTTTATATTATGATATTATTGTTGCTTAATCAATGAAATTCTTTTTAATTAAATGAATCTTATCTATTAAATGATTTAAATAATCTTCATAAAATCGGGCCCTTGCAGGAGTTAACAAGTTAAACTTTTCCCCTTACCTAGTTAGCACTTGGATGTGTCGAAATGGAGTGGGGTCCATCATTTGGAGATTATGGATGTGTCGAAATGGAGTGGTGTTTAATGATCATTTGGAGAGGCCCGACAATGTATGCCAAGGAGCTATTCGGGATGCTGCTAATTTTATTACAACTAATGAGATGCATGAGCAACGAGAGGAGGTGGCACATGGTACTACAACGAATGGCAGATGGAAGAGGCCTTCACATGGCTGTTTCAAAATCAACTTTGACGGGGACATCGACAAGAATGGTGGAATGTGTGGTTTAGGCATGGTGATCCGGGACTCGCAAGGGAAGTCTATCGCGGCTAGAGCTGTTTGCAAAACTTTTGTGTCAGACCCTCTTATGGTGGAAGCTCTGGCAGCAAGGGAAAGCTTGCAGTTGGCTACGGATTTGAGGATCAACAATATTATACTTGAAGGTGACTCCCAACAACTCATTCGGTTGATTCAAAGGCAGATGGAAGACCACCAGTCGGTGGGAGTTATTGTTGCAAATATTCTTTGCCTTTTAGCTGGATTTTCAAGAGCAGATACGGCATTTGTAAGGCGAAGCGGCAATGGCGTGGCCCATAATGTTGCTCAAAGAGCTGTGAGAGGTCTTGCTTTTTCTACTTGGGAGTTGAGACCTCCTTTGTGGCTTCTATCTCCTCTCCAAGGGGATGGTTGCCCTGTTTGATTTGTATGGTTTTTTATCATCTATATAATTGATTCTATCGTTTGGGGAAAAAAAAAAATTAGCACTTGGATAGTGCCTTTAATATAGAACCTTTGCATGTTTGATAAGAAAGCATTCGCGAGCCAAGATCTGTCCACGATTTGTAATTGAGCCAAATATTGGGTGAAAACGAGAAAGTCGATCATTTATCCCCTTGATTAATTCATCCAGTGTTAACTTTATCAACTTAGAAGTTAAATGCTCACTTTACATTGAGAACGATATTGCTTTTACATCATAAAAGAGAGTTGAACAAGCACGGTTTTAGGTCTTTAGTTAGAGATTGAATGTTCCGTGAAAAAAAAAAAAGAGATTGAATGTTAGATTCTAGATTTTGCTTTTGTCTAGATTTTGCTTTTGAAATAGAAATCAATGCACTATATTGCATGCCCGTAATTATTTACAATAATATTTTTGTAATCATATAGGTTGATAGAAGCTATACATATATGTATGTATGTATGATATTTTTGTTGCTAAGTTTGCAATTTGTATTGGCTTGATTATTTATTTATTTATTTATTGGATAACCGAGAAACAGCCCTACAACAAGCCACTAATTAGACCCATTGCATACAGGGCCGGCCCAAGGGTCCAAAGTTCCCTAGGCCTACTTACAATAATGTGCCCTTCACTCTTAACAATTTTTTTATAAAAAAAATTAAAATTAAAACCAAACATAGCATATAAAATCATCACTAGCTGTTGGTTTGTTCTGCCACTTGGAAATAGGGAGAGTCAACTTGAGGCTATATAGGAAGGGGAGCAAAAACTCCCACTTGTTCTGTCAATGTGGGATTAAAAAGCTTTCTCCATAATCAAACTTTCATAAAGAAATGGACCAAATGGTCGAAGGAGGATTCAGCCATATAAGGATAATTTGGGAAGCTTTTGGAAAAGGTCTGATGAGAAGAAAAGAGTAAGGGTTGGAATGCATCATTTCAAATCAAAGCTTTTTTAACCAACATTTTACTCGGATTGAGGATTTGAGATGGCCTTAGTAGTTTGCTTTGCATCTTGGTTTTCTAGTAATTTTTTGGACTTTTCGTAGTTCAAACAGAGTGTTTCTGGATCCCGATGATATTTCTCCAGTGAAGTGATTCAAACTTAAATCCATACTTGTGTCCTTTAAATCGAGTTGTTCTTGTAAAGGACTGTCTCGATGCATTTTGTTAATCCTGCAGAAATTATCTAGCTTATGGCTAACTGTCTAACACAGCCTTTATGGCTTCATTGGGTAAATTGGCTTGAAGTCTTTGATTATTTGTATAAATTCGAGTATTGAGGTAGGCTCCGCTACATGATATTCTTCCATTTCTATGGCTTCTTCTATTCCCTATCTCTAAGACCTTGACATATTTTCTTAAACAAAAGAATCTGTTGCATGCTCTCGTAGAAGTGAAACTTGCACTGCTCCCTTTAGTCCCACATTGAATACTCATAGAAGTGATGAAACCAACTTCACCTTTGGGGCCTTTTAATTAATATTGGGCCACAATGGTTTTTGGGTCTTTTTTTAAATATCGGGCCACAATGGTTGGGCTCTTTTATAACTAATAATGGATTTTTTTTTTCTTTTGTGTGTCAAAAAAGTGTTCTAGTCAAGCCCATTAGTACAAAGTGTTGGAGTGCCCCAAATTTGAGCCATTTTTGGAGTGCCCTAGGCCCAGGCCTTGTGGGCCTTGGGCCTGGGCCGGCCCTGATTGCGTAACCCAAACCTTGGAAGGAGCTGGCGCAACTCACACCAATCACGGGCCCCTGCTTAGCACAGGTACTCATTCTACAAGGAATCGAACTCCTGATCAAGGGGATTACTTTTAAAGTCAAGCACTTCCCCTAACCGCTGGGGCAATCCTTGGGTGTGTAGCTTGATTGATGTTGCATTTCATGTGTTCTAAATTTTGTTGTAATAATCGTCCAACCTATACTCGAATCTCGAATCCTATATCGGTCCCTATCAATAGTAATCATTCACGTTTTCTGAATATAAATAAGATAGACATCAAAATATACCATTATCGTGAGTACCTTTTAAGATCAAAATAAGTCCTTAGCTATGTAACTGCTTACGATATCATGAAATGTTCTTATCAACATATCTTCATAATCATACATCAGATATACTAATCATATGCCTGTATATCTTTACCAAAAAAATAAATAAATCTTATGCCTGTATATAAATCCATGTGCCCTCCCACTTTTCAAATGAATTGCTTTACACTGGATTTGTCTAATTCCTCTCTCTGTTCTAAAAAGGAAAAGGAATTGGAAAAAGAATGGATGATTCTTTCCACTGTTGAGATGCACGGCTAAGCTTTCATGTCCCCCTTTCATCATCACTTGCAACATGTTCATCCTTAACCTGTTTTTTATCCCTCTCTCTTCTCATCCACCTTTATATTCTTTCTATGATAACTCAGGCACTACGTATCTTCGTGCATTTGAATGGCATTTAAATTTGACTGACTACAATTAACAATACCAGTTTTCGCTAAATTACACCAATGAACCAAGTCCAAACTCCCGTGGGCCTAAAAATTGGTTTATATGTTTTTTTTTAATTCAAATTTTTCTCAAAATTGTAGTTTTGCATAAATTTTTTGTAAGATATTAACTCGGACTGATAAATAAAAAAATATAAAAAATGAACCAAATTAATTCTTTTTTTAACAAAGACAAAAAAACAAAATAAAAAAGTAGGTCAGTTTTGAATTATTTTTGTATTTAGTGTTTTTTTTTGTGATCCATCTCACTGCCAACTGAAGCCAAAGTAACGATGTAAGCCACAAAGTGTGGTTGGTCTGAACATAAAATATTAAAACCTACTTTTATGTCTCAAGTTTTGACCACGAGACCAATATTCAAACTTTCCTCCACTTTAGTATTAAAAAATCTCTTTGTTTCTCCCTCCAATTTTGATTCCTTTTTCAATCCCATGTCTATAATTTGCATCAATATTCCATTTGGGTCTCTTCTCTCTACCCAAGAGCTCCTCTCTACTCTAGATACCATGGCTGAAGGAGCTTCGAAGTTCCTCTTCTTTTGTCTCTTGATTGTTCTCACATTCTGCTCTTCGGGTAATTTGTACACTGAATATTCTCACTGCTTATGTGAAGTGTTCTAAGAATTAAATGTAATGGAGTAACCAAGCAGCACCTTCTCACTGCATATTTGAAGTGTTCGTGTTTTCGAAAACAGTTTTTGATTCTGAATAGTCTACTTGTGTGAACAGCCTCCAGGCTTTTATGAGAAATTTTGATTGGTATTTCATTATTTGTTTCACGAATTTTTTTGGGAAAAAATCAGTTGCAAGTAAACACCCAACAAAATGTTTTCAATAATGTGTGTTTTCGAAAGTTAATTTTTCTAGGTATATGGTTTTATGTGCACAAATTCAGACACAAGTGTATACACGAACCACCTCAAACATGTGGTTTCCTCATTATGTCCAATCACATCAGTCAGAGATGACATTTCCCTAGTACGAGAGGACTCGGAAGGACGCACATTTGGTGTACCAATTATTGAGCAGGATTTTTCCGTTTTCCCTTTCATTTCTTTTTTTCTTATTGTTAGTGTTCTAGATACGTCCGTGGATCTGTTCACAAAAATAACGAGGGATGCACGTACGTCGAACAGTTCTAGACTGGACCCATATGTGCAGTGTACCTAGCATCTCTCTTTTTCAAATTTGATTCTGAAACAGCAATTATTCCAATTCACTGGATCCCATTTTATTCCCTATAGGAACATCTAACTGGGTTTTTGTTTGCAGTAGTGCTCTCAAGAAAAGAAACTGAACTGAAAGATGTTAAAACAGAAGCAAACCAAGTGTTTGATAAAATTCCCCATAGAGAACTCCTTGACCATTTCCATCACAAAACAACTCAACATGACACAACATACCAAACAATAACACCTACTTTCCCAACCTTTACTCCAACAAGCATCACCGTTCCCTCCACCAATCCAGTCACCGTAAACCCCAACCCTGCTTCCACTCCCATACCAATCCCCTACCCCACTACAGTTCCAATCACCTATCCTGTTACGACACCTAGCACAGCTCAACCGATAACCAACCCCGTAACCACCTACCCAGCTCCCACAACCGGAGTTCCAGTCACCACACCGGTGATAACAGGAGCTCCGGCGGTTTCAAGGCAGAGCTGGTGTGTCGCGAAGATTGGAGCAATGGAGAGTGCACTTCAGGCAGCGCTTGATTATGCTTGTGGGCTTGGAGGCGCAGAGTGTTCAGTAATACAAGAGGGTGGGGGATGTTACAATCCGAATAGTTTGGAAAGCCATGCTTCGTATGCGTTCAACAGCTATTATCAGAAGAATCCAGTGCAAACGAGCTGTGACTTTGGAGGGACTGCCGTGATAACCAGTGTCAATCCAAGTAAGAGAAGAAATTTCGGTTTGTTTTAGCAGAAATCGTCTTGAGAAAAGCTTTAGATCGATCTTTTTGGTGTTCGATACTGTAGAAAATGAGCTGGAATGGGCGTTATACGTTCTTTACTGTTAAAAACATAAAAGGTTAATAGCTATAAAATAGGTGAAAACCCTATTCTAAACTTTAGTAGTCATGCAACCTCCACAACCATCACCACTACCAATGGTCACTGTATCACCACCACACCGCAACCATAATCTATTTGTGTCGCAAGTTTTTGTTTGGGCAATTATTTGGAATCAACGAATTTGTGCGAGGAAAATGTTGTAGTAAAATGTTTTCCTTCTCGGTGGAAAGCATCAGGAAACCGAAGAAGTTCCAGAAAACTTTTTCAAAGGAAACGTTTTCCGCTGATATGAGATTGCATTAAGAGTTACTTTATTGAATGAAATAAATCCTGATATCATACTGAATCATCTACAGGCACTGGAACCTGTGTCTACCCGTCCTCATTGTTGTCATCTTCATCACCGATGACAGCAACAACTTCACCACCAACAACAGCATCATCATCATCAGGATCAACAGTACCTGGGTAAAGTCTTCCACTCTATGGCTACATATCGAAAGCTCTTTGTTGCATAATATACTTTACAGAATGGAGACATAATCCTAGCTCTTTTTTTTTTTTTTTTTTTGTTAAACTTTCATTTCCAGCTCTGATTCTCTTCCCTCAGCATTAAATTCGAGCTACCCAGCTTCCGGGAGCACATCAGTTTTCGGTGACAGTCCTCCTAGTTATAACTCCTCCACATCCATGGCAACCAATTCGCATCTCTTCGTTGGTTTTATCATGCTAGTAACATCCTATATCATTGGAGAAGTCATTTCCAGCGTGTAGAGGTGCAATTTCTCCATGTACAAATTGATGATCCTCAAAGGAAAGACGCAAGAGGTGAATTCTACCGCAAGAAGTTCTAGCAGCCATATTGTGCTCAGATTCTCAGTAGTCAGCATTATCAAGCTCGGCTGAGAATTGCCCTGAAGGGTAAACACGTCGATGTCGTAAAGCAGAGTTGAGTTCGCTGTAAAAAGTGTCAGGAATCTCCATGTTTTGGATGAATTTTGTAGTACTTTGTAAAAAATTATTGCACTTTCTGCAAGCAATCAATTGATCTTAATTAGGGAAAAGATTGCTATAGGATCTGAATCAAACTTGCGTTAAGGGCACATGTGTGTCTAGGGGCGGTGCCGGGAATTTTATTCGCAGGGTCAAAAACTAGAACCAGATGCGACTTATTCTTTATATTTACTCATCGAATAAATGATTTTATTAAGAGATTAACAAACAAGTAGACATATTTTAGTAAATGTATTTTTTGCTTATTAATTGACCCTGGGGTCATTAAATAAAATGAAAACGATCCGTTATAGCAGCATTTGTAATGTTATCAAATTGCAAGGAAAAGTGAAAGCTTGAGAATTTGTGAAGAGCTCTTTGTGGGTCAAAAACTATTGGATTGCAAAATATAAAATATCTTGGTAAAAGTCCAAAGCAAGTGGGGTAGGTCTAGTGACCCAACTTGTACCAATGTCCCTCCATCCTTGGGTGTGTCTCTACCAAACTAAAATCAACCATTTTGCAGCATACAATAAAATTTGCTGCTTATAAAAGTCCAACAAGCCAGCTGATAATCTTTAGGTGGTCCTAATCTGCCAGGCAAAATCAAAAATCACGTTTCAACCTCTATATCGCTTAGCCCAAGTTATAATCCCCAACAAATCCCAAGGGCCACTAGGAACACCATCTTTGGAGACAAGAATAGAGGACCAAATCTGTGTAGCATAGCTGCAGGAAAAGAACAAGTGGGAATGTGATTCTATTTCCCTGGAACAAAGGTCGCATTGAGGGTCCACCTCCAAGCCCCAAGACACTAGCCTATAAGTAGTGGATAGCTTCCCTCAAACTGCTACCCACCGGATGTGGATTGTTTATGGGAGTTCTGAGCTTTTGGATGGTGGTCTTGATGATTTTTCAGCAAGTTGGCTGATGCTTCTGTTGTCTGCTTTTTTCGTTCATGCTCTTTGGCTTTGCGTTGCTACTGCTGGATCATCGTGTCTCTGCCTTGGTAGATTTTTGGAGTTCTGGATCATTCTCAATCTGCTTTTGGAGATTTTTATCTATTTTAGAATATTCTTCGCGGTTTTCTCAGCTTTTGAAGTCTTCATGGATGTTGTTTGGTATTCCTTCGGTGGCCTTGGGTTTGTTGTTTTCAGGGGCTGTTTTTTGTATCATTTTTGGTTGATTCCTTGTTAACCAATGTTATTTCCCATTGGGTCCTTGGCGGCAAATGATTGTGTTGTGGGTAGGGGTGCCATCATTGGGATGTCTTTCCACGCCGTGATGCTTTTTGCCTTGACCCCTTTTAATCCTTGTAATTTGTTTCGAAGATTAATAAAATTCTTTCTTTTGCTGTGCAAGAAAAAAAAAAACCATGAAGACATAAAATGAATTCAGATTTAGTCTCATTCACGTCGCATGAGCGATTACTAAGAGTATCTTCGTACTGCAAATGGAATCGTAATGGCAGTTCACTGTATTCACTATTCAGACTCATATGCAGCTTGACATGTATACAAGTCATTCCTAGAGAATCTTGAAAGATCCCATTCTCATTACGCAGGGATGGAGCCAGAGGGGGCAGTAGGGGCGGTCGCCCCTGCGAGGAAAAAAAAAACCTCTATTATTATATAGAAAAAAAATTAAATTTTCCTATGAATTATACAGGCTCACCCCTGCAAAGAATTTTGAAAGAAAAATTCGCCCCTACTTAGTGAAATTCCTGGCTTCGTCCCTGTCATTACGCAAACACAAACGCGTCTTGCTACTCCACCTACGAGGCGAAGGGTAATAGAAACATAAAGATAGAGTTCGGATTTTAATATTATGCTTTTATCCAAAAAAATACACTTTCACGAATATTAATATTTTTTTCCGAATATCGATATATGTTTTACACATTATCCTTCGTCCAGATTTTAGCTTTTTCCAAAATAATTATGCATAGCCCTGAGCAAGGATGAGCAAGGCTTTTTGCCTTGGGCCCAAAAATTTACTAAAAAGAGAGGTCCTGAGAAGAAGTGATGTATTATTTAAATATATGTCAATAAAACTTTTTTTTTTTTTCAAAATGTGCCCATCAAATAAGTTAAACTTGATTATACGAGCATAATTTGTACTCCGTACTATTTGTCGCTAAAATGAGTGATTATTTAAAAAAATTGTAATACTATGCATAATATAAAAAATTTAGGGCAAATTTTGTGAAAAAAATACCCCAAGGTTTCACCCTTGTAACATATTAAACTCTGGTCTTTAAATTGCAACATTTATATTAAACTATTCCCCTCAAAAGCCTCTCTCTCTCTCTCTCTCTCTCTCTCTAAAAAAAAACTCAAACCCTAGCCGCCCCTCCTTCCCCTCCCCCTCCATGGGTTGCACACCCTTTGGGCGGCGGGAGGGGAGGGACTAATCCCCTTTCTAGATCTGGTTTCCCCTTCCCCTTCTGCACCATATCCGCCTTCCGTTCGCCAATCGTTGGAACTTGGCGTTCCGCAGCCCTGTTGGGCGTTACGATTCGTCTGCTCCTCCTTTGCAACCTTCCGGGTTCCGGCGGCTTCTTAGGCCTCCGGTAGAGGCGCGTGACCGGTTGGAGGTTTGGCTAGAGATGGGCTGCTCAGCGACGAAGGGGAGTGTATCTTTTTTCTCGTTTCTTTTGTGTTTTGTCCGGCTTTAGGCCGGTTATGTCCGGATTTTGTCCAGCGTGTTCCGTTGGTTTGGTCATATACTTTCTCGTTGTATTTCTGTGACCTATTGTCGTTGGAGTGTCCGATCTGTGGACTCTCAATCTTTCCCCATGGGAATCTTTGATGAATACTATCTCTCAACTTTTGACCAAAAAAAAAATTGCAACATTTAAAACCCTACGCTTTTCAAACAAGGCTGTTAAGATTTGTCAAGGATTATTAACGTGGCAGGAAAACATAACTCCAGAAGCTTCTTCTTGACTCTACTGCCCCCTTTTTATTTTCCCTAAATGAAATGAACCCTTCATTTACTTGTGGAGTTGTGGTCCACTTGTGCACGCATCAAATTTGAGGTCTTCCCTTGAGCCCATTCCCTAAAGGTGGGACTTTTTGTATGTCAAAAGTAGACGGAGCCTTGACGAATGTTGAGAATTGCCCACCGGTTCTAAATGTTACAATTGAATCCAATTTTTGATGTGTTACAAAGCTGAAATCCTGGGGGTATTTAGGTAATTTGTCCAAATTTTTATCTTGTTGAATATGAAGTTGTTTTTTTTTATTATTATCATTTTGCTTATAAAATGCACAAAGGGTCGTAAAATATCAAGGCCCGCCAGCAGGACCGGGGGTGTTGTGCACCTGGGTACTTTACACCATGTTGTGCACCCCTCGGCCGTCCGATCATATTTTGGACGGCCCGGATACGTTCAGCAATTCTAATTTAATTTTGATTTATTTTTACCAGTAAAAAATCAAAACACATCCGGACCGTCCAAAACACGATCGGATGGCCAAGGGGTGCACAACACCACCCGCATTTCCGCCTGCAAATGATGGAGCGATTCATAACGTAATTAGGGCTCTAAACGAGCCGAATCGAGTCGAGTTTGAGAATATTCAGGTTCGTTCATTAAGTTTTTAAGCGAACTCGAGCTAAGCTAGAGCTCAATAAAAATTTGACCAGCCGAGCTTGCATAGGTTTGAGTCAAACTCCAACTTGTTCACGAGTCATAACGAGTAAAAAACATTTGATATTTATGCTTCACACAAGTTCACCACTTCAAAACAAAAATTGAATTTTGTACATAAATAAGTGCATACATTTATAAAATTAAAAAAAACATATTGAAATTTATGTTTTTAGGTTTTTTAAAGGTTTATACATGTACAAGTTATGTAGTTTTCATTCTGTAAATGTAAAAGTTTACACATTTTTTCATACATATTCAAGGTTATATATGAAATTCTTATGAGAGATGTACATATATACTCCAAGTTCGAAAGCCTAATAGAGCCTAAAATTGATGCTCAAGTTTGGCTTGTTTCAAACTCCGAGTTTACTGAGTCAAGTCTCGAACAATTCTGTCACGGCCCAATCTGGAAGGTTGGAAATCATGACCGGCCAGCGATACTTAATCAACTCAGGCCTCTTTAAAAATAACACATTTGTAGGACTTTTCTAAATAATCGAGTTTAATTAAATTGAAAAGCCGAGTCATTAAATTTTACAATATACATTTAGAGCTGATCTAATGTGCTACAAGAATACATATTTACCCATTGGCGTTACAATACAACCCTGGCCCACTAATATTGACACCCCAAATCAAAAAGAATTACAATTTAGAAGCATAACAATTTTATTACAAAAAGAATATGAATTATGTAAAATAGAGAAGCAACAACCACGCCATACCCATGGAGCCTTCTTTTACCCTTTGTTTCCTGGAATGGGTTCATAAAAATAAAACCATTCCAGTGAGCGTTACGATATACGAAGGTTAAAAGTTTAACGTGGGATTAACATCAAAACATTTAATTAAAAAGGAATAATAATACAGTCTCTGATTAGGTTCACTGTCAACCTTTAAATCATCATATCACCATTGAATATCTAACATCTCTTTGAACGGGCACCGGTATGTTAGGAGCTACCCAATAATCAAAGAGGAAATGAGATTAGGGCACCCGGTCGTACCCTCCCCCTTATTCAGGGTCGGCCCAAGGGTAAGCCCAACAAACCGACGGGCTTGGGCAACCCCCGGGCAAGGGCTACCAAAAAAATAAAAAAAGGCTATATATAAATATAATTAAGCTTTCATACAAAATGGAAAGGCATTGATTGCCTCAGCGGTTGTAGACTAATGCCTTACATGCATGAGTGTATGAGTTCGATTCCCTACGGTATTATTTTCCTGACTTTGGTGGAAGCTTTGATTTGTTTTCTTTCCCTTTTTTCTCTTTGTTATTTCTGGCGTTTTTTCTTCTTCCACCCAATTCACAATTTATAAAAATTACACTAATCAATTACACTTTGTTAAAAAATTTACATTTAACAAACACAACAATGTAGAAGTGATATTTTCTTACATTGAATTAAAAAATTCTAATGGTGAATTTTTTTAAAAAAAATAAGTGAGCTAACACGGTCATTATTATTATTTTTTCACAAGTCATAGTTAAAATATAAATCAAATCTATTTTCTTCATAACAAACTCTTACAATCATATCCTTTACATTTATCATTGTATCCTTTTTATTTTTATTTTTGTATTTTATAATTTTTTTTAAAAAGAACTCTTGAAGATGTAGGGGGTCCAATATTGGGAGTTTGCTTCATGCAATGAGAAGTTCTCTTTGAATCAGATATTGCTCATCATATAACACTATAACCGAGATTATGTTTTGATTGTGAATTTTTTGAAGTTATTCAAGCTAAAAGTCCAATGTAAACTTGATTTTTTTTTTTCTGACTTGTATGTCATTTTATTTTTTTGACTTGAGAATAAGTGGGCAAGCAAAATCATGGTCGGCTAGGGCAACCCAAACGTTAGGGCCGACCCTGCCCTTATTCTCCCTATTCACCCACCAATACGTTCCTCGTCAGGAATATCTCACGTTCAAATGTTCCGATACCAATCAATCCCTTCCATTTTCAATTAATCCCATGTTTATAAACATCAATTGTCCAATTATGCTTGATCCAACATTTAATCCATTAATCCGTTTTCAATACCCAATAATATGGGACCAGCATTTCATATACATGCAACATATACAAAAAGCATGTAACCAAAGTATATTCGTAACTCAACTTTGAAGTGTGAACCGGAAACCACAAATTACCGTGCAATACAATTGGCAGATATGTGCATAACATCTCCAAGAATAATGTCTTAAAATTGTATGCTACCCTGCCCAAGTCCCACCGTCTGATTCCAACCAAAACCTCACTGATGAAAAATGGCCTATGCCCCAAACAAGACACCTCAGCTCTCTCTCTCTCTCTCTCTCTCTCTCTCTCTCTCTGATAAATTTGGGAATACAAGTTAGGGAGAGTTCTGACTCAAATGCAAAAGAATCATTCATATATAAAGTAGAAAGTTCCAAGCACAGGGACAAACTTAATAGTAAGTCCCTTTTAATACCTTGTCTCCTTTTTAAATACTGTAGTTTTTGCCTGGACATGCACCTATATATCTACACAAGAATTCAATCCCTCGAACCAACTACCAAAATTATTGCACCGAAATGATTTCGTAAAAAAAAATATCCTACCGACAGTTTTAGCAAACTAATGTTTTCATCCAAATCACTTCTTCAAAATTACACAAAATTTGGGTGTTACTATCTCCCCAAATTTCGCTCCCAAAATTTTATAGTTCAAAATTATGCATAGTTTTCCTTCAAATTAGAAATCATGCTTGCGCTGCAAACTCTAATAAATATAAGTTTTTCCCTTAAAAAATAAATCCACGTATTCGATGCGCACTCTGATAAAAACACTTCTTTAAAAATGAAAAACTTTATATATTAAAAGTTATAAAAGATTTAAAAATGACGAGAATTTCAAAAACTGTGAAATAAATTGGGGGGATAGTAAGGGTCAAACTGGAAGTTTGACTCATTTTGATAGTTGTTTTCAGTAATAGAACCAACATTTTGGGACATCCCAAAATAAAAAAGAGGACCATCAATTTGGGACGGAGGGAATAGAAAATATATTTTTATCTCCGAATTATATAGACTCGTCACCACTAGATTTTTATGTTGTTATAGTTTTTTATAAAGTGGATGACTATTAATAATACAGTTTGTCTTTTTATTTTTTAAATATATATTTTCGCCACTACATAGGTAAAATTCTGGTTCCGTTCCTATTGCAACCACATTCATCAAATTGACTTTTTTATGGGGAAAACAAATGTTTCTTCATGGAAACTTCTTGTTTGCAAACAACGAGGCCAAATGTTCGATTCTTCTTTCACGTGTGGAGACTGTACTTTTACCTAGAGTGATATCATATCATAAAAGTTGGAGTTATAGAGAAATGATACACGTACAACAGATTCCTCCAACAAAGTTCTCCAACAGCCAAAACGACGTCGTTTTGGCATGTTGGAGGGGAAAAAAAAAAAAACAAAAAAACAAAACTCAAAATCAGATCCGGCACTCTCCCCTCCCCCTCCCCCATTTCTGACCACGGAGAGGGCAACCAGCCAACCACCTCCCAGTCCACCACTACCGGCGACCCAGCTCCTCCGGCCTCCCTCTCCACCTCCGGCGACGACCGCCGCCTCCGTCGCCGCCTCCAAGAACACCCTAAATTTCTCTCCCCAATTATTTTGAAGCAATGCATCGTTTCGTTCGGAAATCTATCTCTTTAACCCAAATCAAGAGCTGGGCTGCATATTCACCCACGGTAATTTTTCACCTTCTTCTTGTTTACAATCTCATAGTAAATCACTTTGCACGGATGTTAGCAATATCACAAGCTCCACAAACCAGCAATCCCCTTTCACAGTTAGAGATCTAATCAACACTTGTGAATTCTCTCACAAAATTGTGACTCGATTGGAATCTTCCAAGAGACCAAATTCGGTTCTCACGTTCTTGCAAAACGAAGGATTTTCAAGAACCCAAATCGAGACGTGTTCTTGACGGCGGGCGACGGTGACGGAGGCGGCGGCCGTCGCCGGAGGTGGAGAGGGAGGCCGGAGGAGCTGGGTCGCCGGTGGTGGTGGAATTGGAGGTGGTTGCCCTCTCCGTGGTCGGAAATGGGGGAGGGGGAGGGGAGAGTGCCAGATCTGATTTTGAGTTTTTTTTTTTTTTTTTTCCCTCTGCAACATGCCAAAACGACGTCGTTTTGGCTGTTGGAGGAATCTGTTGTACGTGTATCATTTCTCGGAGTTATAAAAGATATTGTTGGATTTTTTTCATTATTTAATTTAAATCTGTACCTTAGCGCTAATGATGAAGAAGGGTAAAAAAGGAACTATAAAGGAGAGCTCGCAATTCCACTTTGGAATTTTGAATGGGGAAAATTTCAAAAACAACCTGATCTTAGCACTCAATGTCCTATAAGCACTTGTACTTCAACAAACGTCAATTAGGCCCCTAGACCTTATCATTCCGTCATCAATTCTCCCTGTGTTCATTTGCCATCCAATACTCAGCGGAGCCCCCCAAAACGAATTCGTTTTGGGGGTTAGTCATGGACTTCTAATTCTGTTCGTTACATGTCATCTTATGGGGCCGGCCACCTTTGGGTTCCCACACAAATGATCTGAACCGTTCAGTAATTTTAAAATAATTAATCTAGTGGTCTTGTAAAAAATTAGGCACATCAGATAGTTATAAGTAATTGATCTAATTGCTTTAATTTTTCATTCAGAATCAGGACCCTATAATCTAAAAGAATTTTGAAAAAAAAAGTTATACAATTGTGCGTTAAGTATCTCTTTGATCTGAACCATAGATATCGTAGCACTTGTTGAGAAGAACATTCACTAAAAAAATTATCTTGATCAGCGATCGATAGGCATTAAAACGCAAAACTATGAACCGTATTGATATCTTAATCAGCGATCGATAGGCATTAAAACGCAAGATTATGTACCATATTGATACCTATCAATGTCCGATCAAGATAATTTTTTGAGTGAATGCTCTTCTCAACAAGCGCTACAACTTTTTTCCAAAATTCCTTCAGATTGTAGGGTCCTAATGCTGAATGATAAAATTTAAGTAATTAGATCAATTACTTATAAATATCTGATGGGCCTAATTTTTTACAAGACCACTCAATTAATCATTTTAAAATTATTGAAAGGTTCAGATCGTTTGTGTGGGACCCCAAAAGGTGGCCCATAAGACCACATGTAAAGAACAGAATTAGAAGTCCATGACTAACCCTCAAAACGACGCCATTTTAGGGGGCTCCGTTAAGTATTGGACGGCAAATGAACGTAGGGAAGAATTGACGACGGAGTCACAAGGTCAAAGGAGATGCTTATGGGACATTGAGTGCAAAGTCGGGGAATCTTTTGAAATTTTCCCTTCTGATCAATGCCAAGCATATCCTATTGTTTTCAGTTTGAATCTGGCTCGAGATCTGTCTTTTTTTTTAATCCTCTTCAATTGATAGAGATGAGAGATTCCATTAACATCAACCATTTCATGAAGGAAAACTCTAACGTATCCCATTTTGTTACACCTTATTTAAGACAAATCTTATACCGTTAAGTAGTTCATGTTATGATAAAAGAACACCATAAGAAAAGAAAAGAGAGTGATTATTATGCCATGATATGGAAAAAATTTAAGCCTCTTTTTTGTACTGTAAATGTTATTCCATAAGTGATTTAAAAATGTTGCACCATTTTGTTGTTTTTGATACACCATTTGTGGTTTTTCATTAGACCTTACGATTAATGTTATGCCTCTACTTCTTTTTTTTTAACTAGAACCATACTCCCTTTGTCCCTTTTTAAGTGATTCCTATTAGAATACGTGCAATTTCAAACCCCTAAAAAAACATAATTCTTTATATAAATTTTTTAATTTTTTGAATTAAATTAATGCTCATTGAGTACTTTAATTTAGTGCCAAAAAAAAATTAAAACATGCTACGGAAGTGCATTTTTGAACGGGCACAAAAAAATACATGTTTTCCAAAGGTATCATTTAAAAAAGGACAGAGGGAGCATCATATATGGAAAACAAAGAGTACAAAGACACCGATTCGCTCATGGATGTCACTGGAGGAAGATGGACGATTCACATCGTCAATTGGAGCTCAACATCCCTTTATCCCACCGCAGTCGCAACTGCTAGGCACCACCATCGCTGCTACTAAAGGACCCACAGATCCATCACCATGGCTGATCAGACCTGAGGGCTAAAAGACCCCAGATTTGAAGATCCGCGTCTCCATTTTCCAAAAATGATGAGGTGGTGAGAGGAGAAACCAAGGGGCAGAGCAAATCCATAGGATCCGGGTAGAAAAGAAAGGGGGAGGCGGCAAGGGAGGGGAAACCCCACCCTGAAACTTGCTCACTCCTCTCTCTCTCTAGAACTCTCTCTCACCTACTCTCTTGTAATGTTTTGCCATTGAGGGAGGGAGGAGAAACCCCGCCCCTGAAACTTGCTCACTCTCTCTCTCTCTCTCTCTCTCTCTCTCTAGAACTCTCTCTCCGACTCTCTCGTAATGTTGTGCCATTTAATGTTATGCCATTGAACGATAATGTCACGAAGGAACGCAATTTCCCCTAGACAAATAGTAATATTGTAGCAGCTTCCCGTTCAGATAATTCTTACAATTTGGGGATTCGACATAAAACAAAATGGTGGGTCCAGGCCTACCCACATGCAAGAAAGGTACTTTAATGAAGTTTTTCCCACAGGAAAACAAGTAACACAGCATGACATAAAAACCCACAAAAATCTTTGCCAGTCATTATCATGCTTTGCAGGTAATCTACCACAAATAAAAGGTATGATTAAAAAAAGATCAATTTACTAATAAACTATTATCCTCATGATCACTAATGAAATTGCAGTCACTCAATGACAATTGACAATCACCAAAAGTGTTGTTTTATAATTGGAGCACAAAAAGGGGCCTCTGTTGGGGATATGCATAAAGGGTATCCAAGAACAGCTGTGATATACTATATATTAACAAGAAAAAGACCCTCGGACTAACATTTCTATGAACCAAAAAACATCTACAGCTCTCTCCTAATTTCATGCATTGACTTCACTCGAAGCATAATTTACCGGTACTGATGGCCGTAAATCTTTACCGCTTTGAAAACAAGACCAAGATAAGCATCGACATCGAAACCACAACTTTGAAACCAGAGCTTTCCCAGAAATTCTGTTTCTCGCTGCCCAAATCTCTGCCCTGTTGCTTTGTTGCTAGCTGATCCCTGAGTTCTTTCAGAGCTTTGTCGCGCCGCTCACCCATCTGTTTCATTGGATAAAACGAGACAAGAAACATGAGCGAAACTCAGGATGCAATGCATTGAGATTTCAGTTTCTTAAGCAGTGGATTTACATCCAAAAAATTGCTCAAGTTTAACTCTCTGGGTTATTCATAACCAAGCAGATCATCCTTATTGGCCTATAACCTTGAACGTCATTCACTAAATCAATTTTTGATTCCCCATTTTGGAGTTTTTGGAAGTTTGTTTGGCCATTCAAAACAATCAGATCATCAACCTTTTCGCTTGATGGTGTATAACATGGGCAACTAGCACAATGAAATGCCATGGAGAACAACTCGATAAAGGATACGAACCTATATTTGGCTAAGACATGTTTCTTGCCGTGTACAATTTGAATGTTATCAGTTGTAGGGCAAAGATAGTATTGGACCAACGACAAGCGAATGAATTCTGAAGCATCTAACATGCATAAATTGAAGAAATAACATTAAAAATAAATTACACTTAGTAGAACGAGAGAGATTACCCTTTGGAGCTTTCTTGTCTGAGAACGAGCTTCCTGAAGACAAAACTCCAACTTTAAAACCCTCTTTTTTAACTCCTGATCCGCTCTCCTGTGCTTCTCCAGCTATTAAGAAACAAAAAAGCATATAAAAATGTCCTAATAAACCAGAGGTCCAGAATAATGTATATTAAGGACAAAATCAACCCAGAATTTGGTCTCGAGAGAACCAAGAGGAGAAACTAATCAACAAAAACAAGAATGTACCTGCGATTCCAATTCCTTAGTTTTGATCTTCCAATGAGCAGACATAAACCTGAGTTCATCCCTCAACTTGGCTATCTCTTCATCCTTTACAGTCAAAAGCTTATTGATCTTTTCAAAGTTTTTTGGAGAAATCTCATCTAGTATTTTTCTTAGTTCGCAATCTTTGCTTGCTCCAGCTTTGGTTATTGCTTGCATGATGTCGTGTTCGATTCTTAAAACGTCATCTTTCAGTTGCTTTTGTGAGAATTCCCTTACTTGAAGATCTTTTTGCAGAAGATCTAATTGCTCCCCCAGTCTATTCACGCGAACTTCATGCTCTTTTAGAGAAGTGTTTTTTTCGTCCAATTCCTTCAGCAATGCTAAACACTGAAGTTGGGCTGATTGAGCTGATGCAGCACTTGCATCTGCAGTTGCTTTAGTGGCAGAAAGCTGTGATCTCATATCATCCAGCTCCTTGAGATGCTGCATTTAATTGATTAAATACCTTGAGGATCACCAATATGGAAAATCTACCATAAGCCAACTCTTCCACATGGTAAAATTACATGAATATGTGAACCCTACAACAAACACATACAGTTGTATACTACCTCCGTCCCGTTTTGTTTGTTTTCTTGTCAGTCCTGCCGTGAAGCAGATCAACTAAGATGTAGCTTTTCTTGAACAATTAATCATGTGATCCCAATCAGCTCTGTCTGATTGGCGAAAAGAATTTCAAAAACTTGTTCTAGAGAAAACATTATTTATTAATTTGAACAAAGACACAACTATTGAAGAAGGGCAAACAAAACAGGATAGCACGAGCATGCAAAAAATACAGGATGGAGATCCATCAGCTGGTAACCACCCAAGCGACGGGCTATTTCAAACTATCAATAGCTCAAACTGTGTCAGTGTTATTGATGCGTATCTCTGTATGACATTCAAGAAAAGTACATTAAAATAAGATTAATTTCTGGATGTTTTTTGTTTGATACACCAGGGGACAACAAAAATTGCACAACCATGCGAATTCACAAACCATAACTAATGTTCAGGATTCCTTGGGATTCACTCATAGAAGAAGTTTTTAGGTTCCGAAATCGTAAAATATGTTTTTAGAGTTCAGAAAGTCCTAACGTGGATATTTTATCTGTTTTTATCCAGTCCTGATTGATAATGCAACAGAAATGTGAAGAACTTCAAACACAGTAGGGGCCTCATGTTTGGGAAGTGCTATTGACACTGCTATTGACACTCCCCTTTTCTCTATTGGCACTCCCTTTTTTTTTTTGTCTTTATTAGGTAAACTTACTCTTGCACTTGTTATGTAAAGACAAAAAAGAGTGCCAATAGAGAAAAGGGCAGTGCCAATAGTTTACCTAATAAAGACAAAAACAAAAAGAGTGCCAATAGAGAAAAGGGGAGTGCCAATATCAATTTCACTCGCGTTTTGGAAACTAAGAACTTCAACCTTCAATAATTTTAGAAGGAAGCCGCTCAATCCATGGATTCTGTACCACACATTTCCTTATTAATTACTACTCCCTCCGTCCCAATTTTATAGTCCCTCGTTCCATCCTAACCGGATAAAAAATCGATTATATCTTTCAATCGGTAATACATTTTATATGCAATATGGATCTTGTTTGATAGATCTTAATTTAATCTAATAAACAAAGTTTTCAAAATCACTTAAAACATTGTAGATTATAAGATATAACACTTTGAAAAGTGACACGAACTCCCAAAAGGGACTATAAAATTTGGACGGAGGGAGTAACAAATAAGCATACTCATGAGGTAATCAATAACATCCCAAAAAGTCAAATTATTGTGAAGTTGACATGAAGGCCTTTCATGTCTTCCTTCAAGTTCACAATACATGATGGAGTACTTTAGATTTGCCATATTTATTAAGCCATCCACACTCCACTTATTCAGTGTTCGATTGACATGAAATCAGAGTGAAAGTGAAGTTCAGAAGTGGTTTTAACTTCACTGATGTGCTATTTATTGAAATGTTAAAGCATGCAACTGTGCTGCGTTATACTTCGCACCGCCATTTGAAGGGTGTCAAGGTGTAAATGGCAGAATCTGATCTAGATGCGGCATACATATTGGTATAAAATGATTTCAAAAACAGTAGTTCTAGAAACTCTGACTTGAGTTTAAGACTGTTAACAATCTTGAGTATATTTAGGAATATAACATTTGCTAAGAAGTAGGCATAAATTAAGAGCTTCAGTGCAACCTTAAAATTTCTTCTTATGGATTTATCAGTTATCACCCTTTCACTCTACATAATGATGGAGGGTCACCAAGAGAGACAACAAAGTACAATATTTGTCAAAGATGTTGCAAGTATTTTATCCGCAAAAAACACTCCATGAGATTTACTTAGTAGTATGCAATTTGCTAGTATAGTAAAAATTAACTAAAATTACCCAATTCATAAGAACATTTAAATAGAAAACAGAAAAACTAAGGCCTCTAATTGTTAAATAAAAATCTGAAAAACATTCACCTTATTGTCAACTGCCCCAATAATAAGACAAACCTAACAATAATTTGTTTGTGGAAAGTTACCTCAATGATTAAGCAACCATCAGATTCCTACAAGGCCAGCTGATTTTTCTCCTATCTAATTCATATTTAAACAAGAAATATTCCTTTATAGATTTATTCATCAACCTAGTTGTCATAGAGTGATGGGACAAATTTTCTTTACCCACCTTTTTCCAAATACGGAAAGAACTAAAATCATCCAACACGATCTCTTCAATATGATCACAACTTTTACGTTGAAAAGAGTTCCAAACAAAGAGGTAAAAATGCATACACTGAGAAAGATATAAAAAACTACAAGTAAATACTACATATTGAACTGAACAGTTATTATATAGGTATCTAATTACAGGAAGGAAAAAAAATGCATTTATTAACACAAAATCATAGGATTTTTCATTTTAAAAGAAGTATACTCCACAAAGTAATCCTCACAAGATTATTAAAAACAAAAAAAAGGCCTGGAATGTAGCTGCAGGTATATTGGCTTTGGTTTTGTGAAATTCTATACTCTCTCTTTCTCTCTCTTTTGACTATACCCAAAATAAAGAATAGCTGTTGAACCATTCAAACTTCGAAGAGAAACAATAGTAACCTTGGCCATACTTTAGATACTATATTCTCAAGCCATTAAACAAACAAGAAAAGCTACAAATCAAAAGGAGCCCTAAAGATGAGGATCAAACGTGCTCAATAAATTATAAAAAAACTAAAGCCTTAAGCCAGAAAATTGCTGTAAACATAAAACTCAACAAGATCAACGTATGAAAAGAAACCCAAAAACATTAATTACTGAATCAATCAACCAACTTCATCAGATCTGAATTAAATTTATAAAAATCATTGGATTAAGCTAAAGCTCCATTAAGATATACATAGATTTCAAAAGATTCCTATTCATGATGAGAACGGCTTAAATTTAGATCGGATGTCTATCATGTCTTGCATATAGACATTGAGTTTGGGAGCTCTATGGATTTTAAATAACTATTTAATAGGATTTGATTTAAAATCCTTCATGCTAAGGATTGTAGTTAATCGAGGATCCTAGCAAAATAATCGTTTCTCCATGTAATACATCTTTCGCTCCAGTTCCACAAATCACCTATAGCTAAACAAGATCCTTTCGAAATAGACAGATACATCCAACCCTTTCAATTGACATCCAACGAGGGGGAAATGGGTACCTTCTCAGCTGTAGATGTTGATTCTTCAATCTGCCCATTTTTCTCCTCTAAGATTTTCTGCAACCTAGAAATCTCATCCTCCATGTTCTTAGCCTTTGCCTCTGCTTCCTGTACAAAATTCCCCAAAATCCTCAATAATTAGATGGTCCCACAAACAGCACAACCTTTATAGAAAAGCACAAAAAGTGGAAATGATTTCATTTTCCAATTGCACACACACATACAAACAAAAACATATGCTTATCAAGAAACACAAGAACAAACAAAAACATGCCTGTCTAGTTAGGGTTTCGCGAGCAAAAGTCTGCTCCTGAGAAGCGAGGCGGCTGCGGACCTCTTTCAGCTCCGCCGCAAGCGACACCACGTTCCGCCGGAAGTTCTGCTTCTTCTCACTCAGATCCTTCAACAACGGATCGACCTCTCTCTCTGAACTAGTCGACATCACTTCTGTAATCGAATTAATCACTTGTGGAATCTAAGTTCCCTCTGAACTTCGGTGGTGCGCCAAATCGAATCGTCCCCACTGTTCTTGTAGCGAAAGCTAAGCCCCACGTCTATCTGCATGGGTAGTTGCGCAATCAATTCGGAGTTATAATATTCATTAGAGTAAGAAGAAGAAAATTTGAAAGACTGTAACTATTTTTTTTAATTTAATGTTTGACGATTCTTCAGTAAAATTCAAATTTCAAACACGGGGGAGAGAGAGAGAGAGAGAGAGAGATGTCTGAATCACGAAAGTTTCAAAATAAAGAGGAGAGAAACTTTAGAGATAGAGTTCAATCTAGTTGCTACAAGAGTGCTTGAAAATCGCAAGAAAACTCAACTCTAAACAGCAAAAACACTTCAAAGAAATCAGTGCACCGATATATACATACACGAATACACGTATAGTTCTAGAGAGAGAGAGAGAGAGGAAATGAATGAATCAAAAACAGATGCTGCAATCGACGCTAGAAATCACAAGAAAAAATTTGAAATCAGTGCACAGATGTATACATAGATAGTCTAGAGAGAGAGAGGAAATGGAAAGAACATGGTGCAATCGACGCTGGAAATCCCAAGAAAAAACTTGAATCTTATCAGCAAAAAACACTTCAAATCAGTACAGAGATATACATATACGAATCCATACGTAGTTCTAGAGAGAGAGAGAGAAAGAAAGGGAGAGAGAGGATATGATTTGAACAAAAACACATACCCTGCGTGTTTTGGATTCACGAGCACAACAGCCCGGAGTTGCAATCGACGCATCTATGAAGGTAGAGGAATCAAACAGAGGCCGTCGGATTCACCTACCAAGACGCATCGCTTCTCTCTGTTTCGTGAAATCAGACGGCGGAGAAATGAAGAGGGAGGCAGGGAGATGGTGGAGGCGTGAACCCAGGGGATTACATGCAATTATGCAACTTGTCTGAACGAGAGACAGGGAAGTAGGTTCGGATTGGAGAGAGTTTAAATGTTGTGGGCCAGCTCGTAGAGTTGTTACAGTAGTTAATCGACTTGTTTCGATAAAATTTAACACCCTAATATGTTGCACGTTCATTTTTTTGTTGGTGGCAAAGATTGCCCTTGGAGCCAGTTCACCTCACCATTTCATCTCGCGTTAATGCCTGATTTGGCTAATTTGAAAAAATTGATTTTTTGGTTTTTTTTCGTTTTGTCCTTATTCAAAAAAAATTGCATTTGTTAATTTTAGGTTGATTTTGTGGTTTCTTGGCTTGTCTCGACAAGAGGAATCTTTTTTTTTTTTTTTTGTCAAAGTTGAGAGATAGTATTCATCAAAGATTCCCATGGGGAAAGATTGGGAGTCCACAGATCAGACACTCCAACGACAATAGGTCACAGAAATACAACGAGAAAGCATATGACCAAACCAACGGAACACACCGGACAAAATCCGGACAAAAACCGGCCTAAAGCCGGACATAACCGGCCTAAAGCCGGACAAAACACAAAAGAAACGAGAAAAAAGATACACTCCCCTTCGTCGCTGAGCAGCCCATCTCTAGCCAAACCTCCAACCGGTCACGCGCCTCTACCGGAGGCCTAAGAAGCCGCCGGAACCCGTAAGGTTGCAAAGGAGGAGCAGACGAATCGTAACGCCCAATAGGGCTGCGGAACGCCAAGTTCCAACGATTGGCGAACGGAAGGCGGATATGGTGCAGAAGGGGAAGGGGAAACCAGATCTAGAAAGGGGATTAGTCCCTCCCCTCCCGCCGCCCAAAGGGTGTGCAACCCATGGAGGGGGAGGGGAAGGAGGGGCGGCTAGGGTTAGAGTTTTTTAGAGAGAGAGAGAGAGAGAGAGAGAGAGAGAGGACAAGAGGAATCTAAAAAGTATAAAATTGTTAGTCAAACTTAAAATTTTGTGAATAAAGACGAAAAATAATTCAAAAAACTGGTTTATTTTGGGCTTTATTCAAAAAATCATTACTTTTGACCATAATTATATACTCTTTAGATTCGTCTCGACGGGATAAATCTAGAAACTACAAAATCTCGACGCAAAACTAACAAATGCAAAATTTGTTTCCCCTTTTGCAACGAAGAATGGCCCGATGACCCAGATTAAACTCTTCAGGTGTGATTTGGCTAATTTTAAAAAGTTGGTTTTTTTTTTTTTTTGCCAGGTTAACCCTTTTGCCAGATTAACCCAATGGGCCTGGTTCGGAGTTTTGTTGGCATTGGGTTTCGTGATAAAAAAGGACAAATCCCGAACCTCTTTAATGAGTTTGACTTGAGCGCGGCAAATCCAAATTTTGGATTGGTAGATTGGTCTTGGACACGTGGGAAGATTCTGATCGTTGGATGCGAAAACAGCAAAGATTCGTGTGTTGGCCAGTGACGAATGGCTTCCTCTTCTGTAGCCCATGTGTTTGGAATAACATAAACTTGTATACTACTGGGGAAATTTCGCCACACCCCCTTAGGTTTACATTAATGACAAATATCTCCCTCACCAGTCACCGCCTCACGTATGAGAAATTACTATAAACTAGGGCTGAAAGAAAGAAAAAAAAAAACCAAACCGAACCGGTTGTTTTGTTCGGTTTTTTACTTCATCCGGTTCGGTCCGGTTCGCAAAATTTTTATTTTTTCAAATCCGGTTCGGTTCTCAGTTCTGCAATTTTTGGAGCCGGTTCGAACCGAACCGAACCGGTTTTAATTATATATATATATATATTTATATATTTTTAATACATCTCGTATATAAAATGTTTTTTTTTCTCCCAAGTCCCAACCCAGTGAACCGGAACCACAAGTCACAACTCACAATAGTCGCCCCCACCCCACCCCATTCATCATTTCATCTTATCATAATTCATAACCCTAATCCCCAACCCAGTGTTGCGGCGAGTCGGCGACTGAGAGTTGCTCTCTCTCTCTCTCTCTCTCTCTCTCTCCCCGTCCGGCGTCCAAGCCTCCGATCGGCAAGCACCGCAAGCCTCATCCATCTCTCGGTTCGATCGGCAACCTGTTAGTGTTCGACATCAACATCTCCCAAGTCCCATCTGTGTTGTGGTAAACTGGTAATCTCTCTCTCTCTCTCTCTCTCTCTCTCTCTCTCTCTCTCTCTCTCTCTCTCTCTCTCTCTCCGATCTGTGGTTTAAAAGCCCCTTAATGGAATTTTTTTTTACACTTAACAATCTGTGCTCTGTGGTTTAAAACCCCAATTAATGGCTGATACAAGGAGGCTCAACGCTTATGAAGCTTATGAAGCTCGTCAGCAAACCCAACAAAGTGATCTCTTGTATCAATAAACTCAAGGAGGCTCAACAAGGTAGATCCACAAATAAATTTTTTGTGGTTTAAAACCCCAAATAATGGCTGATATAGTTTCAGTTCTTCCCTGATAAAGTTACAATTTAAAAACCCAAATAATGGTTTAAAACCCCAAGTTATAGTTCTTCCCTGATTAAGTAAATAATGGCTTGTTTAATGGCTTGTTTATTTGTGTTAATGGCTTCTTTATTTGTTTATTTAATACCTCTGATCGGATTCCCCAAATATCTGTGTAATAATGGCTTGTTTTTGTTATGATATTTGTTAGGACTATTGAACTTCTGTTGACTTCACCAACCAGGCAACCACCAGTGACCGTTGTTCGCCGAAGGTATAAATCTTCTCTGCCTTCTACCCGTTTTTGTTCATTGTTTGAATCGGTGGTTTCTGGCTTTCTGCATTACTGGAAGTTTGGATGGCTTGTTGTTGGCTTGTTGCTCTGCATGTGTTTGTTTTGTTTATAATCTAGCTTTAATTTAGCTTGGAGTGCCAAATAAATTTGACTAAAAAAAGGTAACATTTTCCTTTGTAGATGGATGTATCTGGGGTAACTGCCATTGGATCTAATAGGGTTGATTCCGTTGACATTGATGATGAGAATGAACCCATCTTAGTGAAGGATGAGGATGAAAATGAACCCCAAAAGAAAAACCCAAAAAATAAAAATGCGTCATTGGTATGGGGAATTGACAACATTTTGACAATCACAATTGATAATGCAAGCTCCAATAATGGCATAATTGATTTCATGAAGAAGAAGACTTCGAAAAGTGACTCCACTATTCTAGGCCATGAGTTTTTGCATGTTAGGTGTTGTGCTCACATATTGAATTTGATCGTCCGTGAGGGGGTAAAAGATGTTGATTTGTCAATTGCAAGAGTGCGCAATATTGTGAGATATGTGAGATCCTCGCCCCAAAGGTATGACAAGTTTGCAAAATGTGTCGTTACCGACAAAATTGATTCTAAACTAAAGCCTTGTTTAGACGTGGCCACTCGTTGGAACTCAACCCTTTTTATGTTGGAAAGAGCTTTGATATATCAAAAAGCTTTTGAGAGATTAGAAAAGGAAGATAATCTCAATGTTGTTGTTGGTATTAGAGAGGATGAGATTGGTGTAGACAATGAGAATGAACATGTATTGGAAGGGGAAGTACATGGGTCAAGTGACATTATGGAGAGAGGGATAGGCCAAGGGAAAGGGAGAGGGAAACGTCCAACACTTGGTACTCCTACTTGTGATGATTGGAATATTGTGGAGATGTATGTTGAAATTCTTAGATTGTTTTATGTTGTAACGGAGAAATTTTCGGGTTCTTTATATGTGACTTGCAATACATTTTTCAAAGAGGTCATGACTATTAAAATTGCAATTGGCAAATTGGAAGCGAGTGAGGATCTTAACTTGGTGCTTTTGGCAAGGGGTATGAACAAGAAGTATGACAAATATTGGGGTCATTTTTCAAAAATAAACCCTTTGTTGTTGTATGCTAATGTTCTTGATCCCCGTTACAAATTTGAGTATGTGAGATGGAGTTTAGGCAAATACAATGAAAAAAGAGAAGTTGAAAGCAAGATTGTTGAGATAAAGGATGGAATGAAAAGACTTTATAATTGGTATGAGAAGAGAAGTATGGAAGATGGGCAAGCACCAAATGTTATTGAGTCCTCTAGAAACAAGGATAAAAGGGGAAAGCGGCGGTTGGATTTATGTGAGGCAATGGATTCCGAATTCTTGCAACACATGGAAGAGGAGACTAATATGGTGAGCAAATAGGAGTTAGAAAGGTATTGGATGGAGGGTAATGAAGATGCTAAAAATGAGAACTTTGATCTCTTGACTTGGTGGTCCATTAATTGTGCCAAGTATCCCATTCTCTCTCAAATGACACGGGACATTCTAGCTATTCCGGTATCTACCGTTGCATCCGAATCCGCATTTAGCACCGGAGGACGTGTTCTTGATCCATACCGGACCTCTCTTTCTCCCAAAATGGCGGAGGCTCTTATTTGTGCACAAAATTGGTTGAGGTACCCATCCGAAATAGATTGAGACGTATTATGCAATACTCTCTGTTTTTGAGTTGAGACTGTATGCTCTGATTGCTCTCTGTTGGAGACAGTAGATTTGTAGAGTTGTTGTGTAACTTGTAGTTGTAGGGACTATGCTACTGGGTTTGATTATTCTGGGTTTATGCTGCTGAGTTAGATTGTTGATTTGCTGGGTTTTTTTCATTTTTGGGCTTGGCCCAAAACTCATTTGAATGGGGTTTAAAATGTTGGATTATGCTGCTGAGTTTGTTTGTTGATTTGCTGGGTTTTTTTTCATAATTGGGCTTGGCCCAAAACTCATTTGAATGGGGTTTAAAATGTTTGAATGGGCTTAATGGCTTTTAAATGTTTGAATGGGCTTATCATGTGTTTCAGTGGGCCCTTGTAATGGGCTGAGAATGCCGTTGGGCTTGGCCCAAAAACTAGCCCATTCAACCGAACCGAACCGACGGCCAAACCGAACCGAACCGGTCGAACCGAAACACGAACCGAACCGACCTTGAAAACTCGGTTCCGGTTCTCTATTAGTTCCGAACCGGTTTTCTCCGGTTCTCTAAAAAATGGCCAAGAACCGGACCGAACCGGACCGGTTTCACCCCTACTATAAACCTTCCATTGTTTTAAATTTTCAATTTTTTTTTTATCACTTAAATTTTCAATTTTCGCTTTAGCGACACCCTACCAATAACTATTCAACCAAAAAGGTGATGCAGTAAGGATTTTGTCTTGCGTTGAAAATTTTATAATTTTTAATAATAAAATATAAGATAAATAGCGCTAAATTCTCAAATTTTTTCAACCCAAGAGCAATAAATTTGTTATTTCTCACAACTAAGTAGTTCATTCGAGTGGTAAAAAATAGTAGTTGTTAATAAAAAAAATTTGTTCTTTTATCAAAATAACCCCTCCAATGAAAAAAAAAAAAGTTTTTCTAATCAAAACAAATGAGAGATTATAGTTTTTTATTAGTAATTTTTATTATCAGAAGAGTGCATTTTTACGTATAAATGACTTCAGGCTAATTCTATCATGTGTTCAGATAAACAATTATCAATTGAGGTGTCGATGAAATGCACAGTAAAATCAAAGAATTTGAGAATTGAAAGGGTTATCCATCATTAAAGCAAAACTCAAGGTGTATCAATGATATTTGGCCAATACTATTTTAGGCCTTTTTTTTTGTTGGATTTGGAATATTAGCTAATTCGATTATTCACAAGGATGGAACCAGAGCCCAGTAGGGGCAGTCGCCCCTGTAAAAGAAAAAAAAATTCTCTAGTATCATATACAAAGAAAAATCATATGAATTATATAGGCTCGCTCCTGCAATGTATTTTAATATATATATATATATATATATATATATATATATATATATATATATATATATATCCTTGCGTAGTGAAATTCCTGACTCAGTCCTTGATTATTTCAGTTCTGAAAATTAAAGAAAGTACACTTTTTTAGCCAAGTTAAGGGGGAATTATTGCTCTGTGGAACGAGGGCCAAACAATTACAAACTCATTCATTGTTTTGGGGAATCTTAAAGGCATGGTAAAAAGTGAAGTAATTATAAAAACATGTAGAGTATATTCTTTGTAGACTAATATACTCCTTGGATTCTTGATTATCCCATACCAAATTTCCTCATTTTTTCTCGTCTCTCTCTTGCTTTTTTTGGTGTGAATACGATGTGAATTATGAACTATGTGAACTGACGTGAACTTCATATCCCTATGTGAAATCCGTACAACAAGTCTATGTGAATTATATAACCTTATGAGAACTCTACGTGATAAAGCTATGTAAATTGTGTGTGCTGAGGCCATGTGAATTATGTAATCTTATATGGACTCTGTATGATAAGGCTATGTAATCTGTCTGTGTGAACTATATTTTAGTATTTGGTGGGCTACGTGAGCGGTGGTTTTGGCTATGTGAATTGTGTGTAGTGAAAATATTTGAACTATGTAACTCTGTGTGGATTTTGTGTGATAAGATTATACAAACTATTTATTTTAGTATGTGATGGGGTTGTGTGACCGGTGTGGTTAGGCTATGTGAAATGTATATGGTGAGACTGTGTGAACGTGAACTGTATGTGGTAAGGCTATGTAAACTATGAACTATTTATTTTAGTATGTGGTGGGAGTATGTAAACTGTGTAGTTAGGCTATGTGAAGTGTGTGAGGTGAGGTTGTATGAACTGCATAATCCTATGTGAACTTTGTATGACAAGGCTATGTAAATTGTTTATGTATAATGTATTTTAATGTGTGGTGAGGTTATCTGAATTGTGCAATTAAACTCTGTGATAATGTGAAGTGTGTGTGTCAAAGGAAATTATTTGGGGTTAGAATCCAAGAGTTTATTTTTGTTTTACCAGCATTCCATCTTCATACCGCAACCTTACAAAATCAATAGTCTATCAAAGGGCAAGATTATAGCCTCTCGAGTTGAACCCTTGACATCGAGTAAAGCAAATGAAAAGCCAAACTAGGTCTCCACCCACCAATCCAAATGAAGGGAAAAAAATTATGGGTACACTACTCATTCATACCAAATGCACACCAAGCTAATGTGGGAGGTGAGAAGAAACCCATTGTGGGCCCCACCCCAAAAAAATGAGTTTATCCTCATCCTCCACATTAACTTGGTATGCATGAGTTGTGTACCCAGAGCATAAGGGTACTCTTCCATGAAGGTGAGAGCATCCCTAATGCATCCTACTTGACCCGCTTTGATCTTGGCTCGATTGTAGTGCTCGTAATTTTCTATGACGGACGCGGGGATGCTGCTGTGCAAGGGGTGCACAGCAGCTGTTGTGCAAGTAAAAAACGACGTCGTTTTGATGCTGTGGACGCACCTCCGGAGGGATATCTCGTACATCGATTCGGAGTCGCCACCCGGGTTTTAACGGATTGTCCCCGAGGAACCGAACTCGATTGACTTGTGCCTCATTCAATGGATAAGGATTACTGGTCCATCATCACCATACTATCTTAGGTTTGGGAGCTCAGTTACGAGAGGGGAAGGGTTTTACGGCACCCCCCTCGCCCGGTTCGAAGACTGGTCTCTACTTGGCTTTTGTGGGATTATACAAGAGATGTGTGCAACTCAACTTTGAACAAGAACGGGAAATGGGGGATGGGAGCCAAATAATAACATTGAACATGACAATGGATTACAGTGTATGCATGTGCGTTGTGATCTACATGAATGACGACGACGACGATGAATAAACATGAACTACAAATGACCATAAGCAGCAGGAGAATGACATTAGTATGCATTAAACAGAGATTGTAAACTGGAAATGACATGAACAATACACAAAACAGGCTAACCCAATCTGATCCATTGACAGGAGCTTGAGCGCTCAAGGTGTGAGTTTGAGCGCTCAATCCCCTCTCACCCACACATGCTTATGATGCTTCTTGTTTGATGAAAACATGATTTAATCACCATTGTTTACTAAAAAACAACATTTGAATCGCTAAACAAAATGGCATAATCACATAATCATGGGTTTAAACTCATCCATGGACCAAAATGAGGCAGACAGTAGAGAAGGAATGAAAACTCAATGCTTTGAAACTTTGCAGAACACTCAAAATGCCAAAAACAAGTTGAAATAAGAGAATGATTTGAATGGCCCAGAAGACAGTTTGAGCGCTCAAGCCATCTCCTGGATTTGAGTGTTTCTGCAACATACTGCCCTCATCTGGACCACAAACTAGTTCAACATGATATATGATGATACATAATGTATTGAAATTCCTCCAACATGAATAAAATAAACTTGAGGTGTCCACATGAATGGAGAGTAAGCATTGGACCACACATAAGCATGATTAGAGTGAGGGGGAGAAGAGATCAGGTTGGCCTAGCCAAACATCAACACACACACACTTTGAGATTAGGTTGGCTTAGCCAAACATCAACACACACCTCAACACACACACACACACACTTTGAGATTAGGTTGGCTTAGCCAAACATCAACACACACACATACACTTTGAGATTAGGTTGGCTTAGCCAAACATCAACACACACACCAACGCACTCACACTTCGTAATAAGGTTGGCTTAGCCAAACATCAACACACACACACACACACTGCATTGAACCAGAAACAGAACACAAACTTGAAATAAACATAAAGCAAATATGAACCAAGATAGAGTTTGAGCGCTCAATGTACGGACATTGAGCGCTCAAGCTATCTTGAACTGAGATTTTTGAAGTTTGTTATTCTGGATATTTAGGACCTTGTGAGCTCATAGAAGGTATATAAGACCTCCATGAACTTACTGGTCTCCCTCAGGATGACCAAAACGTGATTTTTCACATGATTTTCTACCTTTTTGGCTTTGATCAAGGCTTGAACTTGGGGTTTTGATGGATGATTGAGTAGTGGCTTAGAATATAGGCTTGAGTTGAGGTATCTTGGATAGAGGAGTGTGAGTGTAGGGCTGATTGGATGATTGATTGAATGGATGAGGGTGTATTTGGGCTTAAAATGGTGATTTTAGCTTGAATGAGGTGGGTTTTGATGGAAGAGCTGGGTTTGGACAAAATGGATGGAATGTATGGGCTGTAAATGGCTTATTAGATTGAGAGAGGGGCTGTTGTAGTTGGTATCTTAAAGACCCATGTGTATTTGGTCTTAAAGATGGGATTTTTTTAGTGTTTGAGTGTTTGAAAGGAGATGATCAATGAAGAACAAGGACTGATTGAAGTGGGTTTATGGATTTGAGGAAGGTTTGAGGGCAGTAGGCTTGGTGAGAGATGATTTATTCAAAGACCCATGGAGTTTAGGCCTTTTAAAGAAGGTTTTTGGGTGTTTTGGAGGTTGAAGATGATGGAGATGGATGAGAGAGGGTGTAAAACGTGGTTGAAGGATGAGAGAGAGTGGGTTTGATCTGATGAAGGGTGTGAGAGTGTAAGAGATCAGCCAAAGGCCCTTAAACAATGGGTGGAGGGTGGTTTATATAGAGAGAAATGGGGAGAATTTGGAATTTGCAATTCAAGTTGGGGAGGGAATGTTATTAGAGGGATTCTGGCGTGAAAACGAAGCTGTAGAAACCAGGGGGAGTCCATAGTTTAGGTGGAAAACCAGCTGAAAAATGCTTTGAAAATTTTCTGGTGCGCGAAGGGTTTGAGCGCTCAAAGTGGGGCTTTGAGTGCTCAAAGGGCCTGCAGGCCAAACTTTGCGGGGCTCCCCCGGGTGCTACCGAACTCCGTTTTGTGCGTGGTTTGAAGCGTTGAAAATCTTATTGAGTGTAATTTCTAACCCAAGTGGTTTGAACCCAAGATATTTTATACATCCAAGTGTGTGACCATTTTACCTTCAGAAGGTCAGGAAATCAAGTCATTTTGGTAAAACGGGCACATCTCCCTCATTTCAAAATAGATTGAGACGTATTATATATCAACAAAGAGGGTTTTGAATGTACTAGAAGATGTTGTAGGCTTGGGTTTATTTGAAGAGCATTTTGGATGGTTTGAAGGGTATTTTGGTCATTTTGGTTGGTTTAAGGTTGTTCTATGAGGGTTTAGAATGGTTTAGGGTGGTTTGGTGAGTTCAAGTCTTGTTCTTAGCCTCAAGGTATGCACCATTGGTCTATTTCATCATCGGGAATGCTTGGTTAAGTATCCCGGGTCAAAATCGGGGTGTCTACAGATGCCAAAACGCGGAAAATTTCCAGACTTCTATTTTTGGCCGTTGGATTAGATCCAACGGCTAAGAAAGGAAGATCACTTAAATGAGTTCGCGGGTCATGACTTCCGGGTAAGTTCAGTTCGCGGGTCACTAACCCGGGTCAACACCCCCCTTTCCCCACTTTCGTTTTTTTTTTTCCTTTCACGCTTAAACAACAGGGGAGAGAGAGAGAGAGAGAGAGAGAGAGAGAGAGAGAGAGAGAGAGAGAGAGAGAGAGAGAGAGAGAGACAGAGCAGACGACTAACGGAGGAGAAGATCGAAGGAGAAGAAGAACAGATGATCGAAGAAGAAATCGAGCTCTCTCTCTCTCTCTCTCTCTCTCTGGTTCGATTTCCCTGAAAACCCTAGTTTTTTTTATGCGAGAACAGAGGAGATCGAAGAAGAAAAAGAAGAAAATTGAAGACCAAATCGACAACCAAGGTCTCTCTCTCTCTCTCTCTCTCTGGTTTGATACATAATAAACTAGGATTCGATTATAAAATAGCTTGTGGGTATTGAATTTTTATTTTTTTATACATATGGGGAATATAATGAGATTTGTTATCAGTAAACAAATTCGCTCATTTTGCTGATGGTGTCAATTTTGTTTCATTGGAACAACATATGCATATGTGTGATTTTCTTCGTCTTCGATTTCTTCTTCGATCGATCTCTTCTTCTTCTTCTTCTTCTTCTTCTTCTTCTTCTTCTTCTTCTTCTTCTTCTTCTCTTCTTCTTCTTCTTCGATTTTCTTCTCCATCGTTATTCTTCCATGGATCTGTTGTTCAAGCGTGAAATGAAAGAGGGGAAAGGGGGGTGTTGACCCGGGGATGTTTAACCCGGGTTAATGACCCGCGAACTGACCCGCAAACTCATTTAAGTGACTTTTCTTTCTCAGCCGTTGTGTTAATTACCCAAAAGGCAACCTAGAGAGGGGGGGGGGGGGGGGGGAATAGGGTTGCTAACAATAATGCTCAAAAAAAAAATACTAAGCAAAGCAAATAAATAAATAATTTGCACAAGCAAAATATAAAAGGAGTTAAGGAGAGAGATATCACACAGAGATATATAATGGTTCGGTCTGAGCTTTGTCCACTGCTCAGCCTAGTCCACTGGCCTAAGGAGTCGCTGTTTTACTAATCCAACAACCAGCTTCTGGTGCCGATTAAACCTTACAACCGCAATGCTAACTTTCCCGAGGAGTTAGCTGAACCGCTAGAGTTTATCTCCCAAACTCTAAAATCACCCACAGAACAAAACCTCGTTCTGTGGTAGCTCACTGAGAATTTTTCTAACTCTCAATACAACACTAATAAGAATTTTTGGTGTTTGAAAATAAATCTCTCTCAAAGAGTAGATACACAAATTTGCTCTCCAAGCTCTCAAACAATAATATGAAAATGAAGTATGATTGCTCTGTATTTCTAAGACTTTGAAAATTTCTCTTGCTCTGGTGTAGCTTGGTATGTTTTTCTTCTTCTGCAGAAACTCTTCTTTTATAACCTGAAGAATTTCGACCGTTTGAGTAATTTCGTTGAGGACAAATCTTCTGGCAGCAAAGACTAAATCTTTATAATTTGAAAATCAAAACTTTGAGCTGCATATCTGATTTGCAACGTTCTTCAGCATTAAATGCAAAGTTTCAACAAGTCAAAAGAAAGACAGAAGCCAGACAACTGGTCGTTCACCTTGTGAACCATATATCTGCATGTATTGACTTATGTGTGTGTGTGTGAATTTAAAACATTGAGTGAATAAGTCCAAATGCAACCTTCAAAGATGAGTTCCACGTAGGCCATCAGAAACATGACTTGTTTTTGAAAAGTCTGATGTAGAAGTTGTGCAAGTTTACTTAACTTCACATAAGAAAAATGATTTGGTGCAATCAGTACATCTATTTTATATGATCCAAGAGCTACCAATAAATTGGATCTAGACACATGTATTTAAAAGATGATACTTGAAAGTTGTACACTTGAGCTAATAGAAATTTGTCCGAAAGCATTTAGCTGGTAAAACTAATTTTGCCAAGTAGAAGAATTTAGTATCTTAAAAATTTAACAATGATTTTAAGAAATCAATTTTGTTATTAAGAATCAATCAAAAATCAAATATTTCTAACACGTTGGATTAGATCCAACAGCCACAAACAGAAATCCGGATTTTTCCACGTTCTAGCATCAAAACGACGCTGTTTTAAGAGTGCACAGTACCTGCTGTGCAGAATATGCACAGCAGTATCCTCGTATCCTTCTATGACTCGGTTGCTTAGGGGCCATAAGAGATTCCCCTATCCATATTTATATCTCTATTATTTGAGACTACATATTGAGGGGAGATTTTGTAAGTGTTCCCTTTATTTTATTTTTTACTTTTTGTATTTTTTTGAGGGCTTCACACATCTATTCTAAAATTTAAATCTCTAACACCCTGTTTATTACCAATATAAGAGAGGAGGATATAACATTTGCCTGGATATACGCATGATGCATCTGTGTGGAGTATATTCGGTGTTCGTTTCAAATTTGCTTCCTCAATATAATTTGGCTAGGATATGTCATACTTGTGGGGGGATAATTTTAGACACACAACCCAATCCATATTAGAGCAACAGCAGCAGCTTTGCCAAAATGGCTGGCTTACCAAAGGAGCAAAACATCCATTGCAGCAGATTGGCTAAACCCTTGGCTACTTTTCCTGTGCTACAGTGCTTGGGTAAAAATAGCTTGGCACTATTCATCAGCAACTCCTTTTTTTTATTGTTCTCTCTCTCTCTCTCTCTCTCTCTCTCTCTCTGTTCACCAGTTGGCGACAGCGAAGAAGACAATGAGCAATCCTCCTCCTACTCGACCGATCAGAGTGGGTCTAGCTACGGCGACAGCAACGATCGATGGCGGAGTAAAGGTTTTGGACAATCCGGCGACAACGGGTAAAGGTTTTGGACGATCCGGCGACAACGGGTAATGGTTTTGGACGATCCGGCGACGGCGACGGTCCAAGATCGATGGCAGAGTAAAGGTTTCTTTGTCGTCTTCCTCTACTGGTTCTATGATTTTTCATGAATTTTCGGTGAAGGACGACGGTGAAGGTTGGGGAAGATGACGGCGAAGGTGAAGGTTGGGGAAGATGATACATACATTGATTATATATATATATATATATATATATATATAGGTTCCACTTCCTATCCGGACTTTTCATTTCCGGACTTTTTATCCAAATTTTTTTTTGACGATCCGATCCGTCTAATGTGTTCAGAAGGTGTTTTCAAGGGTCCTCGCGGAATATCTTCAAAAAAAAACACCGGGAAGGGCTTGATCGAAGCAGTTTTCGCAAAAATATATAAATACAGTTTTTGCGAAAACTGCTTGATCAAGCCCTTCCCGGTATTTTTTTTTGAAGATTTTCCGCGTGGACCCTTGAAAACACCTTTTGAACACATTGGACGGATCGGATTTTCCAAAAAAAAATTGCAACACAAAAAAACCCCATTTTTTCCTTAAATCCGGGAGTGTGGATAAGAAGTTTGGCCTATATATATATATATATATTGTGTGTGTATATTTTAAAAAGGAAAAAATAAGTATTATTTTAATAAGAGATAAGGTAAAATGGATAGTGTTGTTGGAGTGTTGAGAGTGACAGACTAGCTATATGCACTGTACACTGGGTTTTTTGGCCAATAATTTGCCCTAGCTGCTGTTTTTGCTCTTATATCTGGCTTTACTCCGCATGCAACACTTTTGCAAGAGAAACCCACAACTTTTATTATTAGTTGATTTTGTTTATTTGGGGCAAAAATGGCATTTTATACAATTTTATATTATCCCCATCCTATAACGATAAAACAAACCAAGTAACTTTTAATCTCTCTTCTAAACTAACACCCCATCCAGCCATATCCACCTTTTTTATCCCCATCTTATTATATCCCTTTGTCCCCTCCAAAATATATCCTGCTAACAAACAGGTCATAAAAAAATGACGGGTCCCTCTAATATTCTCTCATATAAAGTATAAAAAGTTGATGAAAATAGGGGATAAATTACATAATATCCTCTCATTATGTCACATCCGGTCTCTGACGTACAGATATAGAGGTTAATCAAAGATGCTCTAAGCAGAGATATAGAGGTTAATTGAAGATGCTCTAAGCCGCCCCGGGTTTACCTCTGATGCTGTTGAGTCAACTCGGGCGTTGCTCTGTTTTGGTTGTCGCTATTTTTGGAAGCAGGAATGAGTTGTTGGAGGTGATGATCTTGTTCGAGGATCCAGAAGAACTCGTGGAAGTTTTCTAGCTCTGGTGTCCTGTTTCTTATGGCCATGGGTATATTTTGAATAATGCACACAAATAATAATTGTGTTGATTTGGGCATGGAGGTCAAAAATAGGGCTAAACTCAAAAAAATCCATTTTTGTTTCCTTGAGTTTTCAATCGAAATCAATGTTCTTAATTTTATTGTAATGTAGATTCTTCGAGAATTTTCTGAATCATTTCCCAATAGATCAAAGGCAATTTTGGCCTAATAATGCTTAAGGGGGTGTTCCACTAACTTGGTTTTTTTTGTTTTTTGGTTTTTTTGGATGTTTTAGTTTTGCAAAAAAACTAACTTGTTCCACTAACTAGTTTTTTGGTTTTTAGTTTTGCAAAAAAACTAACTTGTTCCACTAACTTGTTCCATTAAACTAGTTTTTTGCATGTTTAGTTTTGCAAAAAAACTAACTTGTTCCACAAACTAGTTTTTTTTTGCTTTTTGGTTTTTAGTTTTGCAAAAAAACTAAGTGGTTTTTTGTTAGTGGAATGAGATAGTTTTTGAGTTAAAACAAAACTGTTTTTTTTTTAGCGGAACGGGGCCTAAGTTTTTTTTTTGTTTTTGTTTTTATCTTTATTAAAATAAGAATTGTATTTATTAGTTTTGCGTCTATTTTTTGTGAATTGGTGGTTTATCTCGATGAGAGGACTTTACAAACTAAAAAATTATGTTCAAAACTAATACAATTGAATAAAGAAAAAATGATCTAAAAATCAGTCTGTTTTGAGTTATTTTTGTCTGGATAAGAAAATGTTATTAGGGAATTTATTTTTTGTCATTGACTAAGATAGCAGGAAACCTCAACCTGATAAATCTCAGTTGAGAGAATTAGATTTTTGCAACCTAAAAACTTAATTTGTTGGTGTTATTAGGTATAAATACTCGTTAATTGTGCATTAATTATGGTTAACATATCTTACAATATGCGATACGTACGATTTAAAAAATAAGAGATACGATCCACAATATATATCTCGATTTCAAAACATTGGTCAAAGACTCAAACTACCCCGAGTATCTAACTGGATTGAAATTTTTGATATTGTAATCAATGTGCATATGAATCAAATTCAAAAAGATAATGTATAAAATAGTAAATAGATTCAAAAAGAAATTTTTTTGGGCATGTAGTAGGAATCAAATTCCACACTGCACTCCACGTCGCCACCCATAGAATTGAGGTAAACTCGTTCACTCGTTGCGTTCATGAAGAGTAGTTATTCAGTGCAACATAGTATCATTTGGTATGAACCATTATCGTTCATTTTTGAAGAGTGAATAATGATGATTGGGTCTAAGAGTATGTGCACCAGACAAGCCAAACTTTTGCCTTTCGGTATTTTGCCTCCCAATATCACAATTTATACCCTGCACCAGACTCTGCAAAAGCAAAGGTAAAATACCTTTGGCAGCTTGGGCTCGACAAGAGTGCCGAGCAATGTAGAGGAGCTACCAAATAATTAAATGGTTTCTCTCTCTCTCTCTCAAACACACACACCCTATGGGGTCTACTTAACACATGCTTACTTTTTACTAATATTTAATAGAGATAGAGAGGAAAGTAAAGAGCATTGGTGAAGTTTGAGAGAAAAAATTGGCAAGGTAAAATGCATTTTGACACTGTTGAGTAGAATTTTTTGTTGTCCATTGGTGCACTTGCTCTAAGGCCTTGTCCACTTAAAATTTTAGGGCCACTTAGCCAAAAATTCAAAACATTTGGCATTTTTAAAGGGAAGGACAATAAACTTTTGCAATTGAACATAAAGACAAAAAAACATTTGTCACTTTTAAAAGGAAGGACAATAAACTTTTGCAATCGAACATAAAGACAAAAAAAAAATTAGTGAAGTGTCGCAAATTTTTAAAAATTCAAATTTCGAACATAAAATTCAAAAAAATACCACCCCACCTTTAGCCGACCACCACCCCACCTCTGGCCGACCATTTCCGGCGACCAAAAAAATTAGTGAAGTTTCACTAATTTTTAAAAATTCAAATTTCGAACATTAAATTTCAAAAAAATCACCACAACACCTCTGGCCGACCACCACCCTACCTCTGGCCGACCACTTCCGGCGACCAAATAAATTAGTGAAGTGTCACTAATTTTTAAAAATTCAAATTTCGAACATTAAATTTCAAAAAAATCACCACAACACCTCTGGCCGACCACCACCCTACCTCTGGCCGACCACTTCCGGCTACCAAAAAAATTAGTGAAGTATCACTAATTTTTAAAAATTCAAATTTCGAACATAAAATTCAAAAAAATCACCACCCCACCTCCAGCCGACCACCACCCCACCTTTGGCCGACCACTCTCGGCGACCAAAAAAATTAGTGAAGTGTCACTAATTCTTGAAAATTAGTGAAATCTCCGAACTCCTTTGTTTCACTTCCCTCTCCTCTCAATTGTTTGCTCATATGTCTCGTCTTTAATCCCAGTTACCATTTTTTTTTTGGATCGTTACCCCGAGGAAACTTTTTATTTTTTTATTTATGAGTTCACAAATCGAAAAACTTCATTTGTAACCTTCATAAGAATAGACCAAACCTCTTCTTGCCGCACGCGCTCAAGACCATGTTATTGCCTACCACTTTTCACCGATGACAACGTCACTGCCGCAGCGCTACTAATTTCATAATCGAGTAACACCGGCCGCTATATGCATCACTTTGTTTCTTTCTCTTGTTATCTAAAACACGTTACTACCAATTGAAAAAGGAGTACTCTGTATCTCCAACATCAAACCAAGTGAGAAGGGAAAAAGATAAAATGGAAAGAGGGTTAGATGGGGCGCCATGGTTGATTTCTTCTAATAAGAGTTGAGGAATTGGAGTGGTGCGCCTTTGAAAGCGAGAAGGGAAAAAGGATGGGTGGGTTGCTAAAACGATTATGTGAGAGCGAGCATTGATTTCTCCATCCCTTTGACTGAATGGGGGTAAAATAGTTACTCGATAAAATCTTTCGTGTGCCGAACAAATATCGTCGTGGCAGTAGCCCCACCCAAATTGCAATTATAAACAATGTCTTTATGTTTGCAAAACTTCTTTGTCCTTCCATTCAAATAGACAAAATATTGTGTATTTATGACTAATTATTCCAAAATTTTATTGGAAATTGATTGGGATGTCTCTATTTGCACTCTCCTTTTTTTTTTTATCTATCAGGTAAAATTACTCTTACACTTTTTAAATTGTCAATAAAAAAAATGGAGTGTCAATATAGAAAAAGGAGTGCCAATATCAGTTCTCAATTAATTTTATGGAATTTTTCATTTTAACATATTGATTTTATGGGAAGCCTAATTGTTCAGCAATCTCGGACGCCACACACATAAAATACGGAGTATTACGTGGATCACTTCTTAGAACTGGTTTCACATAAGATTTTATGGAAAATCCCATAATATCAATTGAACTTTTCATTTTAGGCTGAGTTTTTCGTTTGATGCTAAAATCATTTGAAAAACTCAGTCTTAGCACCTTGATTTTTATTGGTGAGTTTTTCATCAGGGGCACAACCGTAATTCAACCCCGAAAAGCAATGTATCCGTCCCATTACATACTTGCCGAGTTGCCCTACCTGCCCTAATGACTAGTCCACTCCTAGAGAGAGAGAAACAGAGCTAGAAAAGAAGAAAAAAGGGGAAAAACTTGCATCTGGAGATCGTGCGCCTCTACTCGTCCCACTACCACTCCTACACCTACGATGGGCGGCGGTGGATTCCCGCCGGCCGATTCGGCGGAGGCGAGGTACAAAACGGCGAAGACATCTGTGTGGTGGGACATCGAGAATTGCCAAGTCCCTGAAGGATGCGAACTACACTCGATCGCTCTGAACATAACCAAAGCGCTTGCCAATATGAACTACTATGGGTCTGTCTGCATCACCGCTTACGGGGATACCACTCGCATCCCGGCCTCGGTTCAACAAGCCCTGTCTAGCACCGGCATAGCCCTAAACCATGTCCCTGCAGGTATATTTATAGTCATCTGTGCGTGAGTGTGTGCATGTATATGATGTATGTATATGTGTTTGTATGTGGATAGTCGAGTTGAAGTAAAACTTGGTGTCTTTTGATCTCGGATTGGGATTTGATCCTGAGGTTTTGGTTGTATTTAGGATTTTGGACGTGAATACGTAGTTGATTGGATGGATTTTGACATGATTTGTTCGATTAGCGGGATTTGATGATCCGATATATGTTTGTGTACGTATGTGCATGTGCAGTGCCGGAGGAATTTCCTACAGGAGGGTCACCCCTCAAGACCTGCCCTATATGTTTGAAGGCCTAGGCGAATTCCCGTCAATTTTTATTATTCTATTCGAAAAAGAGTATATGTGTGTGTGTATTCCTTGTTACTAATTTTCGGCTTGTAGAGAAACTATTCAAACTAAACAAAATGTAACATATCATATTGGAGAAAATAGGGTTAATCACCTGGACACTCCCTGAATTATACCTCTTTACCCAGACACTCCCTAAACTAAATAAACCTTCGAGGGCACCCCCTCAACTATTTAAAACTTTACCCCAAGACCCCTTCTGTCAACTTTCGGTCTCAAAACTCAAACTTTCGGGTCATGTTTTGATGATCCAGCCCATTCGAGTTGTTTAAAACATGTTTTTAAGGGGACCCCCTAGAAGTCGGCTCAAAATATGACCGGGAAGTGCTTGATCGAAAGAGTTTTTCATATGTATTTATGTATGAAAAACTCTTTGCAACAATCACAATAAAAACATGTTTGTCAAAACATGACCTAGAATTTTGAGTTTTGAGACCGAAGGTTGATAGAAGGGGTCTTGGGGTAAAGTTTTAAATAGTTGAGGGGGTGCCCTCGTAGGTTTATTTAGTTTAGGGGGTGTCTGGGTAAAAGAGGTATAATTTAGGGGGTGTCTAGGTGATTTACCCAAGAAAATAAGTATTTATGTGAAAAATATAGATACAATAAGTTATGTATGTTTTGAAAGAATCAGACCACTTCCAAGTAAAATTTATGTCTTTTGATTGTCTATCACAATGAGTTTAGAGTGTGCTCTCGGGGTTTTGATTCAGTTTAGGATTTTTATTATGGAGATAACGTTGTTGACGTATATGTAAATATATATGTATACGTGGTTTTAGGTTTAAATGGAGATGATGATGTTTTGTAATTTTGGATGAACTAGTCGAGTTCAAAGAAGGTCGAGTCTTTTGATCTCGGATTGCAATGAGTTTAGAGTGTAATCTTGACTTCTTGAGCATTTGATTCAAATTTGGATGTTGATTATGGATATGAAAAGATGTGTTTGTATGAAGAGATACGTATTTGGATCTGTATTTATATGTAGATGCCATGTTTTGTAATTTGGCTGAATTGGTTGAGTTTGTGTGAAAGTTGTGTTCTGATCTTGGAGTGCGATGAGTTTAGAGTGTGATCTTTAGGTTTTGATACAACTTAGGACTTTGATTGCGGGGATAACATATTTGATTGGATGGATGTAGTCATGATTTTCTGAGAAGTTGAATTTCTCTCTCTCTCTCACTGCTATTTATTTGCTTGCTTGGCAGTTCGGTAACTTCCTCTTGCCATCATCCACCTCTGTTTTGGACACACAGTGCCCTTTTTTTAGAATATTTGCTTGAATGTCGAGTTTGGGATTGGCTATATATTCTTTTTATGAAGAGAACACTATGAGTCCGCATTACTTCACCGTCTTCATAATTAAAATACCATTTTTTGTGGGAGTGGAAAGTCTGTATACGTATATAGGATTTAATGTACAGTAATTGCCGAATACTGAAGTTCTTTTTTTGGCTGTTCAAAAGAAAAGATACTGTAGCTATCTTTTTTTGCTTTTTCTGTTGTACTATTGATATTTTAGTACCGTCTTACATCAGTTTTTCTTGTGTGAAATGTTTTTGAATACCTGGAGGGTTTGGATACTACTGCTTAATTTTAGTTTTTGTTGTACACGATGTAGACTCTCGTATTTCCTGATGATTTACCACTAATGTAATGATTTGTTTCTAATTGAGTTATATAATGCATTGTGTATACCCATTTGCTTCTTTGAATCTTTTCAGTGTTGGCTAGGGCTGAGGTTTTCCTTTACCATCATTGGGAGTTAGTTCCTCCGGATGATGTTGCGTTTTCCCAGTTATTACTAGATACATAATGTTCCTTAATACTTTTGGGAAAGTAGTGGCTCTGTGAAGACATCTACTTGGATTGGATAGTTTGAAGCAAGATTGCAGAATGTTGCGCAAAAAAGAAGATTGTTGACGTCACAATTAGGATTTAGCACCTTTTGTGTTTCTCTGTAATACCCCAATTTTTTTTTTTATTATTTCATTTTAACCTCTTCGCCTGCTATCTCTATAATCTTGTTAACTTCATGACTTCTAAAATTGGACTTGGATTCCTTGGGACAGGTGTTAAAGATGCAAGTGACAAGAAGATACTAGTGGATATGTTATTCTGGGCTGTAGACAATTCTGCACCTGCAAACTATTTATTGATTTCTGGAGATCAAGATTTGTCTAATGCTCTGCATCAATTACGGATGAGGAGATACAATATTCTCCTAGCACAACCTCAGGGGGCATCTGCAGCTCTTGTTGGTGCGGCAAAGAGTGTATGGCTCTGGACAAGTCTTTTGGCTGGAGGACCACCCGTTTCAAATGGTGACTCACTCCAATTTGTTTTCGGTGGCTCTAGCTATTCACCCAACTCCGATTCTTTACATATTCCAGTTTCTGAGCCTACTGAGATAAACCAAGCGGCATCCTTCTACGAAAGTCCTCAGAAGCTCCCAAAGACAGAGAAGGGAACCGATCCTAAACATAAAGGAAAAAAACAGAGAAACATGAGTCAACCAAATATTTCAAGAAGTCCTAGTTCGCAAATGGGGGTTCAAGAACATCAGAATAATGCGAACAACTGCCAACCTGGATATATGCATGCTAAGCAATATGACCCCAATGAATCATCTGTTGCTTATAATAACGGAGTTCCCTTCAGTGGGCCCCACTCGATTTTCACTCCAGGGAATGCTGATCTATCCTGCACCAACAGCAACAATCAGAGCACTTACAGCCAAAACCAGTATTCGCAGTCAGCTAGGCCTAATAACCTCCCTTTGCAGCCTGCTTTTACACCTCCTAATGTGCGTCCACCTGATCAATGGGCCCATGTTTCTCAATCAATGACTCCAAGGCCTAATGGACCAAGCTTTACATTGGGTCCTGAATTTCTTCCTTGGTCTTCCTCGGCAGCGGGACCCAGTAACATTTCTGCAAATGGTGTATGGGGGAGTCCAGGATGCCCCAAACCTTCTGAATATGTCCAAGGCCTCAGTGGGGTAATTTTACTCGCCTTGAACATTCTGAAAACAGAAAGGATTGTGCCAACTGAAGCAAATATAGCTGTTTGCATACGCTATGGAGACCCTAAGCACCGCAATACTGATATTAAGAAAGCCCTAGAGAGTGCGGTTGAGCAGCAGCTAGTTGTACAGCACAATTTATATGCTTCTAAATTTTATGTGGGTAAGAATCAGAAGTTATGGAAATGTGTGAACCCCATTGGGGGCAGTCCTAACCATTACCCAGATGCAATGTGGGGTGAAATTCAGAAATTTTTAGTATCCTCCACTGGAAGATCTGCAATGATGGCTTCTCAATGCAGGTAAATCATATAGTCTTGCTAACCACTGCCAAATGGGTGGTGGTTAAGTTGGAGATAGCGGCAAATTATTTATCTCGTCAATACACATTTCGTAAAGTCGAGACATTTCTACACTACCCAATACACGTTTTTTTGCAAATGATAAAGGGTCTTGCTAACCATTGCCCATTGACGTGTTTAAGTTGGAGATATAGACAAATTATTAGCATTTCAATGCATGTTGGACGAATGCCATGTTTTTTTACACATATATCAAGGCTATCCACCACCCATTTACCAATGACAAATGCCATTTCATTTTTTTCGAGTTGCTTTGTCCTCCTTGGATTTCATCTGACTGCAAAGTTTCTCTCTTATTCCTTGATCTTAGGTATGAAGCTGCTACTATTATGAAGAAGATGTGCTTAAAAGAGCATGCATTGGGTGACATACTCCAAATTTTACACATGGTGATCAACGAAAAGAAGTGGATGACTCCTAATCAGTCTGGATGGAAGCCCGTTAGCATCAGTATTGGGGAGACCAGGCCCGGTACATGAGTATAAATTAGGGAAAGGGGACCTTTTATGTTATACGGTGTATGACATAGATGCTGGTTGGTTGGAACTAGGCATAGTTTATGTTTAGGAGGCTCTCTTTCCCAATGACTATGGGTTACACAGCTGAAGGTATTTTAAAAGAGTTGAGTAGTTGCGTAGGATGATTATGCTGCTTCCAGTTATAGGTCCTATCTCAGGGTAATTGGAAGGATTGCTTGACTGAAGTCTGGAATCTGGAGAGAGGTCTGTATGGACTTTGCCGAGGTTATAGAGCTGCTAGACATTTGGTACTTGGCCTTTCTGCACAGGATTGGCTCCTGGGTAGTATCTCATTCGTTAGGTAGTCTTAGTTTTCGGAAAGTTGCATCAGTAGGCCTTCTTACCAAACTCTTTCAAGAAACATGGAGCGAGAATTTTAAGCTTTATATTTCTCCTGTATAGAACTTCAAACTAGTTTTCCCAGTTTAGGCTATTCTGCAACTTACATCCTGTGTTCATGGAATGTGCAGTGTTAAGTGGTTTTAAATTGGTGAAAAATGCAATATTATTATAGAGTTCTAATGGACTTTCTGGTCGTATGTTGAGTCTATTTAATGCATTCTGAGGAAATGATGCCCTGCTTGATTTTCTTTGAGGTACAAACCAACCGAGTCGTTCTCGGAGCTTTGTTGTGCTTGAGCTTGGCTCAGCTGTAAACGAGCTGAACCTGATTATTTACGGAATGAGTCTTTATAAATGAGCTGAGCTTTTTCGAGACGAGCCGAGTTTTGGAGTATTTAGCTTGACAAGTCGTACTTGTCGTTGTTGAGTATGCTTCATTGATTATCCGTTGGGTTGTATAATGGAGTTCAGTGTATGTTTTCCTTGTCCTCCTGTGCCTTACTGTCTTGTATATCTGCAATTTGATTTTTGTGGATCTTATTTATAATGACAATGATACCGATTTTTCTATAACAAAAAACCAAAAAAAAAAAAAGGAAACTTGAATGGTCTTAAGCAAGATTGATGGGGAGTGCAAATTTGTTCACCCTTACTTAACGAGTGAACGAAACTCTCACATTGATTAGTGGAAAATGTGTGGGGTCCATTAAAAAATGATGTCATGCTCACAAAAGAATAATGAAATCCACTACAAAATGATGTCATGATTACCAAAAAGTGATGTGATTCCGTAGATCTCCAAGCTTTTTTAACGATCAGAGTGAGTTTTGTTCACCCTTATTAGGTGAGGGTGAACAAATTTGTACTTGATTCATGGGTTGGAGCTACCAAAATATAGTAGGTCTTGAGTAGTTACTATTACATTTTTTGTTTATTGGGAAAACCTAGTATTATTGCTGAAAGGATCCATTCAACTAGTGGATTGAAAAAGCTCTTTTAACTTGTGAAAATTGCAAGCAATCCAAAAGAGAAACGAGTCTTAACTTTTCCTTTTAAAAATTAAAAACATCGTTCATAGAATGAGGGAATCTTTCTTTTCAGAAAAGAATGAGGGAATCTTCACATTTCCTTTCTTTGCAATTCAGGATGTGGTTAATCAAAGGATTTGTTCTTTCCTTAAGTTTTGGAAATCAATGTTCTTAGAATTGGGTGGACTCTTCTTACTCAATGTTCTTAATTTTCTGAATCTCATTTCCTAATAGATTAAGAGAATCTCCAATTTTTACCAATTTTTCTACTCAAACAAAAAATTAGGGTTGCACACGGTCCGGATTGGACCGCTTCTCTAGAAATTGAGTAACCGGACCACTCCGACCGGTTCTGAAAAATTAAAAACCAAAACCAAATCAACACACGTGTTATGTGTAGAGTTTGTCCATATCCAAATCGCAAGACCGGATCGGCTTTGGTTTGGCTCCGGTTCTACTAGATTAACATTTGAACAATTTTCACCACACATGATTTCAAAAGATTATTTATAATTTGGAGTACCAAACTATTCATAAAATAATTATAAGATTTTATAAGATTTGAAACCAAATATAATCCACAAGATACCTAAAGTACTTGACAATCTACCATCAATAAAACAATTACATACCCCCATTTCCCTACCAAAACTTTTACACTCTCTGTTACCCAAATTTGGGCAGACCCAAATCCTTACCCGTTATTCTTTAACACTCTTTTCACTTTCTTATTATTACAAACATGCCATTTTGGACCAATTTTGGAGAAAAAACTTGATAAACACTAGATTTGGGTAGAAAAAAAGGTATCGCATTGGAGATGACATAGTACTAGCATAAAACCCGTGTTATGCACGGGTAGATTAATAATTTTGATGATTCGATTAAATGACTTAGTGTGATGAACTTCATTCTAATTAAATTACATAAACGTATGTAACTTAATGAAATAAAGTAATGGACTGTAATCCATAATCCTAAAAAATTCAGTCCAAAAACTTTAAATTAATATAATAATTAAATTACTGGGCATCAAATGATCAAAAGAGTAGTACTCCTGCTCCAATTTAAACTATTTTTTTTTAGATATAATAATTAAATTACGACAGATCTCATGGAAATGTACCTAATATCACAAATAATCAAATTAATAAAAAAAATAACGAAAAAACTCCATTGATTTTGAGAATTTTTTTTTTAATTACTACGCAAAAATCATGTACTCCCAATTACATTCTTGTTAGGCTAATAATCCTTAAATGGTAATGAGCCAACAACCAAGGACAAAGTACAAACTTTAAGATGGGAAGAATTTTAAATCTAACCTCTGTCTTTTCTCTTATATATATGCATCTATGCAGCTTTGGATGTATACGTAGGTAATAATTTAATTATATTAGAGTAGAATATATGTCTTCGTATATGAAAAACCCATCCAATATAGGTGTGCACTTAAAGTTTTAAAGCACAGTATCGTGCACTTTTTTTTTCTTTTTCTTTTTATTATGTTTGGAAGGGCAAAAAGTATTGAACACAATTCTAATGCATGAAAGACTTTGGAGTAACCAATGGCCTACAATCTCACTTCATATACGTGCACAATAATAACACAAAAATTATAACTAATCGCATAAACATTTTTAACATACATGCGTGAGATTTTTTTGCAACGAATTTTAAGTAATAACTGGAAAAAAAAAACAGTTCAATGTAGAATCGACCTTTTCTTCCAATTCTTTTTCCTTTGTGGAAGGTCACATAGTACTCTTACTTTGATTCCTGTCACAACAAAGAGTGGATATTAAGTAAACAAAAGATCTTCGGAAGAACTTCACAAATAATAATCGCAAGAACTCTTTCAAGCACTATGACAATATATTAAATATCAAACAGTGCCAACATATGTGCAATTAGGAATCAAAACGATCACTGATGATATACTAAAATACAAATCAGAAGAGGGAAGAAACTAATTGTGACTTTTTAGCATCCATTGTTTTTCCTATATGTCAAATTTGATTCCTTAGAGAGAGAAAGAGAAGATAAATCAGAGCCATTTGAATTTGAAAATTATAGTAACTGCTATTTTAGAGTCGGGTAGAATTTTTATTGCATAATTGATGAAATCTATTATCCAATCATAGCATAAAAATTTTCTATTCAAATACGGCTATGAAGGGAGACAATTAAGGTAAATTTTAAATATCATGTAACGTATTTATGGATAATATGTAAGAGTGGTAATAAGAGTAATGTTACATGTGCCAACTAAAAACTCCAATGACAATCCAATTAAACTATGCCACTTGTCGCGCTCTTGGCTCTTCTCACGAAACGTCATTCTACAATACTATAATAGATAGTTTTTTAGCCAAACTTTTACCCAAATATGAGGGAAAAAAAGGTAAGGATTGGAGATGCTCTAGAGGCTAATTTAGCTTAATAATAATTCGTGATTTTTTTCTTTATTCAAAAAAATTGCATTTATTAATTTCACGTCAATTTATGTAGATTATTGGTTCATTCCGACGAGAGAAATCTAAAAAAATAATTATTTTTAAAAAATTAATTTGGAACATAATACTTACTTTTAAAATTTATTTTTATCGAGATGAACTAATAACTCACAAAAAAATTCACGCAAGACTAAAAAATATATGATTTTTATTTAATAGAAATGAAAACAAAATCTAAAAAAATTATTTAGTCTAAATATCGCTAACCTAAAATCTTGTAATCCGAAAAGGAAAATCTTTGAAGTAATTCGTGGGCACGAAGGACTGAAGGAGTCAAATTCCACACCGCAGGTCAATCCCACAGACTTGAGGTAAGCTCTGGTCACCTTCGTCTGGAGAAATTATCCAGCGCTCTCCGAGTATCATGTGACATTGCTTACGTAATACTCCAAACCATTTACGTAGCGACAAATTACCCGGTAGTAAAAATCAAAGGAAAACGAGTGACCCACATAATGTAATGAAAATCTTTTATTTGCAGAGAATACCACTCGACAATATGCTATGTGGTACTCCGGGAGTATACAATAATTAGTCCTTCATCGAATGATCAGGGATACAACCGTAATTCAACCACCAAAAGCAATTTCCGCGTCCCATTATATACTTGCCCGACTTGACTCTTCTTCCACTCATATAGAGAGAGAGAGAGAGAGAGAGAGGGGCAGAAAAAAGGGGGAAAACCTTGCATCTCGACTCGCTATCGTGCGCCTCTACTCGCCCCACTACACCTACTTCTTCCACCACCACCATCATCAAGCGCAATCACCGGTCACGATGGGCGGCGCCGGCGGAAGCAACGGCGGAGGATCCGATTTGGCGGAGGCGGGGTACCACAAGGCGAAGATATCTGTGTGGTGGGACATCGAGAATTGCGCCGTCCCTAGGGGATGCGAACCACACTCGATCACTCAGAACATAACCAACGCGCTTGCTAATATGAACTACTGTGGGCCCGTCTCCGTCTCCGCTTACGGGGATACCAATCGGATCCCGGCCTCGGTTCAACAAGCCCTGAATAGCACCGGGATAGCCCTAAACCATGTCCCTGCAGGTATATTTATATTCATCTGTGCGCGCGCGTGTGTGAATATATATTTATGTATATGTTCTTGTATGTCGATAGTCGAGTTGAAGTAAAAGTTGTGTCTTTTGATCTCGGATTGGGATTTGATCTTGATTCTTGAAGATAACGTAGTAGATTGGATCGATTGGGACATGATTTTTTTGAGTAGTTGGATCTTGCGATCTACACACACACACACACACACACACACACACACACACACACACACACAAAGGCCAGTTCCATTGACACAACTTTTGACGCAACAATAATCGGAGCTGTTTTGTTTAAAACATGTTTTTAAGAGTCTCCGTAAAAAATCAACTCATTCGGATATCTGGCTTGATCGATTCATTCAGTTTTATCCCGTCGAATATAAGGACAAATACCGATCAAGCCCTTACGCGTATTTTAAACAAATTGAATGGTTCCAATCATTTGCGTTGGACTCCAGAATAGGTGGTTTACATTTGTCGTGTCAAAAGTTGTGTTAACGAACCGGCCCATATATATAGATTTATGTATGTATGCTTATATAGCCGACCCCAATTGAGACATAAGGCTCGGTTTGGTTATGTATATATCCGTATATGTATATGTTCGTTTCTATGTGTGCTTGTGTAAATATAGATGTACATGAGGTTGTGTGTTTGTATGTTGATTATACCGATGTTCTGTAATTTTGATAGAATCAGTCAAATTCAAGTTGTCTTTTTATTGTCTTTCGCAATGAGTTTAGAGTGTGATCTCGGGGTTTTGATTCACTCTAGGATTTTGATTGTGGGGATAACGTGTTGATACTTATTTGAAAAAATATATGTATATGTGGTTTTAGGTTTAAATAGAGATGAAGATGTTTTGTAATTTTGGATGAATTAGTCGATTCAAAGAAAGGTTGAGTCTTTTGATCTCGGATTGCAATAGTTTAGAGTGTAATCTTGACTTCTTGAGCTACTGATTCAATTTTGGGTGTTGATTGTGGGGATAAACGTAGTTAATTGGATGGGTGTGTGTATATATTAGAATGTGTTTATATGAGGAGATATGTATATATGGTTTTGTATTTATTTGTAGATCTTGAGCTCTTCATTGTCTGTTGTGTCCTGTGATGAAATCTCTCTTTCTAGAAAAGAAATTGGATTTTCATTTTGATTCTCTCTCTCTCTCTCTCTCTCTCTAGTTACTTTTGTATGTTCTTGCTAGGCAGTTTGGTAGCTTCCTCTTGCCATCATCCACTTTTGTTTTGGACACACATTTCCTTTTTTCTAGAATATTCTTTGCTTGAATGTCATCTGTGAAGTTTGGGATTGGGTATATATTCTATTTATGAAGTGAATACTTCGAGTCCACATCACTTCACCGTTTTTGTAATTAAAAAATCATTTGTTGTGGGAGCTGGAAAGTCTATAAGTTATTAGGATTCAATGTATAGTAATAATTGTATACTAGAGTTCCTTTTTCTTGCCATTCAAAAGAAAAAAAAGTACTGGAGGTTTTTTTTTTTTTTTTTTGCCTTTTTCTGTTGGAGTATGTTTTATAATTTACTAGGTATTGTGTAACATGAGTTTTTCTGTGCGAAAATGTTTTTGAGTACGTTGAGGGTTTAGATACTACTGCGTTAGTAATTCTAGTGTTAGTTGTATACTAAAGACTCTCGTATTTACTAATGATTTACCATTCTAATTGAGTTATATAGTGTAGTGTGTATACCCATTTGCTTCTTTTCAGTGTGGGCTAGAGCTGAGGTTTTGCTTTACCATGTTTGGGAGTTAAACTTATAGTTCCTCTGGATGATGTTGCTTTTTCTTGGTTATTACTGGATACGTAATGTTCCTTAATACCTTTGGGAAAGTAATGGCTTTGTAAAGACATCTACTTGGATTGGTTTATTTGAAGCAAGATTGCAGAATAATTTGATGAACTCACAGTTGCGTGTAAAAGAAAATTGTTGACTTCACAATTAGGAGTTAGCACCTTCTGTGTTTTGCTGTAATACGCCCCGATTTTTCTTTTATTTCTTTAACCTCGTTGCCTGCTAGCTCTATAATCTTGTTAACTTCTTGACTTCTAAATTTGAACTTGGACTTAATGGGACAGGTGTTAAAGATGCAAGTGACAAGAAGATACTAGTGGATATGTTATTCTGGGCTGTTGACAATTCTGCACCTGCTAACTACTTGTTAATTTCTGGAGATCGAGACTTCTCTAACGCTTTGCATCAATTACGGATGAGGAAGTACAATATTCTCCTAGCACAACCTGAGAAGGCATCTGCACCTCTCGTTGCTGCGGCAAAGAGTGTATGGCTCTGGACAAGTCTTTTGGCTGGAGGACCACCAGTTTCACATGTTGACTCACCGCAATTTGTTTTAGGTGGCTCTAGCTATTTACCCACCTCTGAATCATTACATATTCCAGTTTCTGAGCCTACTCAGATAAACCAACAGGCGGCATCCTTTTATGAAAGCCCTCAGAAACTCCCAAACACAGGGAAGGGACCCGATTCTAAAAATAAAGGAAAAAAGACTCAGAGAACCATGAGTCAACCCAATATTTCAAGAAGTTCAAGTATGCAAATGGGGGTTCAAGAACATCAGAATAACGCGAACAACCGCCAACCTGGATATATGCGTGCTAAGCAATTCACCGACCCCAATGAATCATCTGTTGCTTATAATCACGGAATTCCCTTCAGTGCCCCCCCCTCGAATTTCACTCCAGGAAATGCTGACCTTTCCTGGACCAACAGCAATAATCCTCAGAGCACTTACCACCAAAACCATTATTCCCAGTCAGTAAGGCCAAATAACTTCCCTTTGCAACCTGCTTTTACACCTCCTAATGTGCATCCACCTGATCAGCGGGCCCATGCTTCTCAACCCATGACTCTGAGGCCTAATGGACCAAGCTATACGTCGGGTCCTCCAACAACTGTGCCTGATATCAGTAAATTTCAATCAATGACTCCGAGGCCTAATGGACCAAGCTATACATCAGGCCCTCCAACAAATGTGCCTGATATTGGTAAACTAAGTATTTCTGGATACTACTCCAATGATTACAACCCTTCTACTCCTCAACCACGAAACAGAGCAGAAATGAAACAAAGTTACGTATTTGAGTCCCCAAACCATGCAAATTCCAACAGTCCGCAAAGAGGACACACCGTCCACAATGCACCACCTGTTTATCATGACACATCAAGCAATAGGCGCCCCAATGGTCCTGAATTTCTTCCTCCATCTTCCTCGGCAGTGGGACACACTAACATTTCTGCAAATGGTGTATGGGGGAGTCCAGGGTGCCCCAAACCTTCTGAATTTGTCCAAGGCATGATTGGGGTAGTTTTACTCGCCTTGAACACTCTGAAAACAGAAAAGATTACGCCAACTGAAGCAAATATAGCTGATTGCATACGTTATGGAGACCCTAAGCACCGCAATACTGATGTTAAGAAAGCCCTAGACAGTGCGGTTGAGCAGCAGCTAGTTGTAAAGCAGACTTTAAATTCTTCTTTGCAGTTGTATGTGGGTAAGAATGAGAAGTTATGGAAATGTGTGAACCCCGTAGGGGGCAATCCTAACCAGTACCCAGATGCAACATGGGATGAAATTCGGAAATTTTTAATATCCTCCACTGGAAGATCTGCAATGATGGCTTCTCAATGCAGGTAAATACACATTGCCATGACACATTTTGAAACGTTAAGACATTTCTACACTAATCAATATACGTTTTATGCAAGTGATAAAAGTTTCTTGCTAACCATTTCCCATTGGCGGTGTTTAAGTTGGAGATAAAGATGAATTATTAGCATTTCAATACATGTTGGAGGAATTTCAATCACATTTACCGAATTTTTTTGTTTACACATATATCGAGGCTATCCACCATCCATTTAGATGGTGGTTATCATTTCCCAATGACAATTGCCATCTCATTTTCTTCGAGTTGCTCTGTCCTTGGATCTCATCTGACTTGCAGAGTTTATCTCATATTCCTTGATTCTTAGGTATGAAGCTGCTACTATTATGAAGAAGATGTGCTTAAAAGAGCACTCCTTGGGTGACATACTCCAAATATTACACCTGGTGATCAACGCAAAGAAGTGGATGACTCATAACCAGTCTGGATGGAAGCCGGTTAACATCAGTATTCGGGAGACCAGCCCCAGTACGTAAGCTCAACAAGGACTAGTATGAATTAGGGGAAGGGGCCAGTTATATTATAGGGTGGATGGCATAGATGCTGGTTGGTTGGAACTAGGGATAGGTTATATTTAGGAGGTTCTCTTTCCCAATAACTATCGTTAAACAGCTGAAGGTAATTTAAAGTAGTTGAGTAGTTTCGTAGGATGATTATGCTTCTTCCAGCTATAGGTCCAATCTCAGGGTAATTGGAAGGATTGCTTGACTGAAGTCTGGAGAGCAGTCAGTTTGGACTTTGCTGAGGTTATAGAGCTGCTAGACATTTGCTACTATGGCCTTCTGCGCAGGATTGGTTCCTACGTATTTTCTTGTTCCTTAGGTAGTTTAAGTTTTCGGAAAGTCGCTGAATCAAAAAATGGGGATAGCATCGAAAAGTTGCTTCTTACCAAACTCTTTCAAGAAACATGGAGGGAGAATTTTAAGCTTTATAATTCTCCAGTATAGAACCTCAAACTAGTTTTCCCAGCTTAGGCTTTTGGGTAACTTACATCCTGTGTTCATGGAATCGGCAGTTTTAAGTGGTTTTAAATTGGAGAAAATGCAATGATGGTAAAAATTAGTTTTTGATGACGGCAATTTAATCGAGATGGAGGAAGAGATCTATGAAGTGGACAGAGAAATGTAAGACTCTAGTTACACAGCCGATGAAGAAAGAAACTGAAGTGACTCTGGTGGATCAAGCTATTTTTTGCTTCAGAGTTGGTATTTTAAGGTGGAAACCAAAAAACTCACCCACTGTGTATCACATTACCAACGTAATATGAGCACAATGCATGCTGCTTTACATTGAGCGTGGTAGCTCCGTAATTCAACGTGATTGCTGTTTATGGAGCCGTAAAAACTAGCCGAGATTTCTGTTGGGGGTTACAAAGACTTTGTATTCCGTTGCAGTGTTTGGTTGATGTCTTCATCTTATATGTTTACCTATTTATTTTGGTTTAGTTTCCCGTTTTTCAGTTTCCCTGTAGATATCTGGATGTTTATGAGTGACAATTAAAGCTCTTGGTGAGCAGACTTGTTGAATAAAGTTTGTGTTGTCATTTACTTGTCGTGTATTGCCTGATTAGCCTTCTTATACTAATGTTACGCAACTGTTTGTAGATCTTCAAGTTTGGATTTTGCAGCTAGGCATCATCTTGAATCACTCAATATCATTGTAGTTGTAGATTTTTTGGTTAAGAGTATGCATTCACCGACTAACTTTTAGACGGTGGAAGGAAATGACAGGGATGTGTAGGAATTTTTGAGAGCTCTATGTGGATGACTCCCACTGAAGAGTATCCTACTGAACAATACCAGGTAATTGAGTTGTGCTGTCTGATTTTTGCGGCAAAAAGTATATTGCTTTCGGGTTGATGCGATATGATAAGATGAAGGAAATACATGAATGCAAGAGTGTTCCTGTTTTACTCTCTTACTGGAGTACCATGAGTTCTGAGTTTTGATGCTATGGGGTTGGTACCATTTCTATCCAAAAAACTTAGAATAAGAAGGTGAAGATCAGCTTATCTTTTTTCCTCCTAGATTTTCTGGTTGTATGCTATTTAATGCATTCTGAGGAAATGATGGCCTGCTTGATTTTTTTAGGGGTGCAAAGGAGGCGAGTCGAGCCAAGCTTTGTCGTGCTCGAACTCGGCTCCGTTGAAAACCATCGGAAGCACGATTATTTACCAGCAAGAGCTCTCTGAATGAGCCGAGCCTATACAAATGAGTTGAGCTGAGTTTTGGAGTGTGAAGCTTGGCTTGTTTACTGAACGAGCCTAAAACTTGAGTTTGGGCTCGGTTCAATCACTAAATGATTCCAGCTGAGCCTCAAATTGCTCACAAGTAACTCGGTTTGTTTGCAACCCTAATTCTGCATAATTTGTTGGTAGTCTCAAGGGGTTAATTTAGTCCGATGCCAACCTACTGGAAGTTTTTCCTCTCTTTTTTAGTTACGTAGAAAGTGTATGCTCGTGCCATAGGCATAAGTAGGGTCGTAAACGAGCCGATTTGAGCCGAGTTTTAGAATGTTCAAGTTCGTTCATTAAATTTTTAAACGAACTCGAGCCGAACTCGAACTCAATGAAAATTTGACGAGCCGAGCTTGAGCCGAACTTGCCTAGGTTTGAGTCGAACTCGAACTTGTTCACGAGTCTTAACGAGGAAAAAATATTAGATATTTATGCTCTAATATAACTCTAGAACTTCAAAAAAAATCTATTTTGCACATAACTAAGTTCATACATGTATAAAATTATAAAAACATACTAGTAAAATTTAAGTTTATAATACTTTTATTGGTTTATACAAGTACAAGTTATAAAATTTTCATTATGTATATGTAAAAATTTATACATATCCAAGGTTATATAGGAAATTTTTATGAGATATACATATATTCCAAGTTTGCGAGCTTAATCGAGCCGAATATTGTCAAGTTCAAGTTCGGCTCGTTTATTAAACGAGCCTAAAATTGAGGTTCAGGTTCAGTTCATTTAGTGTCCGAATCGAACTTGAACGAGCCTTTACCGAGTCGAGCCTCGAATAGTTCACGAACGATTCAGTTCATTTACAGTCCTAGGCATAACCTTCCGAATTCCATGTACTATGATACTATCTCTACAGAAGAGTCTGTCTGAGCGGGGAAAGTGCTTTTCTAGAGTGGTGAATGGTGATAAACTCCTTGAGGAAAAATTTCATATAATAATTCTTTGCCAAACTCCTTGAGGAAAAACTTCTCACAATCTGTCTTGTCTTCTCTCATGGGTTATTATTACAGTTATTACTCCTAACAATCAGTTTTTCTCATCGGTTTATATGCATGTTGTGTAGGATTAATTCTTCTAATTGATCTTTGCAAGTGTTTTTAACATTTTATAAGTTTTTGAAGCCCTAAATTATTCTGTTAATCTCGCTAGTAGTGGCAGACCCAGGATTCTTATTGCTGGGGGCCAAATCATATATACGGAGTATATTCATAAATTAACAATAGAATATCATCCTCATATATTAATAGCATAATTTTAAGGTGACATTTTTTCATAATTTTAACAAACAAAACTTAAAATACAGTAAAAAAAAATTAGGATAATTAGAAGGTGTGTAGTGTGTAGGGCTCTAGGCTCCCGCTTGCACCTCTTAAGTCCGCCCTGCACGCTAGCCACTCAGACTCCACAGTGGGCAGCCAAGGACCATGTTGGCATAAGTAGGATAATGGTGCGAGATTGTGCAACTTCAAATTACGAACTTCAAATCTTCTCTTAACCGTGGTGATAATTCTCTCATAAATGTGGTGTTATAATGGTGCGAGTTCAAATCTTCTCTTAAACGCGGTGATAATTCTCTCATAAATGTGGTGTGATAATGGTGCGAGGTTGTGAGTTCAAATCTTCTCTTAAACATGGTGATAATTCTCTCATATATGTGGTGTGGTGATAATTCTCTATTAAATGTGGTGTGATAATGGTGTGAGGTTGCGAGTTCAAATCTTCTCTTAAACGTGGTGATAATTCTCTCATAAACTTGGTGTGATACCCTTTGATGTAAGAATTTGTGTTAAATTCTCTCTTTGTTTTATTTTTTTGATGTGGAGCAAATAGAAGAAGAAATTCAAAGAATTACAAAAATGAGAAACTACATCCTAAAATTCACAACAACTAAATTAAGTCTAATACAGACAGAGGCGGCTCCATAGTTTTAATTCAATGGTGACAAAAATATAATAGAAATTTGTGTATACTAAAGTCTATAGAACGTATAGATGTTTAATCCAATTAAAAATTTATTGGGTCTGCTTTCTATTGGTATGGTAAGTTATATTATCTATTTACTCACAAATTTAAGTGAATTTTCATTGACTTTTACATCGTACTTATGAATCAGCATAGACAATCTTAAGAAAAATACGTATGTTAAATAGGACATAATTTTCATTGACTTTTACATCGTACTTATGAATTAGCATAGACAATCTTAAGAAAAATAGGTATGTTAAATAGTACATAATTCTAGCTGAATACAGAACAACTATAGAGATAGCTCCGTACGAGGAAGAAATAAACTAACAACGAAAGACGAGACCTGAATGTAATTAATGACCAAATAGTTGGTTGTGTATTCAACTCTAGTGATTGGAATAATCTAGCTTTATGATGTCCTTGTCCTTGTGATGTGGAATAATATGGATCCTTAAACCTTAAGTTTTTCAAATAATTTTAGCAACTCAGTTGCTAAAATTAACCCTGATTTTAGAAAATGAGTTCGCCAAGTGCTAAAATCATGGTTGCTTTTAGTAAAAAATCAACTATTGTTTTAGCAAATGAGTTCACCAGGTGCTAAAATCATGGTTGATTTTAGTTAAAAGAGACCATAATTTTAACACCTGTTAAATTCATTTACTAAAATCAACCTTGATTTTAGCAACTTGAGTTGATTTTTGCAACTTAGTTGCTAAAATCAAACGGAAAACGTAGAGCACATTTCATCCTTCCGTCATACAGGACACCATCGAATGTGGTTCCACACGGTGTTAACGCGGCCGACAACTTTTTGATAGGAAAGCTGATCGATCTTTTCTTGTCTTGTGCCATGCTGACAACACTAATTACAGAAAAAGAAAAGAAAAGGAAAGGGCAACCTTTGTGCAAAGGTTTCAACTTCAATTGGGAGGGCTTTTCGTTGATTGCAGTAATGACACATTTGAGCACTGACAATAAGTAAAGAAAAAAACAAGAAAAAATACACATTTCAGGATACTTTGTACACGTTCTAAAACACATTCACAAACTTTGATATACTTTTCATATATATTAATATACTTTTTAAACCTTAACGACAGCCTATTTAACTGATTTTAGAAATTTCCGTAAAACTAACCCGTCTAGTAGTACCCTTGCTTATAAGGTCTATAGAAAAAAGTCGAATCCTCTTTTATTACTAACCCACAAATTTCCCTCGAACAATCACTGATGTCTATAATACTATAATATTGGCTAACTACGCGGTCCTCACTGTCCCAATGTGAGATTTCTCATCATTTGAAAATTACTAGAAAGGCGGCCGCGCGTAAGGCTAGCGGATTTAGGCCCATTGCCCATGAGCATGTGAAGGCCCAGTATGAATTTGTTACAAATTTTTTTTTTTTGGTCTCCTCACAGAGTCTCTCTCTCTCTCTCTACTAATCCTCGAATCCACGACGTGCAACTTCAATTGTTACACAATAAGCCAACAAGTCATAGAGAAGACCGGAAATTTTATTGAACAATCGTAGTTAGACGATTTGCATTAGAGAAATGTTGTGGCGTTTTGAAAGCTTAGTTATAATACGTTATTACTATAATAATGGACCAATAAGTCCCGTTTTATTGAGCTCAACACATAAATAGTCTAAATTCATATCTTAAATTTAGTTTCGAGCATACAAGCCCTTCCAATTATGAGAGATTGCTGCCTTGGCTGTGCTTCGACGTTCTTCGCACCACACAATGGAAAAGAGCCACATTTATTTTTCACTTGTTTTTATTGGCTTTAAACATTTGGTGCACAATTCTCCTTAAAATGCAAAAAAGAGCTGGATTAGACAGACACATATAAACATTACATTTGAAGTCGTTGTTGGCCTAGGTATTGGATCGAGTCTTTTAAGGTCAATCACCATCTCACTCACTTTAATTCAACTTGGTGTGAGATTGAAGATCCCATAGCAAAACAAGTCTGGGGCAAGAGACAAAAGCCAAAGAAATTCAAAAAATTGAATCAAGGATATGAAGAGAGATTGAAAATCGCGTACTTGAGAAAACCAGCTTCGATTTCTTCGACGAAATCAAATTCGTGGGGTTGGTTTTGAATTTGATCACAGAGAGAGAGAAGGAGCAAAGGGCTGAATTGTGGAAAGCTGCCCTGTAAATGGGGTTCCCACTGAAACAAGGGGCTGCGTAAAGGACTCCAATACGGCGCCGTTTTCGACGAAAACTTATGAACAGTAAACCTCACGGTACTTTATATATATGGATATGGATATGGACAAGGAAACTTTAACTGTTTTATGATTCTTTATCCAATAGGTACTCGCAACAGACAATGAATCCCTTCAATGCCATCGTCAATTTTTGGTGGAAAATTCGAATGGCTTTCGAAACCAAATTGTCAAAATTTCAACTGTGAAGATATCAAGGGTAGTGTGAGATTTGAATCACACATTACAGTTGTGCAAAAGCCATCTCAAATCTTTCCCGTATGTCCTCTCAAATCTTCTACATTTACCAAATACAGCTTAGGAGGATTTTTTCCAGGAAAATGCCACACATTATTCCAACCGAAAGCAAGTACTAACAACAAGCAAAACTGTACACAACCCGAAAGTCCAAATACCGACACATTGCAAAAAGAAAAGCCCAGAAAAAACAACCTACAGTGTTCAAGAAAGCGAACGGAATTAAGCAGATGCAAAATCGCCCGGATCATGGACGAAATTTATTATAGAGTATGAAATACCCAATGAAAACCGTCAGAAGAATGTACGAGCATAGCCAAAATTGCAATTGCAACCAAGTTTTACTGCCACAAACCTCAAAAAGATGTGCATTCATAAAGGTCAATAGACAGACTAAAGAATTCATACAAGGGAAAACTCTAGGTATGTACCTACCAATTTCAGCATTCTGACAAAATCTCTTTGCAAGTTGACTTATGGTGGCCGATACCCTTGCACCTACTACATTTTGATTGCCGTTTACGTTTGACCACCCTTTGTGATCCAACTGACTCAGCAGGAGGCCGGCCTAGTTGACGACGATGAGGAGGAGGGGTTACAGTCACAGCACTATTAGAAGAGTCCTTCTCCGTGGGCCAATCTATATTTGGAACAGGATGTATTGACTCTGAATATGATAACTTGTAGCTATCAGTTGTGAAGTATCTAGAACAATAATCATATATGTTACGACCCAGGAAATTGATTACAGCAATGGCATGGGAGCATGGCAAACCAGTAAGCTGCCATCCTTTGCAACTACATACCCATTGATCGAGATCCACATCTTCGGTGGTGTCGCCACGGACCTCAAATGCGTTGCCACCTGAAATGGTCACTTTAAGGGAACAAGCTTTTAGTCTTTCCTTTTCTAGTTTTTCCTCCATGGATGGAGTTAGCCTTGTCATCCATTGGTTGGAGTCTACACGTCGTGTGTACATCAATTCCATGACCTTGCACCGCATAGTAGTCACCATCGCGGTTATTGGTAATTCATGCGCTTCTGATGCCCAACTGTAGAATAGTTCTCCAAAGTTTGCTGTCAGATGGTTATACCTTGCACCCTGAAAAAATGCATTTGCCCAGTGCACCGGCTCACTTCGCATAACCCAATTATAAGCATCTGATGAGATGCTTCTAATGTTGTCTACACACCTCTGGAAGTCTTTAGGCCTAGGTGCAGATGCGGCAGCATAAAAATCCTCTACCATGATGAGCTTCACTTCATTAGAATATTGCCCATTCAAGTCTCGTATAAGTTGTTTCGAAAGATAGCGCATACAGTACCCATGGTGCACATCCACACCGCGAAATACATCTGAAATCGAATTCCGTAGTCCCTTTTCTCTATCTGCCACAAATGTTATGCTCTGAGCTGTTGAAAATGCAGATTTCAGTTGCACCAAAAACCAAAGCCAGTTCTCATCGGTTTCGGCATCAACTATCGCAAAAGCAACAGGAAAAGCTTCGTCAGCCCCATCAGCAGCTGTAGCTGCCAACCATGTTCCTTGGTACTTTGACTTTAAGGGTGTGCTATCAAGGAAAAGCAGAGGTCGGCAACCCTGTTGGAAGCCATACAAAGAGGCATGAAATGATACAAACAGGCGACGAAAGCTCGAGTTCTCGGTAGTGGTGAAAGTAGCTAAACTACCAGGGTTTGTCTCCATTATTTTCTCACAGAGAATGGGAACCTGGCTATATGCTGCCTTAGATGAACCATGAAGCTGCTCCTTAGCAATCTCTTTCCCGTGCCATGCCTGATAGTACTTTAGTTGAAGTCCATATTCTTCTTTAATGTCACTGATAACATCCTTTGGCTTGTAATCCGGGTGAGCCTTCATCTTCTCCTTGATGATACTTGCTAAGACATTAAAACTAGCCCGAGGCCCGGTTGTCCTAGTATTCCCCTCACACGTATGTAAGGTATTCATTTCCTTAATACGAAATACTGGAGTGTTTGACAACTTTCTTGCATGAACAAACCATGTGCAACCTTCTTCTTTACATTTGGCAGTTACACGAGTAGTGTCGTTCTTGATATACTTTAAAATTAACTGATGTGCTATAGCATACTTACTTAGAGCCTCACGAAATTCACCAACACTATTGAATCTTTGGCCAACACCTGTGAGTTTGTTCTGCCACTCTTTTGCAGCTTTAGTATGCTTCTCCACGTCATTGGAACCATCAGAAAGAAAGGGGGGAGGCATATCAGTGGGGCAATCCATATGGGCATCGACATGAATAATATCATCTAGAATAACAGGCTGGGCTACGTCATCAACAACATTGTCCACAACATTACGAGGGTCAACTGGAACTCCTGCTCCCGAAAAAGTAGTCTGACTTGACCTGCAAGATCAGATGTTCCCAAATTTTACATCCAAACACAGTAAGTCTCTGTTTGCATCGATGTAAGGAATTTTAGACACCAAAATGTTTTACATGTGAAATAAACCAAACCAAACCGAGTCTTATGTCCCAATCAATTGGGATCGGACACAAATCCTTGTGCACTACAACATCCAATGTCAATTTGGGTCTTCCTCTCCCCGTAGCGTTACTACCCAAAACTATCCTACCAACTCTCTTAACTACTGCAACTACATGCCTACGGTAAAAATGTCCTAACCACTTAGTCTATTTTCTTGCACTTCTCCTCTATAGGTGCTAGATATGAAATGATTTTGAAAAAATTATTCTCTTTTCTTTGCTTTCCCGCCATCTGGTTGACTCAAGTCAGTGTGTTGTTACGCCTTTTTTACCCATACCAAGGGATAAGCTGACATCCTCTAGCTTCGCCTCAACCTGTGGATCACTTGTTTATATCAAGCTGACCAAAGGCCAAGGCTGATGAAGAAAATAAATTCCAGAAGTGAATGACATGGAATGTTCTGAGCCACAAACGGGTGAGTTTTAGTATCCGCAAAATGGCTTATGGGGTTCTTGAAAGTAAAATGTTTCCGGCCCTATGATTTAAACTATTTTCCTGGGAAAATGTTCTACGTAATCTTTGTCCAACCAAACAACAGAAAATAGCTAAATTATTTCCAGGGGAATGTTTTACATCACAAATACGGAGCCTAATAAGACTAAAATCTCATGTCACCTATTACAGAAAAACAGAATTAAATTGCATGCGAGAGAAATGGAGGACTACCTGCTGGCAGACACGTTTGAAACACGGGCTGCAACTACATCTTCCGTAATGACGTATATATCAGCAGTGGCGGAATCAGCATGGAGTTTGATCATGCAATTGAGGTCCTTGTCATCGGATATTGTGATAAGCGTCTTTTTGTTGCCCGGCAGGAAATATTTGATAGACATAGTACCATGATTGCAGTTAAACACCTCTGCTACTTCCCTCTTGAAATCTTTATACTCCATGTTCTCATCAATTTCCCTAGCATGAGCATCACCACCTCTATACGACAATGAGCCATCTTTATTGGTCTCGAATTCACCGCCAGATTGAATTATAGCAATAATTTTCTTCCCCGCCATGACCTGAGTCATTATGGAAGACCATATGCTTAATCACGTACAAATAACAATGGGAAACAGATATATGCCCCTTGTAAGCATAACGTGCAACAACCAATAAGCACTCAACTTCCTGAGCTTTATGGACAAAAAAGTGCACTGCTCCAAGTACCAAGGAAGACAACAAAAAGTCCATTAACCCCCACATACTACCTATTCTTCCTGATCTTTCCTCGCATATCTTCTCTCTCTTCTTCTCTCTTACTCCACTGCAATCATCTCTCTCATTGAACAACCAGAAGCATCTAATTGCCGAGCCTATAGACCTCCTCTTTGTATAATTACAATCACATCTACTCTCTCTCTCTCTCTCTCACACACACACACAACAGATGAATCTAATGGCTACGTCTCATCTAGACCTCATCTTTGCAGAATTACACTCGCATCACCGAATATCATCACCTTTGTCTGTGTTATCGCTGACCTTTACATTCTTTTTCCTGGCACTGCAGTTTGCAACCCAATTTTGATTCCAAAGAATATTAATTATCTCGAGAGAACAAAAAAGAAAAAAATGTTCCCGGACAACCAAAACACCACTATTTGTTATATGCAAATGTAATATTCTGTCGAACACTTCAAGAGAGAAATTCAGGGTTTTATCTCCTTCCCAAACTATGTTACTAGGAACGCGGGATAATTCCGATACAAGGAGCGAGGATAGGAACAGGCTATGCCACATGTCCTAAATGGTGATATGGTGGGGCAGACTCCAATAGTTGTGATATCAGAACGTATTGATCTAAGAGTTAAATCCAATAAGTAGAAAACTATTGTTGAGATTCTTGATGTAGAATCCGTTTTTAGAAGCATTTTGACATAATGTTCTTAAATTTGTCCTATTAATGTTTCATTTGGTTGATTCCATCTTATTTTGATTTCCCTCTAAAATGGTAAGGAAATAAGTAGGAAAATCACCGGGATCCCTTGATCGATTAATTCACTGTTTTGGAACGTTGATGTTTCATGTTTCCGATCGTGCGTTCTACTACGTTTTTTGCTAGGGTGATACCGAATGCGGTAACAGAGTTTCCAAATCTCATACCTTAGATGGTGATTAGGAATCACCATATGGTTAAACTTTAAGAAGCACTAGTGACTTTGTTCAGTTTAGTTTTTGAGGGAGGTTTTTTGAGTCTTACACGGAGAGAGAGATAGAAAAATGAGAGGAATAATTTTAGAGAAAATTTAATGTGGAACGTGCTGAGAGAGACAGGAGATGGTTCTAAAAAACCAAAGCGAACAAAGTCAATAATTTTGAAAAGATGGGAACATAGACACTGCGGACAACACGAAAGAAAATATGTATATATAATTCCATATAGTCTTGTTATTGTTCACATGGATATTGTTTCCAGAAACTGTGAAAACTTTATATCCATCTCAAAACCAATTGGCAATGAGTGGAGAGGTCCTAGCATATATTAAGTGATCACCCATTTCACTCCTAAGCAATGTGGGATTGTATTACTTAACATCCCCCGTCACGTGCAGCTGCATTTGAGGTCTGTTATGTGTAGCCTCTTTTTGGGTCTATCATCGTGCAACTTTTTTGTTGGATCTGTCATCGTGGGGTGTGGATTGAGAATTTTAAAAATGTGGTGTGGAATGGGCCCCACTCTGATACCATGTGGAAACTTTATAATATTAAGTGATCACTCATTCCACTCCTAAGCAATGTGGGATTGTATTACTTAACAAACAACCAAAATAGTATAATGCCTTACGATTTACTTTTCTTCCATATTATTATAGGACTTCATCAAGTCGAAATCCTTTATTCATAATCTTTATTTTATATATTTCTCGAAATGTAATTGGTATCCAAATTAGAACTGACTCCTTCCCTGTTCCCATGCGTGTCTAACTTGAGAGTCGAGTTTATTCGATGCATCCCAACTTAAAATTATCAAAATTTTGAGGACACGCCACCTAGGTGTCCAACGTGTCATGGGCGTGTAGCATGTCCCCGGCATGTCTAACACGCTATGGTGACCAATTAGGCGCATCGGTGTTTCATTGAAAAAACTCAAAGTTGTTGGGACTTGGGAGTTAACGCAACCTAAGGGTCTAAGCAAACTAGCTTGCAGTGTTACAGGACCTTCAAGCAAGAACCTATCTACCCTCTGGAATTGGCATGCTTGGGGAATTTATCTCGTATCCATTTTTATGTCCATTCAAACCTACCATAAATTATGTTCTTATTTTTAAAAGATGAGAAGTTTACCCGCACACAAGCCAAACCACAACGGGTAAAGTGAATTTTGTCCAAACATCATATCAACACAATTAGAACAATAAGAGAAAGTCAACCATGCGGTGATGATTCAAAATCAAACAAAGCTATAAATTCCAGAACCAATGTTATCCAACGAGAAGCTCCACTCGTAAGTGGAAGAAATCACAATACAAAGTTCCACGAAGTAGACACGAAATGGGCTTAGAATTATTTACAATTCTACACTATAAATAAAACTCTAAATAAACGCATTGACCGACGCATGATTTCAACCTTAGGAAGGCAAATGTTCAAGTGGAAAATCATAATTTCCAGATTACCCATTTTGGGTGGCAATGTTTACGGGTGACAAACCTATAAAATAAGGTTTTTGGATAGCCCGTAGTGGATGCAGGGGAAGCCGATAACACATCAAAACCCAGAAATCGGGTTTCATTAGCCAAGTATACATATCAACAAAAATCACATGCAGCTTCATATCTGGTTTCACAGAAGCTCTTTTTTCAGTTCGACAATTTTCCACGGATGTTTTTAATCATCTCTCTTGAAGGCTCAATACAGTAAATTTCATAATCAATAAAAAGTCAAATGCATAAGTGCAAGAGAGTAAATTTTGATGATTAGAGACATAGTTTGATCGATTAGAATCTAAATAGATGATTAACAACGTCTTACCGATAAACGACGGCCGATTGTTGACGACCCTTATATAGGCACTGAGGGTTTTGTTGAGTGAACGGATTGGCGATGAGAGAGAGAGAGAGAGAGAGAGAGAGAGAGAGAGCAACTGTGATTGGAATGTGAAGAGTTTATATACTTGAGGGTTTGAGAGCCCACATTTTAGAAAAATAATTATGTACAGAATAATTCTCCTAAATGATATAGTATATTGTTTTGCCTTTATGTTAATGACTCAAAATGTCCGAGCAATTAGTTTACGCACATCACGATTAATTGTAAGAATAAGCTTGCCATTTTACCATTTGTGGGCTCTTACCGGAATTGTCTTTGATGATAAAAAATCACTCACTTTGCAAAGCTCATAAAAGAAAAGGAAAATTATGAGATGGCTTGGTGACCGTTTGGTATAGTTAGCCTTTTATGGGTCCATATAGGGTTCACGTCAATAATAAGAACAGTTCATTTTGTCGACTTCATTGGGAACTGTAATCATATCAAGAACTATGTTAACTGTAAGAATAAGCTTGCCATTGTACCATTTGTGGGCTCGTACCAGAATTGCCTTTGATGATAAAAACCGCTCACTTTGTAGAACTCGTAAAAGAAAAAGAAAATTAGGAAATGGCTTGGGGACCGTTTGGTATAGTTAGCCTTTTGTGGGCCCATATAGGATTCACGTCAACAACTTCATTTTGTCGTCCTCATTGGGAGCTATAATCATGTCAAGAACTATGTTATTCGAATAGCGGTTGATATCCATCAAAAAGCACCTAGCTTAAAAATGACTTTGATGGGTTTAATAAAATGTGGCTGAACCCATTTTTATAAATGCTTTCCGATGAGATATGCACTGGTACTAGATTAACATAATTTTTGGCACATTAACGTCAACCAACTCCGCATAATAAACGGTTCTGATTATTGATATTAAGCGTATATGGACTTACGAAAGACCATCTGTATCGAGCAGTCCCCTTATGAGAAGTCATCTTCATAACATTAGTTGGCAAAAAATTACGTTCACCTAATATCGATTGATTTTTGGAACACATTTCTTAATATGATGTGTTTTAAAAATATATCAATCGAGATCTGAAAATGATTTTTTGAATTCTGTAGGAACTCTATAAGATGCTGATAATTGCACTAACTCGAGCATATATGATCACAATGGACCGAATAAACGATGAGGATTCTGGTTCATAAATATGTTAGGGTTATATTTTTGGAGAGTAAATCCTTTTGATATATGCGTGGACTTTAACACCCATATCAATATAATTATACGATATCTAGGTTTCCATATAATTTACGTATAGATAGAATTAATACTTCTAAAAGTGCAGTGTCAGGGCTACTGACACAAATGGTACCAAAAATGTACAAAGCTGTCTGCGGACTCACTTTTGAGTCCCACAAGAATAATCCGAAACGTTCACAATAATTTTAGCATAATTTTTCGAGTGTCCTGGCAAGAAATCAGATCAATTGGATATGAGAAATTGCAATATTATTACCTACTTACTCATATCCAACAATTGAGCTGATGTTTTGCGGGAACACCCGATAAATAATGCTAAAATAATTGAATGTTTCTGATTATTCATGTGAGACCCAAAAGTGGGTCCCACATGCCGCTTTGTACATTTTCAATACCTTTGGGTCTGTACCCTAATCTTTATCGTAAAAATATTCATGATTTATGAAATCATAATCCCTCTCAAAGCTCGATTACGCATTTTAAAATTTGTCTTTTAATGTTGTATTGTGATTTTAAGCACTAAATTTTAGAGTGCATTTATGAAAAAATATGAGTGCCAAAATTATTACCCAAAAATATGTATTGCTCTAGCGGGTTGGAACTTGATTGACCTCGTTGAGGAAACAATCATCGGAACTGAAGTACTGAACCAAAATACTACTGGCAAAACGTCTGTACTTTACTAAGAAAATTTTGGGATAATGCAACCAATAGTCCGGATTGAAAGTGCTGTTCAAATTTTTAAAAAAATAGAAAAGAAAAAAAAAAGTTTTTTAATCCGGATCGTCCAATACATTTTTGGACGACTCAGATGTGTCGAAGGGGCACCACGTCACCGATACCCTATTTGCACCCAAAATCTATAGCTGTGGATTGAGACATAAAGTTGTTTTTTGGTCAATAGTACTATAAGAAAAAAATCCTGTCAGTGCGATTTATTCTGGGAATCTCTACAGTATCTTCAATGACGTTCTTCCAAAAAAATGTGTCGAAGGGGCATCAGTTCTTTTTTTCTTTTTTTTTTTTAAACAAAAGACTGACTTTTCATTTTGATACGAGTAGGAGCTTTCTGCCTTGTTATTACTCCATTCGTCTCTAAATTTTGATCCCTCGTCCTATTCTAACTAGATAAAAAAGGAGTAGTTATAACTTTAAATCGGCGGTGATGAATTTTATATTTAATATGGATATTGTTTCCATAGATCTCAATTAGTTCTACTCCTATAAGACAATGTTTTTAAAATCATGTAAAATAATATAAATTACGATATCTAATCAATTGAAAAATGACACGAACTCTCAAAAGGGACAAATAAATGGGGACAAAGGGAGTATAAATTTGTCTTTTTATACTTTATTAAAGTATTGGGTAAATATATTTTTGGTATTATTAGAATCTCCAACAGACTCAACATAATTCTCAACAAATTACTTAGAAAATGTGTCATACACTGATATAGCTAGGCAAAAAATATCACTTGTACGTAACAGACTAGTCATTTCACTCAACAAAAAAAAAACCAACCCCATATATATATACACGTATATATATGTATATATACACACAAACCCACTGCCACCATCACCGCACCAAACCAAAATCAAGAAGAGAGAGAGAGAGAGAGAGAGAGAGAGAGAGAGAGAGAGAGAGAGAGAGAGAGGCTCAGATCTATAAATATCATCATGGCCTCCGGCCATGGATGCAATCACGGTTGCTCGTAGGCCCTTCGGGTTGCCCTGCCATGAAATCTGACCAAAACCGACCAGAATTTGACCAAAATCCAGCCGAAGAAGAGGAGAGAGAGAGAGAGAGAGAGAGAGAGAGTAGTTTTTCATCGGCCGGAGGAGCCAAACGACGGCACCCTTGCGGCGATGATGGGGTGAGGGCTACAATGCCTCGCTGAGGCAAGCGAGCCAAAAAGTGTAACCAGAAAAATGGTAATGGTGAGGTAGTCGGCGAGCCTATTAGGTGCCCCAGTTTAGTCTCGCCAGAGTGGGGTTAGGGCTAGCCAGTTTAGTCTCGCCGGAGCAATGTCGTGACGGTTGGAGATGCTCTTAACACTTGCAAAGTTTGTCATTTTGACTTTTTCCGTTGGATTGGTCAGCTTTCGCTTTAAGAGCAATAAAGTTTTATTGTTTGTTAGATTTGAAATTATTTTGTCTGAGTCGTGTTCGGAATCTTCATTAATTAATGACTTAGGAAATGTTTGACTAACTTTGAACAATTCTACGCGCACACCACATACGCGCACACCAAATGCACACCAGCACATCCCGATCGTCCATTTCAGGAATCGATGGTCCGGATTTGAAATGAATTCTTACCGGTAAGAATTCATTTCAAATCTGAAACATCGAAAAAAGCTTTTGGACGGTCGGGATGTGCTGGTGTGCATGTGGTGTACGCGTCCTCGTGTACACGAATCATTTTTGCTAACTTTAGTGTTGTATATATGAGCAAGATCAAAACTAGGTGGTCTGGATCGTGCTATGTACCAATGTCAAGTTCGTGACTTTGAATATGAATTGAGTTTTTTCAGGTAGTTGGAGTATCTGCAATTCAGATCACGGGAATACCAAGTACGTGGTTGTTTAATAACTTTTTTACATTCATTCAGTATTTAGGATCTTAAATTCTGAATGAAAAATTTGAAGATAAGATCAATTGTTTGCAATTGGATAATTCAATTGATTTTTTACAAGGTCACCCAAATAATTATTTTAAAATTACTAGATGGCTCAGATTATTTGTTGGAATCTCCGAAGTGAGCCCCATACAATCATCTATACCATACGAAAGCATATGAATGAGAGAGGAGCAAAACATACCAACGGAAAAATCAAGCCAACATGGCAGGGGCAAAATCAGAAAAATTAGACCAAGATGTGGCAAGCCTTCAATTTAGGTCAACTCTCTCTTTTATATCAACGGTGTTGAAATGTGACGATAATTGCAAGGCTGGACGAAAGATTGTACAAATTAATCTTCACAGGTTTTTTTTTTACACAAGCACTTGACGCAAAATGCCCCCGGTGGAGTCGTATTCCCCATTCCACTAGGGATTTTTTTGCCTTTTTTTTTTGGCTTTTCACGTTTCACGAGATAGATCAATGTCCTCACATTCATCAACTCAAAAAACGAATAAGCCAAAGTCAATTTAAATTATCTTACTAATGATTCAATCGCAATCAATTGGTTTTTATGATTCAGGAAAATTCGACCCTTCCTGAAAAAGGGAAAATTTCAAAAAAAACCCCAAACTTTGACCTCAATGTCTCAAAAACCCCTGAACTTCAACAAACTTCAATTGAACTCCCAAACTATTACTCCGTTAATCAATACACCCCCCACCGTCCAATTCTGTCAATTGGCTCACGGAAATTGCTGACTTGGACTATTTGCTCCGTTAAATTGCTGTTGAAATGGTGAGATGGCTCATGTTGGGACCCACTATCTCTTCCTCCTCCTCCTCCTCTCTCTCTCTCTAGCAAATTTCTTTGGCAATTTGATTCTTTGGCAATATTTCTACCATTGCGGTTTGTACCGAACACCAGTAACATTTGATTTAAGAGAATCAACATTGATACCCAACTCTCATCCACAACAACAAAAGGGCTAGCGGGTATTGACCCATTATTGGCAAGTGGGAGACCCATTGTAACACCCAACTCTCATCCCCGGCTGCTCCCGCCTTGTCACAGAGTCGTAGTTGTGACCCATCGGGTGCGAGAAAGAAGGTAAGCCCATCGGCGAAACTTTGATTCCCACCCGAATCAATCACAAAAACGAAATGGGTTTTGAAATCTGTTAAATTTCCAATGGAATTATCCCAAAGGTGAAGGCGGTTGATGTAAGTGGCTTTACCTGCTTTTTGCTACAAATTGCCGTTGCGTTCGTCGGAGGTGACTTGGAGGCCTTGGGATGAGATATAGGCATCTGAGAATGTTGTTTTTTTTGGTAAGTGAAAATTTTATAACCAACCAAAACCAAACAACAAAAGGGCACGCCCTACAAACACAGAAATGAACCAAGGAAAATAACTCCTATACAAACTACACCAAACAACTAAGCCCTATTGCCTACTTGTATCTAATATACACTGGGACATATGCCACGAATCACAGATGGTTCTATTCACCCCTGAATTTGGGAACTTCCCCATGCACATCCGTAGTCTAAGATTCTCTTCAATGGAATCTAAGACCTCTCGCTGACATCTAGAGCGACCTTCAAAAACTCTAAAATTCCGTTCCAACCATATATGATAGACTGCAGCAGCAAAAGCCAATCTAGCCACCACAGATTTGAAGCTCTTACCCTTGCAAAAACCAATGGCCCAAGCAAGTTCGCTATCCCAATCCCCAGCTGTCCGATACAGGTGGAATCTAGACAAAATGTTCTCCCAAATACCTCCCGAGAAGCTGCACTTAAAGAATAAGTGTTGTATACTTTCGTCCTCTTGATTACACAGAATACAAACTGGATCCACTGCCATCCCCCACCTTCTTAATCTGTCTTTCGTTGAAAGCTTGTGGAGACAAGTTAACCAAAGAATGAAAGCCCATTTAGGAACATTTTGTGAAAACCAGACCACATGGGCATACAGAACTTTATCACTCTTCCGCCGCACAGCTTCCCATGTATGCTTAGAACAATATTGTCGAGTAGGAGAAACAGTCCAAACCACTTCATCCCTCCTATCATCCATAGGGAAACTAGACCCAGAAATAGAATTCTGAATATGTTGAATTTGACGGCATCTAGGCCTCGGCCAATGCCAATTTCCTTGAAGAAGCACAGAGCTTACCTTAGCATACAGATCTCGTCCCATAATTGACAGCGTTCGTTCATCCAGAAGTTTATACAAAGGGCCATGTGTATGCCAGTTATCCAGCCAAAAGAAAGTATCCTGGCCATTCCCAATAACATGTTTGACCAACAATTGCCCAATAGGCCTAAGCTTGAACAACTTCCTCATAGACCACGAGCAACCCAAAGGAGTTTTCATATACCAAAAGCAATGATCCCTTATGATATAAGTATGAATCCATTGCACCCATAGTGTATCTTCCTTCTTACAAATAGCCCACATATGTCTCAACATAGAAGACCTATTCCAATCTTTAAGCAACTTCAACCCCAGACCGCCTTCGGATTTAGGCAAACAAACCTCCAACTGAGAATGTTGTTATGTTCACGTTTTTTTATTTTGGGGGCCTATGTTTGTCAAGTAATTTACCTAGATCTGGTTTAAGTAAAAAATTGGAGCTCTGTTTTGTGTTACATTTTTCAGGGGCGGCAGTGGGTTTTTGGAGTTGGAGACGACGTAGATATGGAGACGCGCGGCAGCGCAAGGTTGTGTAGATGGGTTGCTGGGGATTAGAGGAGAAAGGGAGGGTAGATTTGGGGAAAGGGTCTTTGGATTTGGAGTGCGGGAGGAGAATGGAGGAGGAGATTGAGGGATTTGCAGCCGTGGCTGCCATTGTTGACGGGAAAAAGAGAGAAACAGGGACTGTGTGTATAATCTAATTACAGTATAAGTCCCTAAGTCTCTCCACGATATCAATTTTCCCCACAAAAATACCATTTAACGTCTGTTAAAGTCCAAGTCAGCAATTTCCGTTTGGCATTTGACAGAATTGGACAGTGGGGGGTAAATTGATTAACGGAGTAATAGTTTGGGAGTTCAATTGAAGTTTGTTGAAGTTCAGGGGTGTTTGAGACATTGAGGTCAAAGTTTGGGGGTTTTTTTGAAATTTTCCCTCTGAAAAATGAAGTTTTAATAATATGAGTTGAGATAAACTAAAACCCCGTCTGTCTAATGCCGGCGAACACTACAAAACAATTACTCCCTCCGTCCTAAAAAAATTAATTCACTATAACAATACCCGCAGTTTTTCAAAAAATAATACTTCCACGTATTATATTTTGAATGTCTTCAAACCAAATAAGAACGAAAGTACTTCATTTTTTCATTAAAAAAATCCATGTCTTTTTATAGTGGACTAATCTTTTGAGACGGAGGAAGTATACGTCTTTCTATATCTGTCAAAATTACATTTTAAAAATGAATTCAATCCTGATCGAGATCGAGTTTTACAAACTCAGGTTGTGGTTGGGCTAAGAGCATGCATTTGACACTCTCCAAAAAGTGTTCCAATGGAGTGAAAAAAAGAAAAAAAAGAAAAAGAAAAGAGAAGAAGTTCGTTAACTGAAATCCTAACTATGAAGTGAACAAAGAATGTCAAATGTGAATCACTCCGAGTTTGGACAAGCTCCATAACATGGGCCCCATTCTCCTAAACTTTTTTTGTTTTTGTGTTTTGTTCGGTTTTTTTATAATATTTTTTTAAAAAAATTCGCATTAAATGTTTCGGATGAATCATCCGTCTCGACAAGAAGAGCCTAAAAGTAAAAAATTGTGTCCAAAAACAAAAAAAATTCACTAAAGACGGAAGAAAATACCAAACAACTGTCTTTTTTTTTTTTTTGTCTAAAGTGTCGTCTTAGTTTTACTTTTTTCAATTTCGGTCCACATTTTTCTACTTTACTGATCCCTCTCGTCGATACGAATAATTAATCATACGAATAATTAATCCTAAAAAAATGACAAAAAGCTAAACAAAAAGAATACCTAAAAAAGTCAGTGGCCAATAAGAGTAGGAAAATGGAGCTCAATGTTTCTTGCGTTAGAAGAAGCAAGTATAGTTGCGAAATTTTATCTCAATGTTTAAAAAAAGAGAAGAAGCAACTGGTGAAATTTCATTGCTCATGCTAAAAATTTGCTTCGTGAAGCTTTCCCTTTGAGATTTTCAAATGTTGATTGAAAAACAGGACTTAGGCTCCGTTTGTTTAAATGCAAAATATTTTCTTCAAAAATATTTCACCCAATTTTCGGTGTTTGGTGGAATAAAAATTCAGCGCAAGTTACAATGGAAACGGCCGTAAGTTGTTTTCGTAATGCCTTTCTCGTCAACATGAAATACCCGACAAGTCCAATTCCAGTACTTGTTTTCCCACTAATTCTCTCTCTCTCTCAATTTACGCATCTGTATAACTTCGTAACGGGGAGCACAAGATTCACCACGTTCAAAGAATCAAAATCATTTGGCGATGAACGGATTCCACCAAAAGAGAGAATCTACTTTTTCGTAAGCATACGTCTACATACATGTATGTAGTAATTGATAAACGTATTTTGGGTTAATGCCTGGATAGTGGAGAAAAACAAAATCAAAAAATGTTTTGGGTTAGAACAAAACTAATGCTGGGAAGAGTGGGAAACAGAGTAGGAGAAAAACAAAAAACTAAAATTCAAAACATTTTTTGATCTTATAAATATTATTCTGGTGCAACCAAACACCGGAAAACAACGCAAAATTATTTTACATAAAAAATACTTTTCATCCAAAAATATTTTATATCCAAACAAACGGAGCCTTACTCATATTAGTAGTGGGTCTCGAGGATATATTCTTTCTCTAGCTCCGAAATCGGTTAGCGGGTAGGCTTTAGCGTTAAGAGTGAACTAAAATCCCTTCCTGTAAGGAACATTGTATGACCAAAAAATTGTGCCATCTGAATTTAAACTACACCGATTATTGGGAGTGGTCCAGAAGGCAAATATGGGGGTATAAGAAATGACTCTCTCAGCTCTCTACCAAGAAGGGATGTTACCAAAATTCACAAGCCATTTGCAAAACCCTAATTTTTTAACTCTGAAATTGTTCAGAGATACACCGACACATCTTATTTGTTGAAAGTGATATCTATGGTGTATGGGTCCACAAGATACCAAGGAGAAGACAAGACTTTGGAAAAAAAAAAGAATATGAACCTTAAATAAGAGCTTCTCCAACGGCATGTTATATATTTTTTTTATAGCTACTATGGTATAACATAAAACTCCAAATTGCCCTCTCCAATTGTGAGGGAAAATCGCTAAGGTATATTTACCTATAGCTATATTCTAGGCCAAATATAACACAAGAATCACATCATGGGACCCACAAATAGCAATTCAAATTGACATTTTTTTTTTTTTGTAAAAGTTTAAAGAATCGCATTTGCACCATTGGGACAACATTTTCATTGCTATATTATAGCAAAAACTATCAAAGTAGCAACTCCACCATTGAAGACCTGATGGAGATGCTGTAAGTGGTGGGGGAGAGGGCTCGCAGGCTGACATGGCCAAATTTAAACCGCAACATAAAAACCACATATCCAAAAAAGCTCGAACACAGGCTCAGCTACTTAATAGGTACATCATCCAGAAAAGGCTCCAGAGGAGAGAGCTGAGAAACAATCCTTCAGGTCCGGGGTAACATTTGTACAATCGCTAACAACTAGTATTACAGCAATTAAGTTGCTCTACGAAGAACTATAGACGGTGAAAAAATCGATACAAAGAACTTTAAGTACGAAAAAGACACCTCCCTCCTTCTCAAAGAGTATTCAAGTGTACGGACAGGGTCGCCAGTACATCGTTTGAACCTGGAAAGAGGAAACCGAGAGAATTAGGCAATGGTATAGAGCAAATGATCCTAAATGACTTCAAGCAAGTTCAAGTTAAGCAGTAAGCTGGAGTATCATCTAGGCAAAGGGGGACAAACCCAAAGCCCCAGTTTAGTTAGAAAAGCACATGGAAGCACTATAAATAGAAGTATAGAACAACCTTTTAATTTCTGGTGGAACAGAGAGTCTAGAGACTTTCCTATTTTTAAGAAAGAGAGGGTACAATTGAGTTTAAGCATTTAAGATTACAAGCCAAAAAGGGATGGATAACAAAAACATAAGAGACTAAAACATCATCCGACCAAGTATTGAATATGAATAAATTGATCCAAAAGATAGTGTATTTCTTGAATGCTATTAGGGCCCAAGAAGAGAGGAGTCAAGAAAACCTACTTCCCCTCCTCTATTCGCTGGAATTGCAAGGTGCACACCTTATGATGAAACTACACAAAATGGTCATAGGACTAAACCAAACCAAACCAAACCAAACCGAGCCTTATGTCCCAGTCAACTGCAGTCGGCTACATGAATTCTTTTTTTCCATTGAGCTCTGTCACGAGCTACTTGTTTCACTTAGGCTCATTAAGCTCATATCTTTACGCACTACAGTATGCAATAGTATGCAATGTCAATTTGGGTCTTCCCCTCCCCGTAGCGTTACTAACCAAAACTATTCTATCAACTCTCTTTACTACTGCATCTAAAAGATACAGTAGATATATCCAAACCACTATCGATACAACACCTGCTATCTCACAAATAGTTTCATTTCTAATCATGACTCTTCTAGTCTTACCACATCAATCTCAGCATTCTCATTTCAGCTACACTCATCTTGCTCACTTGCTGGTTCGCGATAGACCAACATTTTGTCCCATAAAGCATCTCTGGTCTTATGACAATTCTATGGACTTCCCTTTCAATTTTCTGGGTATACTCTTGTCACGTAGTACACCAGTAGCGCTTCTCCACTTGAGCCACCCAACTTGGATCCTATGACTAAATGGTCATAGGACTAATGATGAAAAACTGGAAAAACTAAAACAACAATCAAATGAAACTTGGCACAAGTTAAGAAGCTTTTTGACTAAGCTTTTAATTGTAGGTGGGTTGATACTGTTGAATAGCTTGACAAACATTGTTGGGCCATGTTTTAACAGCTCAAGCTTTCGGATAATTGGTAACTCAACGTGGTATTAGAGCTTAGGGTGGGAGAGGTCTTGGGTTCAAGTCTCTCAATTTGCATTTGATCCTTGTCTGCATTCTGCTTCTCCCCCTCGTATTTCGTTTCGATCTATCTACGCATATGTGCATCTCCATGTGTAAGACGAGGTAACACATGAGGGCAGGTGTTGAATAGGTTGATAATTGCTGAGCCTATGTCCAAAAACTCGTAACTTATGCTCTTGGGATATATGGTAACTTAACAACTACATCAGTTTCACACCCAAACATCTCTCAGTTTCTTAGGAGCAAAAACTCAAAAAATTCTTGTATTAAAGATGTCTCTTGTTTCAGCCCTTCGATAACACGGATAGAGCTAGCATGACTCTCAGATGTCGAGAGCTTCTTCATTTCTAGAGTGAAAAAGCTCTCCCCTAGGTTTTTCTTCTACGATTTCCATGGCCTCTGCTGTGCATGGTTTTCTCTATACTTTTTCCTGAATTTGTCCAACTTCTGTTCTATCTGTCCTTTGAGGTGGGTATCAGGGTGCAACCTCGGTCCTTCAAGGGTTTTGTGGTTCTTAGACGGAAGGCCTTGGCGTCACAAGACCTGGGGGAGGTAAATGTAATATGTAACTATTAAAACATAGTGTGATGGTTATCTTGCTAATGGGAATTGGACATCACATCTCATCTCATACATTCACTCGCAACTTTCTACAGTGGCTCAGCTACTTGCCTCATAGTCCACTACCAACATCCATCATCACATGATTTCTAGTTGACTGAATCAACAAGGGCTTTTCACGAGGTTACCACAAAACCTTTCCAACCTTTCACCCACAACTATATGAACTCTTTGAAATAAACAAAATTTCTCAGCTAAACCCAAAACCAACAACTCCAAACACAACCTAAGCTCAAAAAGAGAACTGCTCCCATGAGCATCCAAATGTATGTGGAGGCACAAAGTGCGTACTCAAACTACACATGACAAGTAGAAGGTTTACCTCAGAATGAATTCTAGCAAACCAATCAAGAAGGGATAAAGCTTTGCCCTTTAGTGGTGGTCACTGTTCTACCTTTCACTAACGCAAACATGTGCTACCACTTGAGGAAGGGAGATAAAGAGTGAAGGAAGTGTCCTTGCACACAACAGCTCAAAATTTATCAACCCTGGCAATAAATGAGCCCAAGGGTACGTATAACCTTGCCAAAACCCATGTTATGTTGATCCATTTATATGACTAAAGTGGCCATGTTGGACACTCACCACTCAGATAAGGGTATGGAATCCATGCCTGACAAATTTAGTTGGACATTCAACAGGAAAGCATACTTGTATTTCAGATTAACGATGAACTATGCATGGAACTCCTATTTCCACTCCTATATTGTGCATGAATGCCTGAAGGAATTGGTAAACATTATTTTACCCAAGAAAATAAAAGAAATATTGGAGTAACAAATTTAAAATTGAAACCAAAGTTTTCAAAGGTATGTGCAAGGCAAGGCGTAGGCATCGAGGAGTTGAGGCATAGGTATTTTGAGTTTTCATTATTACATTTTAAAATACTCCATACATAATTAGTTAAAACTAGAAAATATCAGACCAAATTGAATTTGAAGTCGAAATAATAGAGTAATAATACTGCATCAAGAGGATATTGAAAAGAGGGCACAGGTTAAAACGAGGAAAAAAAACAGAGCACAGACTGAAAACAGGGAATAAAAACAGAGTAAATAATGAGAGATAGAGAGAGAGAGAGAGAGAGACCAATCACAAATAAAAACAGAGACCAGACAGAGATGTAGCACATCTCAAAGAGACAGATTATGCACAATAAGTGCACAAGGCACACTGAGAGGTGAAACTTGATGAGCACACATCAGTGCCTTTTGGGCCCACCTTGCCCTGATGCACGCATCAATGCATGCCCCAAGTTCGCATTTAACAGCTTTGCCTGCAACGGAAATTAGATGACTCCGACCCTTAGAAACAAACTCACACCCAACATGAGTACCCGAGTGACCGAGTCCATGTAGCATATGCCTAAACAACTGGTTGACGACTTGTGTTCTATTAATTTGACCTGGTTGGTCGACCAGAGCCATACTAATAATTGGTCAACTAGCCAACACACTTGTCAATATGACTTGTGATTGGACAAACAACACCTGAGAACTTCTTTAAGAAATTCAAAATACAGGCTACAGTTCTTTTATGGTAAATAATTTGGCAAACTTGACAAGCCCAATAAAAAAGTATTTCTTAAAAAATTTAGGTGGGTCCATAACCATCCTTCCCTCCACATATTTGGTGAAGCAAAAATTGTGACCTTACACAGCGTTCCAATATCGGCTGCCACGTACTGTATCAGCGGTTACGGAACAGAATGTTGGACCCCGATGCCTTTTACGTAGATCCATTACTAGCCAATTAATTGCTGCATCACCATATACCAATAGTTTGATACCTATCCCGATACCGCAATTTAAAACCTTGGTCCTTACTCTCCAATCATAATTCATACACAAGCTTTTAGACAAGTTCTCCCACCACAAGCCCCGCACTAATTGCAAGAAGATAATATATTGGTTAACCTAGATAGAGTCCCTAAACTTGTAGTTGTAGATTTTTGTTAAAGACTAATAGTCTACAGCCCTGAGTGATTGCCCAGCGAAGAAAGTATCTTTACATGGTAACATTGAGATGATAGCCACACAGTTGGTCATGTGTGATGCCACATTGTCTGAAGGAGCGTGCATCGCCAATGCATTGACATTTTATACGAACCAAAATTCAAAACCAGCCAGAACAGAACGTGAATAGAAGGACTGCTCTAACGTTAATATAAGGACTGCTCACATAAGTCAGCAGCACATATGTCAGGCAAGCTATATATCTAAAGAACCACATTGAACACGAATAGTATATAGATCCATGCAATACACAATAAACCAGCCAAGAACAATGTAGAAATACAAATCAAAACTGACATGCAACTACGCCATCTTCCTAATATGCTACAGCCTACAAACCTGAAACATATGCATCCACAAAGGTCAACCAAATTGCAAAAAAAAAATAATACTAAAATAAAGCATCTTAGTTGAGTAATTGAGGTACACTTACATAGATCAGCACTCCAACAAAAACTCTTTACATGTAGACTTTTTGTGCCCAAGACCCTTGCATCTGCTGCATTTTGGTTGACGTTTACGCTTGACCACGTCATGTGACCCAAATGGCTTCGCAGGAGGTCGCCCTGGTGGACGACGAGTGGAAGGAGGAGTTACAGTTACTGCAGTCTTAGAAGATTCCCTCGGCACATACCTATCTACAATTGGAACAGGATTGATTGACTCAGAATATGTTAACCTGTAGCTATCACTTGTGAAAAATCTAGAACAATAATCATAAGGGCTGCGATCAACGCAATTGATGATAGCAATCGCATGGCAGCATGGCAACCCCGTAAGCTGCCACCCTTTGCAACTACAGTCCCAGTGATCAAGATCCACAACTTCACTTGAATCACCGTGGACCTCAAATCTGTTACCAGCTGAAATTGACACTCTAAGGGAACTAGCTCTTTGGGATTCCTTTTCTAGTCTTTCCTCCATAGATGGGGTAAGCTTAGCCAGCCAATGGTTAGACTCTTCTCGTCGTTTATGAAACAACTCCATAACTTTGCCTCTTATTGCATCAACCATTGACGTAATGGGTAAATCATGTGCTTCTGATGCCCAACTGTAGAATAGCTCTCCAAAGTTTGACGTCATGTGATTATATCTCGCACCCTGAAAAAACGCATTTGCCCAGTGCACAGGCTCACTTTGCATAACCCAATTATAAGCATCTACCGAGATAGTCTTGATGCTTTCCACACACCTCTGGAAACCAACAGGCCTAGGTGCATATGCAGCGGCAAAAAAATTCTCAACCATAAGGCGCTTCACTTCATGAGAAAATTGACCCTTTAAGTCCCTAGTAAGTTGTTCTGAAAGATAGCGTATGCAGTATCCGTGGTGCACATCTACGTCGTGAAATACATCCGCGATTGATTCCTTTAGTCCTTTCTCTCTATCTGCCACAAATGTTAAGCTCTGAGCTGTTGCAAATGCAGACTTCAGTTGTACCAAAAACCAATGCCAGTTATCATCAGTTTCAGCGTCGACAATCGCAAAAGCTACGGGGAAAAAACCATCGTCGCCATCAGCAGCTGTTGCCGCCAACAATGTGCCTTGGTATTTTGACTTTAAGGGTGTACTATCAAGGAAAAGCAGAGGGCGACAACCCTGTTCGAAGCCATACAAAGAGGCATGAAATGATACAAACAGACGATGAAAGCTTGAGTCCTCCTTAGTGGTAAAAGTAGCTAAACTACCCGGATTTGTCTCCATTATCCTCTCACAGTAAGAGGGTAACTGCTTGTATGCCTTCTTATATGAACCCTGAAGCCTCTCCTTTGCAATCTCTTTCCAGCGCCATGCCTGATAGTACTTCAGTTCAATTCCATGTTCCTCTTTAATGTCATTGACTATATCCTTTGGATGGTAATCGGGGTTAACTTTCAGTTTCTCCTTGATGATATCCGCGACATAATTTCTAGTCGCCTGCTGCCCTGTTGTCAGTGTAGCCCCTTCGCATGTATGTGTGGGAGTCATTTTCTTAACACAAAACAATTGAGTGGTTGCCAACCTCGATGCATGAATTCTCCATGGACATCCTTCTCCTTTGCATTTGACAGTCACACGCTCACTTTCATTCTTCTTGTACACCAAAGCAAACTGATGTGCAACGGAATATTTACGTAGGGCCTCCCGAAATTCATGAACGCTATTGAATCTTTGGCCAACACCAGTAATAGTGTTCTCCCACTCTTGCGCAGCCTTAATCTGATTCTCATCGTTGGAACCGACGGAAGGAAAGGGCGTAGGTATATAAACGGGAATGTCAATTGGGACATCGACTTGCATTGTATCATCTAGATGGGTTGTGTCATCCACAACATCACCAGCAACATTAAGAGGGTCATCAACTGGAACCACTGCTTCAGACACTGTAGTCTGCCTTGACCTGCAATGTCAAATGTCCTCAAACGTCAAGTATCTATTCTAATCTAATATATAAAGGGAGAGCATGAGCTTGGTGTCTACATTTTTTTTTTTCCGTCATTGTGTCAACTTTTATAGTTCCTAAACTATCCAACTAGAAAACATATTTTACATTTAATTTGTCTTTCTTCGAATTAACTGCAAATAACTGTCAGGGGCAAACTCGGGAAATACGTACACTTCGTCCATTAAGTCTAACTGCCAACCTCTCGATCAATCCCGCCACATCTTCCACCGTGTGGCAGTTCCAAATACTTTGATTTTCAAAAAGTTTCAAATGCTCTCGATTTCCACAGAAGCAACATGACAATCAACTCTCATTTTTAATCCTTTATTCTTGGTAGTGTAAAGAAAATGTAGAGTGCGTGAGTAATCAAAGGTTTCAAAAGCAACAAAGGCACCATTTTGACCACCCTTTTCTCACACAAATTTTGTTGCCAAATCTTGCTTTGTCTTCATGCGTGGTTAATTGGAAGCAATCCCCATGGCGAAGTGCCTTTATGAAGTTCGGAAGGAAAGAAATCCCCAAAGCGTTGGAAGCAATCCTCATGGCGAAGTGCCTTTATGAAGTTCGGAAGGAAAGCAATCAAAGGTTCTCTTGAATTTTTTTTTCTTTCTTCTTTTATTTTAATTGCCTCGGTCTTTCAATTCCCAATTCAATCTTACAAGATGTCGTGGCACAGGCGTTGCGTGTGCAAATCGAATCTTAATAAATATACAAAGACCCAAAAAAAAAAAAGATGAGCCAGATGCTTTAGTTTTTATTTTTTGTCAAAGTTCGACTAACTTGCACACGCATTGCATGTGCCCTGACCTCTAGTGGCTTTAATGTAAAGCAAGTATGGAAATTTCTTTAGGCCCCAGTTTCCATATATTTTCCTGTGTAGTTGATAATGTTTAAGATTCCAGCGAAAACATGTTAACTGGGCCCCTAAATTCCTAGTTTGCTTAGTCTACTCTTTTCATTCCCTCAATTTACTTTTCGAATTGCCTTAAGAAAATCTCTATGTTTAAAAACTCAACAAACAGGAACCATTCTTATTTAAGGCTCAACAGAAAAAACATCTTCTCATAAGGGCGTACCATGTGCACGAGGGTCCCGCATATGCAGAATCTGGGGAAGGGTAAAAAACATCTGTGAGAGCGTGTTCCACATTGGTTAATTAAGGGGGTGTTCTGCTAAGGGTGTTTTTAGAATAAACTGGTTTTTCACCGTTTTTTTATGTGATGTATTGTGAGAGAATGAACTGTCTTGGTTTTTGGAAAAAACAGTTCTTTGTTAATGGAATACCCCCTAATACCTCCAAAACTAGTATATGAGCCTGGGCGCCTCTCCACTCAAAGCCAATTGGTTTTGAGTTGGATGCTTTAACATGGTATCAGAGCTAGGCTTTCGGAGGATTTTGGACAAAACTCTCTTGGTTATTTCCCCGTTGTTTGTGCCATAAGTGCACCGTGTTTCGTTGTTATCCCAATGTTGAGGATCCGTTATTTATCTCTCCACATGCGTGTCAAGGGTCGCACGTGCGGGGGGAGTGTTGGAGCTTGTCCCACATTGGTTAATTAATACCTCCAAAACTAGTATATGAGCCTGGGTGGCCTCTCCACTCATAGTCAATTGGTTTTGAGTTGGATGCTTTAACAACATCTTCTCATAATAAGAAAAAAAAAAAGTCTGCCTAATGATTCTGTGAAAAAGATAATCTTTCATTAAATTGTATACAAGTAAAAGCCTCTTTTAAATATAAGCATTTGGCTCCAAAAATGGTAGGCCAGCCTGTCAAATGTTATATCCAAAAGAAGTAAAACATGAATCTGATGTTATACAGCGGGAGGACTACCTGTCGGCAGGCGTGTTTGAGACAGGGGGAGCAACAACTACTTCCGGAATGATATATATATCTGCGGTGCTGGAGTCACCATGGAATTTGATCATACGCTTGAGGTCCTTAGCATTGGAGATCGTAATAAGTGTCTTTTTGTTTCCTGGGATGAAGTACTTGATAGACATGGTACTAAGATCATTGTTAAACATCTCTTCTATTTCCGTCTTGAAATCATTGTATTTCATCTGGTCATCAATGTCCATCGCATGAGCAACACCACCTCTATACAACAATGAGCCATCTTCATCGGTCTCAAATTCACCGCCTGACTGACATATAGCTATAACTCTCTTCCCGGCCATTGCCTGACTAATTAAAGAAAATCTTACTTTTTCACGTTATCGAAAATAATTTCTTTCGATCGAGATCATGGCAAGTAATAACACCTGTAATTAATAAGTAAAAAAAGCAAAACACACAAAAATGATACAAGAAGGACAAGGCTGTTAATTCTTGACATGGGTATATAAAACTTGTAAGTGGAATACCATCACTAGACTAGTATATATCAATATCAAAAAAGACGCTGGCCGAAAAAAGCTCCATTCTATTTGTATTTAGTAGGCCACTTTTAAACTTGGTCCAATTCTTTTAACATGTTAGGTGACAATATTAGGTCAAAACAGGGAATAAATTCCACCAACAAAGCCAACTTCTTCAATATCTTTTGTCTTCGCTAAAACATTTTAAACTTCGGTACACTTTTTACCTGTAAGGTGAAAATATTGGTAAAAAATGAAGAACATTAATAGAGTTTGTCAAAATTTGGTCCATTTTGTTTCTAATTTTGGGTTGCCTAAAAACAAAGTATCCCAGCAAAAGAAAAAAAGACAAACCAACCAAGAAGAAAACTTGATTAAAACCTGCAAAAAGAGTTCACTACAGATTAAGCAATTCCAATTTAGGTCATCCCAAAGCAGCCAACCCAGATTATCAAACCCAAATCTCTATCCTTAAAATCACTTATATGCAACTCCAGCAATGTCAGATACCGTTGAATACACAGTCAAACCCCTATACAGATGTCAATAAACACACATTACACATGCATCGACGGAGCACGAAAGCAGCAAGAGGCGCATGGAAATTGAAACGAATAAATCAAACAGGCAAAGTAAAAAAAAAAACCCTAACATTGGGCGATTAAGAGAGAGTTTAACAATTAGGCGAAAGGTCTAACCCTCTAACCTTTAGAGATTAAGAATCCACTGGGAAGTGCTGAGGGAACTTAGATGTGTTTTAGGTTACGAGGAGTGAGAGTGTCGCTTGTGTCGGAGTCCGCGGTTGGGTCGTCTAGAGAGAGAGAGAGAGAGAAGACAGAGAGAGAGAGAGAGAGAGACAGGGAATTCATTAACCTGCCCGACGAACACCGGATAAAATGGCTAGGGTGGTTTTTTTTTTTTTTTTGGGTAAATTTCATTGACTTCCTCTGAGGTTTCTGAATGCTACTACGCCCCCTATTTTACCTAACAATATACAAACACACCCTTCCGTCTTTTTTTCCGTCAAATACTTAATAGAACATGCAATTTGCAGAAAAATTAGCTATTGAATGTCAAAATTACCCTCCTTCTTCCTCTCTTAGGGACTTTCTTTCTCTCAAATCGATTCCTCTGTTCTTCTCCATAGCTTAACTCTAATTTGTCTCTAACCGTCCGTCATCACACGCCGCCGCAACCACTAGTTCAACCACCATGACAGACACAACTACGACAAGATTGGCTCAAAACTTGGAATTCCTTCCATGCCAAATAGGTATTGTTCAACAATCCGTGGTAGAGCTTCTTGGAATCGATAGTAAATAGCCCCTCAATAAACACACCTAACTACTATTCATAAAACTAGGACCACCTAATTAATTTTTCCCTTCGAAGTTCAAAGTGACCGGAGACTATTAAGAGTGCCTTTAGACGAAATTAATTTCTCAAAGACAATTGAAACTATTTAACTTTTAGTTTTTTCAATTATGCGTCATAATTTTTACGCATCTTTCTGGTCGATGCAAAGAATAAAAAAGTGTAAAATGTAATACAAAGTTTGAAAAAAATTCATATAAGACGACACTAAAAATAATAAAGGACTTTATTTTTCAAACTTTTTTTTGCTTTTAGCGATTTTTTTAAACTTTAGTCTATATTTATAGACCTTTTTTTTTATTCTTATTGAGGAACCTTAATCTTAAAAATTGACAAAAAATATTAATATTAAGAAAAAAACTAAGAAAGACCCAATAAAGGGATTGGAAAAATTAAGGGTGAAAGTAAGAGAGCCTTAACTTTCTTTGAAGAATGCCACACTTTTTATTCATCAAAAAATCAAACCTTTACAATTTGGATTCCCCAGTATTAAGCTAATTTTTTACATAAACGTACGTCAAGAGATCTAAAATTTTAGCCTTTCGAATCAATTTCATGTGCCTGAAGCTTTCCAGTAACCAACCACACCCTTGCACCGGCCATCTCATTTTCCGGCCATTTTTTAAGGTAAAGCCTCTCACCCCCTCGGTTGGCTCCCCCATCATCTCCCATGGCTGCCACCGCCATCTTAAACACTTAAATCCACGGTGTTGGTGTTCATTATTCATTGAGGAGTCAATGGTTGAACCGTGGACGATGGAATTGTAATAATTCAAATTTTTATTATAAAATTAGGATTATTTAATTCCTTTTAATGTGGATATTATGTTAGTATTCTTTAATTACATCAATTTAGACCCTAACTCTTTTACACCTCAGTCCTCATAAATATGGATATTATATACATATGTTTATATATATAGGGAATGGTTCACATCCGGGCTTTTCATTTCCGGACCTCATGATCCAAACATTTTTTTGACGATTCGATCCGTCCAATGTGTTCAGAAGGTATTTTCAAGGGTCCACGCGGGAAATCTTCTCGTACATATACATATACACACATGTATATTATGAACATATATATACACATAGGTATAAATATACATTCCAACCACTCCCTCTCTCTCCTCCCCACTCTCCACTCCTCCAACCACCAACACCACAACCACACACCACTGCTCACCCCAGAAAATCAGACCCTCTTTCCCTCCTATCTCTGCCAATACCCACCCCCATCACCCCTCTTGTCAACCCATTACTCCCATGTGGTTTACACCACCTCTACACTCCATCTCAACCTCCACACACCACCTTCCTCTATTTAAACAAACAAGAGCAGTACCTCACTTCTCATTTCAATTTTGTTCTTCTTATATTTCGGATTTGGCCATTAACTTGGTGGGTGTGTACTGATTAAAGAGGCTACATTTAGTTATCAATGCCTACCAAAAAATTGAATTGGGTATCGTAGTGTTTTCCATTATCGATTTGTTAATGTGATTTCGATCAAGTTATGTTCGTGGAATTTTGGATGCATTGACTAATTTTTATTTGTTGGTATTTTAGAAGAAAAATAATCTCAATTTTACAGGAACACACGCATGGGATGTTGATCCTAAAAAGAATGACATTTTTAGGAGCACAAAAACTGATCGAATGGTGGCATCATGGCAACACCATCTATGACTTTAGTTTTAGTGGTAAGCACAAAGTTAATTATTGCATATTGTATTGCTAATTTCTTGAATTTATCATTTTTTTTAAAGAATAAGGAATATTTAATTGACCAAAAAAATTGTAACTATTGATTTTATCCACTAAATCTTGGTATTTGGACTTGAAAATTTCAAACACTCACCATACACCTTTATCCATCAATTGTACAATTCATGAAACAATGGTAGTTTCTTTTTTCTTTTTCTTTTTCCTTTTTTGCAGGAAAAAGGGGAATGAAAGTGTGAGGAATATGAAGATTTGTTTGCTTATTTTTTAAGATGGCATTTATGAGGTATCAACAATTATAATGTATTTGCCGTTACACCTCTATATATGTAAAGGTACTTTTAATTGGTTGGTATGCAATTTTAGCGTTGCATGTTATCATTCATTTTTACCTGATCCATTTGGATTGTAGTTTCAGAATTTTTTTAGGAGATTGGATCGCATTTGGAGGCAAAACAATTTAAAAAAAAAATGAAAATAGCATAAGAGGTGGTTCTGCATGCATTGAAAAATAGTTTGTTTGTTTGTTTGTTTTTTGGGAAGAAACTTGCGTGTCTTGAACTCTTAAAAGATAAAATGCCACAGCCCGATAAAATCACTAATTTGGACATACAAGAAAACTAATAAGATTGATCATGTTTACTTGTTCTCGTTAAATGTTTCATTAACTAGTATGGCAATCAGTGTTTGAAAGTTACTAAATTTTCCTCTACACAAAATTTTTTTTGGGTGCTAATAAGGTATCACATGGTACCCCTTGGGCACATCCGAGCCGTCCAATAAATGCAACCGATTTTAAAATATTTTAATGCCGAATACATCCAGACAGTCGGATGCATTTTTGAACGACTCAGATGTACCCGAAGGGTACCTCATCAACCTTACCCTATTTGCAACCCAAAATCTTCTTAAATCCTTCGCATGCATATAATTTACAGCAGCCATAAATAAAAACTAATGACAAACAAAGCAGCTTTCATGGCAATGATGTTTAAAAAGTGCATTAGGTGGGAGTTAGGCTTGAAGACTCTCTCCCAACTGGAAGACTCTTCTCACGCTTAGTTAATTAATTTTATTCTGTCTCTCCATTTTGTAGGATGAATTATGAGATGTTGATCCTATTATTCTTCATTCAAAATATTTTTTTAATGGATTGTTCATTCAATTGAAAAGATGGTTATCTAAGTGGTGCACCAGTAATGATGGTCATTCTTATAAAAAAGCATGGAATGTATAAAAAAGCACATCAGGTTAGATCGACATCATTACATTAAGGCTAAACTTAACGAGAGAAATTTAATTAGTGCTACTGCTATGATATATGTAGACAAAGATATGTAGATTTTGTCAAGAGGATCATGGGCACCCTTAAGAGTTCATTGGTATTAAGCCATTGATGGTTCAAACTATTTTTTGAATAGTATAGGCTTCATGGGAAACACGTACAACCATTTCTACAAATGTTTTCAAATTGTGTACTTCATATTTTGTTCTAAAAATGACTCAATTTTTTTTTAACGCGAAAGTACTTTTTTTTTAAAAATCTAAGAATGCCATATTTATCAAAAACCAAAAAGGCCAACAATTGGGACGGAGTGATTATTTTTGTTTTTGACAATTAAATCAAACGTTTATATCTTTTGCTTTTGCATTTGCATCAACCCAATGTACTTGAATTCATCCCATGCATAGCACGGGTTTTTTACTAGTTTTTTTTTCTACTAAAAATGTGTATCCTTTTATTTTTACAATTTGGCTTTTGTTAAATATCAATTTCGTAATTAACTCTTTTAAATACGTTTTGATCCCAAATCTCCTAACTTTCAATTGCTAAGTGTTTGATGCGTATGTCTTTTTTTTTTTCCCTCTGGCATTACGTGTACAATGTAGGACAATGATGAACCATTACTTGATATTGACTTAAATCAGGTTCTTAATGATGAAGAAAGGGTGATCAAATTTGAACAAAATGCACCAGAATTGGAAGAGTACCCATAAGAAGCTGGTAGTTCAATGCACTTCCATGAATATATTGAAGGGAATGAATTTGGCAAAGAGAAAGATGATATAGGAGAGAATGAATTTGATCCTTTCATTGGTCAATGTTTCCTTAGTGAAGAAGAGGCTTTCATTTACTATAAGAAATATGCGAGTATGAATGGATTTTCAATTCGAAAAGGGCATAGTGAAAAGAGAAATGGAGAATTAAAAAGGCATGATTCTGTTGTCAATGTGAAGGCAAAATGCCTTTGAAACTTTTTGATCCATCCAAGGAACAACAAAATAGGAAATCCGTGGGATGTTAATGCAAAGTTCAAATGCGCATCACTTTAAGAAAATATTTTAATATTTTTTCTCAAGAATGGAAAATCACTAAGTATGTCAAAGAACACAATCATGAGTTGTTGACTCCATTGGAAGTTCGGTTTCTTCCGGCAAATAGAATGATCCTTAAGGAGGATGAAGATCGTATTCTTTTATTAAAAAAAAAAGGTGGTCTTTCAGTTAGATGGATAATGCGTGTCATGGAACTTGAAAAACATATCAATCGCACAGTTATCTTCCATTCTTTGAGAAAGATGATCGAAATCTTTTTACTAGAATTGCAAAGAAGCATGGGACCAATGATGCGAAGGATCTTTTACAACATTGTAAAATTGAAAAGAAGAGATTAACAAGTTTCAATATGCTTTTACGGTTGATGAGCAAAGGAAGTTAGAGCATATCTTTTGGTCTTCAACCCAATGTTTTGATTGGTATAAGAAATATAGAGATGTCATTGTGTTTGACACTACTTACAAGGTTAACATATATCAAATGCCATTCGGAATTTTCGTGGGAATCAATATTCATGGGAAAACGATATTATTTGGGTGTGCTTTGTTTCGCAATGAGAAAACAAGATCTTTTCGATGGTTGATGAAGGTACTGGCTATGTTCATGTTTTCTTATGTGCATCTTTTTAGCTTATATTTCTTCTTCTATTTTTTTTTTAAAAATAAATTATGTATGGTCAATTATAAACTTTTGTATCTTTAATGAAGAAACATCCCAAGACCATCATAACCGATCAAGATCCATAGATAACTGAAGCAATTGCCAAGGAATTTCCAACCATAAAACATGGCTTTTGCATATGGCACATTACTAGCAAGTGTAGTGGTTGGTTTACAGCTATTCTTCGAGGCAATATCAAGGTTGGTGTGAAGATTTTTACAAGCTATATCACCTAGATACACCCGAAGAGTTGGAGCATCAGAGGCCTCAAGTGGTTGCGAAGTATCATTTGCATAGCTACAAACATGTCATTGGGTTGTATGAAATTAAGCATTTTTGGGTGCTGGCTACCTTTGTAGTTATTTTGTTTGGAGGAATGAAAACCACAGGAAGATCATAGTATAAATGCATACGTGAAGCGATTCATTAGCTCTCATACAAATTTGGAAAAATTTGTTAGACAGGAAAGTAATATGTACTTCATTAAATTTTTTTTAATTCTCATTATCTTTCATTAATTAACATACGCCATTGTTTAGGTTGATCTTTCTACTAAAACTATTCAACAACAGGAATTGCAATATTGCAAAAGTGTAGGTGTTCTGCTTTAAGAAAAATATGTTGTTGGAAGAGCAAGCTTTGTCGTCGACTTTGTTTTGGTCTTTTTTTGTTTTTTTTTTTTTTGGAATTTTAGTAGTTTTGCTTAGAGTTATTTCACTACATGACATTTCTGGAAGGTACTCGAGAAGGTGGACATTTGTTTTAAAGTATATATGAAATAACCAGTTACTATTTGATATATGAGAGAAGGTAAAAATAACTTATTTTGTATATGTTCACCTCAAATTTAACTTTGTTTGTTTTGAGTGGCTTTTGGCTAAGTAGAAGCAAGAAATGATAATATATTTTGTTCAACATATAATAGTGTTGTAGTGTTTTCTTTTGGATGAGTTTTATAGTTCCGTTTTCGCTAAATTATTGTGCAGGAGTTTTTTTTTTTTAAATTTTTTTTCTGCCTTTGTTAGTTTTTTTTTTTTGAACTACAAAAGGGTGGGAAGGCGACCAACATAGCAACCCCCTTGAAAATGACCAAAAAGGTTCCTGATCCATTGTGGAATGTCCGGTTTGAACCATAGCTACAACTCGAAAAGGTGAGTCCGTCACCATAGCACAAACCTAGGTACTAGATGGACAAATGACCCTCCACGCAAGTTCCGCAGTTGGCGGAACTCGAACCTATACGGATCATGTATGGGAGTGACGCAGCGTTGTAGCGGAAATAGACTAGATATCGTTCTAGTAGACGAATGGGTGACTAGATATCGTTCTAGTAGACGAATTGGTTAGATCTTGTTCTAACAGACGGGCTCTTGAATCCACAAGAAAAAGACAAACACCTTGCGAACAAGGAAAATAGAGAGAACTCTAGCAATATTATTGATAGTTAATTGAATTCTCCAGAATGAAAGGTTACATCCCTATTTATAATAAGCAAATCCTAATTCGACTACGACTCAAACTAATTAAAGAAGAAGCAAATCCTAATTCGACTAGGACTCAAACTAATTAAAGAAATAAAAATAAAAAAAAGCCTAACCAAATTTGTTGCCTAAAAGGTTATTAAATCATGCCAAAACAAGCGGCATTAAAAAGAAAAGAAAATCTTTAAATGAAATCCTAATTCTTGTAGACCAAGAATCTTAGTAAAATTGGAAATTAAAATCAAACCTAATATGAAAAGATAATAATTCTAACCTAAACGAAAATATTCCTAATCAAAATCTTGTTCTAAAGCAATAAAAATAAAAATAAAGGAATTTCCCAATATTGTCCTACATCATTCCCTCTCTCTTAAAAAAAACTCGCCCTCGAGTTTCTACTGCTTGAAGAAACTTGATTGTTCGCATTGAGTGTAATAAGGATTCCCAGCAGCAATGCATATAGAGGAGAATCGGTTGAAGACCTTAACTGCACTCTCAGCTATTGTTGGAAGTCTTGTCTAAATGAGTTGCAGTTCGACGATTTGCATGTGTTAAGCATATAGCTAGCGTCAAGTCAAGTAGTGTACGACTGCAGACTGATTGAAATGAACGTCTAACCATAGGACAGAAAACAACAGTACCGATAGGACAGAAGACAGAAGATAAAGATAAAACCCCCCTACCCCCTCGCTATTTTGGGGGGTATAGCTAAACAAAGCAACAACTCCTTAGTGTACTGTCAGATAAGAAAGGTCAATAGCTTATCATTTGCTACTTCAACTCAATAACTCAGAACTCAGGAATTCGGAACTCAATAGCTAAGCCCCTAAAGAAGTCAAGGTTCTTCCCCCGCACGGAGAAAAGTTCCAACTCGACCGACCGCCACTAGAAGGAGGCATTGCATTCTGTTAGCTACTTATAGCAGCTTCAAATTAATCTTCTCGAATATGAACTTCAAAAATGAACTCCATGTGACTTCACCTCCAAAATATTGTAGTGTCACCTTCCAATATTTAGCAAGCCGAGCACGAGAAAGATAATACCCAAAACACATGGAATGCTTTATAGAAAAGTATACTTGCGATGATCTCTTCTCTGCATGCTTCAACTTGTTGACAAGATTCACTAGACGAATATTTGGAATCCAATCAAATTGCTCCATACCAAGAAAATCCACAAAAGCAACATCAGTACCTTTCAGAGTACAATCATGTTGTGTTGGGAACATGTGTGAAGGATGAGTCCCACATTGGATAAATAGAAAAAGAGTTGGACCTTAATATACAATTGGATGGCTCACCACTTATAAGGCTTAGCCTTTTAAGTGGATATGGGTCGTTCAATGTATATTGGGTCCACGTGATGAGGTGGACTCTATGGATACTCTCCAACGGATTGGGCCTACGTGCACATGGAAAGAACCTCAGGCGAATCAGACTCTCAACAAGTGGTATCAGAGCGCGGGTTTATTCACGCGGATTGAATCACACGAAGAACAATGGTGGGGAATACATCTGTGTCGAAGTTCGATGTTGTAAAGTTCGATGGGACTGGTAATTTCGGACTGTGGCAACAGAGGGTAAAGGATCTGCTGGTGCAGCAGGGTTTGTCGAAGGCGTTGAGCGGGGCGTCCAAGAAACCAGAGCAGATGTCCAACGATGATTGGGAAGATCTGCAGGCAAAGGCCGTGAGTACGATTCGTCTGTGTCTTGCAGACGAAGTTATGTATCACGTGATTGGCGATGATTCACCGGCTGGGGTTTGGGCGAAGCTGGAGAGCAGGTATATGTCGAAGTCCTTGACTAATAAACTGTTTCTGAAGCAAAAATTATTCGGGCTGAAGATGGTCGAGGGTTCTGACCTAATTCAGCATATCAACACGTTCAATCAGATTGTTAGTGATTTGTTACGGATTGAAGTAACATTCGAAGAGGAAGATCAGGCTCTGATGTTGCTGTCCTCTCTACCGGGTTCTCTGGATAATCTCGTTACCACTCTACTCTGGGGGAAAGAAACCCTAGAACTGGAGGAAGTTACTGCAGCCCTTCTGGCCTATAATCAGCGCAGGTTACAGACTGAGTCAATATAGGGTGAAGGACTGATTGTTAAGGGGTACGAGGAACGTGGCAGAAAGTTGGAGAGGGGAAAATCTGTTGAGTGTGGGAGATCGAAATCGAAGGCAGGTTTTGAGTTGAAGTGTTACAGGTGTCATGAACCGGGTCACTTCAAGAAAAATTGTCCACAGAAGGGCAAAGGAGGGAACTGGAAGAAGAAACAGGGAAAGGCAGGGGATAGGAAAGATGGACCATCGAATTCTGCAAACGTGGTGGAGCATGATGATTCTGAAGATGGTGATATGCTTTCAGTCTCTGCCAATCCGGATCACTTGGCAGACTCATGGATTCTGGATTCAGCATGTTCTTATCACATGTCCCCTAACAGGGAGTGGTTTGACACCTACAAGTCAGTGGATTGTGGTAATGTTCTTATGGGTAATGATGCATCATGTAAAGTCATAGGAATAGGCACAATTAAAATCAGAATGTTTGATGGTGTTGTGAGAACCTTGGGTGATGTTAGACATGTTCCAGAGTTGAGGAAAAATTTAGTTTCGTTGGGAACTTTAGACTCCAATGGCTGTGGGTGTAAAACAGAAGGTGGGGTGATGAAGGTGACGAAGGGTGCCATGGTGATAATGAAGGGTTCCAAAGTTCCTGGTAATATTTACAAGCTGACAGGGAGTACAGTTGTAGGTGGAGCTGCTGCCACCACAACGGTTGATACTGATGATACCATTCTTTGGCATATGCGGTTGGGGCATATGGGGGAACGTGGGATGTTGGAGCTACATAAGAGGAATCTGCTGAAAGTGGTGAAATCGTGCAAAGTGGGGTTCTGTAAATTCTGTGTTCTGGGGAAGCAGTGTAAGGTGCAGTTTAAGAATGCTACTCACAGAACAAAGGGCATTCTTGACTACATTCATTCTGATGTTTGGGGGCCAGTGAGGGTAGCCTCGAAAGGGGGATCTCTGTATTTCGTGACCTTTATCGATGATTATTCGAGGAAAGTCTGGGTTTACTTCTTGCGACACAAGTCTGAGGTTTATGCAACGTTCAAAATGTGGAAAGCTGAGGTGGAAAATCAGACTGGGAAGCGGATTAAATGCCTCCGGACAGATAATGGGACAGAGTACAAGGATGGGGATTTTCTGAGGTTTTGTGAGGAGCATGGGATTCAGCGACACTGGACAGTTCGAAAGACACCGTAGCAGAATGTGGTGGCAGAAAGGATGAACAGAACCATAGCAGAAAGAGCACGGTGTATCAGACTTAATGCAGGGCTTCCAAAAATGTTCTGGGCAGAAGCAGTGAGCATGGCAGTGTTTGTGATAAACAGGTCGCCTAGTATTGCTTTGAATGGAAAGGTAGCGGAAGAGGTGTGGACAGACAGAGAAGTTGACTACTCAGTTTTGAGGATCTTTGGGTGTCCAGCCTATGTTCATGTTCCCGGTAATGAGAGGTCGAAGCTTGATGCGAAGTCCAAACAGTGTATCTTTATTGGGTATGAAAAAGGGGTGAAAGGGTACAAGCTTTGGGATCCAGAAGCAAGGAAGCAGGTGATCAGTAGAGATGTGGTATTTGATGAGGATTCAATGGTCAAGGCACATCAAGGGGTACAGAAATCCGAGTCAGGGGAAAGTAGCAAGCAGCTGGGTATACAGATTGAGCTGGGTGATTCTGACACAGGTGGTTCCCAACCAAAGGAACAGCTTGATCAACAGCAGAAGGAGCAGCAGGAGAGCATAGCCACAGGGAGACCCAAACGTGTTATCAAGCCACCGGAGAGGTATGGGTTTGAGGATATGGTTGCTTATGCATTGTCCACTACCAGTGGGGATCCGTCTACTTTTCAGGAGGCTATTACTACTCCTGAAAAGGACAGATGGATGGAAGCCATGGTGGAGGAGATGGAGTCATTGCATAAGAACAAGACTTGGGAGCTGAAAGAACTGCCTCAAGGGAAGAAAACAGTGGGTTGCAAGTGGGTTTATAAGAAGAAGGAAGCTGCGTCTGAAAAGGAAAAGGAAAAGTTCAAGGCTCGATTGGTAGCAAAGGGGTACTCGCAGAGGAAGGGGATTGATTATGATGAGGTCTTTTCTCCAGTAGTGAGGCACACTTCCATCCGAATTCTCTTGGCATTGGTGGCTAGCTATGATATGGAGTTAGAGCAGCTGGATGTGAAAACGACATTCCTCCATGGTGATTTGGAGGAGGTTATTTACATGGAGCAGCCTGAGGGATTCATGCAGCCAGGGACTGAGCACCTTGTGTGTAGGTTGAAGAAGTCACTTTATGGGCTGAAGCAGTCTCCAAGACAATGGTATAAGAGGTTTGACTCCTACATGATTCGGATTGGGTTCACACGCTGTGAGTATGATTGCTGTGTCTCTGTTAAGAGTCTTGATGATGGTTCATGTATTTTCTTACTACTTTATGTGGATGATATGCTTATTGCTGCAAAGAGTATGGTTGAGGTGAACAGGTTAAAATCTTTGTTGGGCAAAGAGTTTGACATGAAGGATTTGGGTGCTGCTAGGAAAATACTTGGGATGGAGATTCGCAGGGATAGGTCAGCAGGGAAGCTGTGGTTATCTCAAAAGGATTATGTGATGAAAGTGTTGGAAAGGTTCAGCATGGATAGTGCTAAGCCTGTTAGCACACCTTTGGCGAGTCATTTCAGGTTGTCTACAGCACAGTGTCCGAAGTCTGATGAAGAGATTCAGGATATGTCAAAGGTGCCTTATGCCAGCGCAGTTGGTTGCTTGATGTATGCAATGGTATGTACTAGACCCGATTTAGCACACGCGGTTAGCACAGTCAGCAAGTACATGGCCAATCCAGGCAGAGAGCATTGGAAGGCAGTCAAGTGGATGTTCAGATACTTGAGGGGTACTGTAGGCCGTGGGATTATGTTTGCAAAGCAGGATCAGGTTTCAGTTGTAGGGTTTGTGGATGCGGATTATGCTGGGGGTATGGATGACAGGAGGTCTACTACGGGTTATGTGTTTACACTTGCGGGTGGGCCTATTTGTTGGAGATCCATGGTTCAACCTCTAGTTGCTCTATCTACTACTGAGTCTGAATACATGGTGGTGACTGAGGCAGCTAAGGAAGCATTGTGGTTGAAGGGTTTGGTGAAAGAACTGGGCATAGATCAAGGTGGAGTGCAGTTGTACTGTGACAGTCAGAGTGCCATTTATTTGGCGAAGCACCAGGTGTATCATTCGAGAACCAAGCATATTGACGTTAGATTTCACAAGGTGAGAGAGTTGATTGCTTCGGGTGATTTGATATTGGAGAATGTGCACACTTCTGAGAATGCAGCTGACATGTTAACAAAGATTGTGACTGTGAACAAGTTCGAGCATTGCTTGGACTTGGTTAATGTCTCCAGATGCTAGAAAGGAGGCGTCCTCCCAAAACTTGTTGGATCGATATGGTTATCTCCTGAATGGGTGAGGATATTCGCCAAGGTGGAGATTGTTGGAACTTGTGGCTCATATGGTGTGTATGAGAGGTACTGAGAAGTTCCCGGAATCGATAAGCAAGGTGGGAAGCATTTTGGGGGTGACGGTATCGATACAGGAGTTTCCCTGTATCGATACCAGGGCAACAATGAGTGAACAGAATGTATGGGTATCGATACAGGGTTTTACCTGTATCGATACCGAGAGGCTTTAAAAGTCTGTGAACGGTGTTTCAAGGGCATTATAGGTATTCAGGCTATAATGTTGAGTTAGGGTTGGAATAGGAGTAGTAGCCACATATAAATACTCTCTATTGTAAAACCCTAGGGTTGGCTCTTCAATAAACGACTATTCTGTGTGCTCCCGTGGACGTACCCGGTTTTGGGGAACCACGTATATTGCTGTGTTGATTTCCTTTACTGTTTTTCGTATTGATCATTGTGTGCGTGTGGTGATAATAAGTCTAACAAGTGGCTTATTGGGAGTCTGATTCGCCTGAGGTTCTTTCCATGTGCGCGTAGGCCCAATCCGTTGGGGAGTATCCATAGAGTCCACCTCATCACGTGGACCCAATATACATTGAACGACCCATATCCACTTAAAAGGCTAAGCCTTGTAAGTGGTGAGCCATCCAATTGTATATTAAGGTCCAACTCTTTTTCTATTTATCCAATGTGGGACTCATCCTTCACACATGTTCCCAACAATCTCCCCCTCATGTGTGAACCATGCATTGGGCCTAGCTCCCCCTTAATCTGATCGACTTGACTCCCCCTTAATTCTTGATCTATCTCTCCAACATTGTGTCCGAACTCGGGCTTATTTACCGCACCCACTCCATCAAGAGCCACCATACTCCACGAGAGCCACCTTGCTTGCCAGCCAAGTGTTGCACGCACCATGAATTTTTCATGCTCCATCGAGAGTACCCACTCCACCGAGAGCCACCTTGCTGTCAGCCACCTACCGCACGCACCAGGAATTTTCTTGCTCCATCAAGAGTTACAATGGATTTTTCCTGCTCCTCCGAGAGTCTCCGTGCAAGTCCACAACCACCGATGCTTCTAGGAGAGTCCGCCCATAGATCGTCAGCCATCGGCTCTGATACCACTTGTTAGGGAGCCGGATCCGCCTGAGGTTCTTCCCTTGTGCGCATAGGCCCAATCCGTTGGGGGGTATCCATAGAGTCCACCATACTCGTTGGGCCCAATATACATTAAATGACCCATATCCACTTAAAAGGCTAAGCCTTGTAAGTGGTGAGTCATCCAATTGTATATTAAGGTTCAACTCTTTTTTTGATTATCTAATGTGAGACTCCAATCTTTCACACATGTTCCCAACATGTTGTAAATCCATTCTATGGTTGTGTGCCTCGAATGGATTATTGATCGGTTCTCCTGAAGTCAATTCTTTCAAAACCGACGAACTTTCGCTTGTGTTGCTTACTCGTTTTTCTCCTCAACATTATTGTTGGTATCGACCTCCTCCAATAGAAAATATTTCTGGACCTTGGCAACTTGATCACCATTAGTGATATTAATTTTTAGCTTCTCACCATCATCCGTATCAATTTTCTTATTATCACGAGCCCTTTTTTGACTGAGATCGGCCCTTAGATATGTGTCAGATTTATTCACCTCTTCCTCATCAAGTTTTAGTTGGCCTCCTTGTTTTGAGAACCCAAAACCATCATAACAATTGGGAAGCGACTGACTTGAATTTGATGGACCTTGACTCATTGTTTGACCTTCAGAACTTGATTGACTGGAACTCTTTGACATGTTTCTTGAATAATTTGTACCCGCAATAACTTCGTTATTATACTGGGATTGATATTGCGAATCAAAATTATCTCGAAGCAATCTTTTAGACTCAACCTTTCTCAGGTATTCTTTATATACCAGTTGCCCATGATTTGATTGAAGAAATCTAGTAGCTATCAATTGTCTCATCTTACACCATGTTCTGATAGGCTGTTTGTATTGTCGCCTTCGATTGGATTGCAACTGTTCCCACCACGTAGAAATATAACCTTGTAATTTATGTGTTACATATCGAACTTCCTTCTCTTTTGGAATTTCCATATATTCAAGGAATTTGTCAACTTTTTGAAACCAATAAATAAAATCCTCCGGATGACAAAACCCATCAAAATTAGGAATTATTAGTTGTACCTGAAAATTTGGAAAACTGTGATTCATGCAATTAAGCTCATCAAACTTTGAACCACCACCATCGTAAACTAGATAGTTTGTGACGCGCCTAGGAAAATTCCCTAAGCGACCAAGATCGTTGCCCACCCTTGGCTCACGTGCCTATCGAACATGAGCATGTGGATCTCGTGCATGTTGAACACGAGGTGGAACGTCAGGGTTAGGAACTGTTGGTAACCTAGTGTTGATTGTAATAGTCAACGCATTCAACATAGTGCATATCTCTGCCAGTTGTTGTCGTTGCCCATTGATCACACCCCATACTCCATTAATCCCACGGTCTCCAGAGGTTTGTTCTCCGTCTTTGGCCATTGAAACAAGGGAGGACCTTGCTCTGATACCACTTTGACGCAGCGTTGTAGTGGAAATAGACTAGATATCATTCTAGTAGACGAATTGGTTAGATCTTGTTCTAACAGACAGGCTCTTGAATTCACAAGAAAAAGACAAACACCTTGCGAACAAGGAAAATAGAGAGAACTCTAGCAATATTATTGATAGTTAATTGAATTCTCCAGAATGAAAGGTTACATCCCTATTTATAATAAGCAAATCCTAATTCGACTACGACTCAAACTAATTAAAGAAGAAGCAAATCCTAATTCGACTAGGACTCAAACTAATTAAAGAAATAAAAATAAAAAAAAAGCCTAACCAAATTTGTTGCCTAAAAGGTTATTAAATCATGCCAAAACAAGCAGCAAAGAAAAGAAAATCTCTAAATAAAATCCTAATTCTTGTAGACCAAGAATCTTAATAAAATTGGAAATTAAAATCAAACCTAATATGAAAAGATAATAATTCTAACCTAAACGAAAATATTCCTAATCAAAATCTTGTTCTAAAGCAATAAAAATAAAAATAAAGGAATTTCCCAATATTGTCTTGCATCAGGGAGGGAGGGTGCAGTCAAGCCCACTCACCTTTGCCATCTAGGCTACCTCTTTCGGTAGTTCTACATTTGTTAGTTTCACATAATTTTTTTTGTACAAGTTAAGGTTCGACTCAACGAGAAGAATCTAATAAGTAAAAAGTTATAATTAGAATCTAATAAATAAATAAAAACTTATAATCAATTTTTTGATTATTTTTCTTCATTCTTAAAAAAAATTGGCTAATATTTTTTTTCACTCTCACCAATACATAAAACCAACGGAAAACTAACAAATGTAAATAAATAAATAAATAAATTAAGAAAAATAATCAAATTTATTTAATAAGCCAAAACTTCCCTAAGAGAGTGTATTTAGATAGCAGGGGAGTGGCAACATCAATGGACTTATCTTAAGAGCCCGTTTGGATGGTACTTAGAGCCCTGATAAAATTTGGGCCCGAATTAATTATCCCGGGCCCACCACAATCCTAGGTTTGGGAGACATATCTTGCATCCAGATAAAATAAGCCCAACACTAACCATGGCACCCTAGCGCTTCTTAAATTTGGACAAGGTCGACCCTGTCCAAATTAATGCCAGGTGTGCAAATGACCGTGGTTACCCCCTCCACGTCTGTCCTCATTCGTTCATTTTGTTATTAACGTGTTTTATGCCCTTTGCAACTTTCTTCAGATAAAAAATATAGTATTTCTGCGTATAATTTTTTATTTTTTTACATCAAAATAAATTACTAATAGAGATCTTTAATTCGATGTGAAATTTTTTAAAAATTGTATACTTAAGTATTTTATATTGCTGGCTTGTTGGCTTTGCCATTTTCTTCGGATAAAAAAATATAGTACCTCTGGGCATAATTTTTTGTTCATTTTTGCAGCAAAGTAAACTACTAATAGGAATCTTTAATTCGATGTGAAAAAATTTGAAAAATTGTATATGGAACTATTATACATTGTTGGCTTTGCAATATCCTTTGGATAAAAAAATAAAGTACTTCCACACATAATTTTTTTTTTTGCACCAAATTAAACTACTAATAGAGATTTTTAATTCGATGCGAAAAAATTTAAAAAATTGTGTACAAAAGTATTTTAATGCACGTTTATTACATGTATTCTTCTACTTAATTTTTTTTGTAATGGGCCTAGGTTGCATTACAATGTCTACTCATATTACATTACAACTATGTTCTTTTCTTAAATTAGTAGTTGTTTCTTTTTTATGGGTGGGTGTAATAGCCCTAATTTTTAATAAATAAAAATTAATATATATATATATATCCTCTTTCTCTCTCCTTAGGTCTTTTCCCAAATTTAGGTAGTGACTTGGGACACTTTAGGGAATGAGGGGTGCCACCTAGGATTTTAGGGAGTCAATTTTTATGCACTAGAGAGCATTTTTTGAGTCTTTCTTAGCTAGCTAGGTAGGGCACTTTGGGGTACTCTTTTAGGTAGTGCACTAGAGATACCCTAAGTACACCAAATAGTATTAGGAGCTAGGACCATCATTGGTAGGGGTGGGAATTTATGACACAACACGACACGAAGTTAACAGTTAGTGTTGAGTATTTCTGACACGAAACACGTATATGACACGACCCGAAAACACGATTAGTAAACAGGTCGGGTTCGGGTTGGACCCGCATAACCCGAAAATGACATGAATTAACCTGTTCGTCTAATCGTGTCAACACGGTAACCCGAACCCGACCAAAAAATAACACGAATTAATCTATATGTTTTCATGCTCTGAAGTTGTGCATGAAAGTTTTCAAGCTCAATCTTGCTGCAGCTAAAGTTTATCCTTTAATATCAAGTTATTCTCTCCATATTCTCAAATTTGCAAGGTTTTGTTATGGTAGTTAAGGTTCTAAGCCTACACATCATTTTGGCTGACTATAATTACACATCATTTTGGTTGGCTATAATTACTCTATTTGATATCTAATCCCTTTTAATCTACTGTGGATTAATATAAAAAAATCACTGTGAAAAAAAAGAAGAAAGTTAATCGTGTCAACCCGAACACGACACAATTATTAGCAGGTCGGGTTAGGGTTGATGTTTTTTGACACGATTAATTAAGCAGGTCATTTTGGCACGAACCTTATTTGACACGAACACGGCTCGACACGACACAACACGACACGACGCCCACCCCTAATCATTGGCATCATTAATTGTAGAGATTGAGAAAGATTTGGTGGGGGGAGATAGAAGAGGGGGGGGGGGGGGGGTGCACATGCAGGAGAATCTCTCATATTTACTCTCCAAGTCTTGTACATGCATATATACATGCATTTTTAGTACAAAAAAATCACCTAAAATGAGGATTACCATACAAACCCTAACCGTAACTAGTATTCTAGATTTTCCTCGTGATTTTCTCATTAAAACCCTAGGCTCAAAGTACCTAAAAGTCTAAGATTTTCCATCATTAGCCTATGGATCCTAGTACTTACAAATCCCCGATATCATGGCATTTATTGAGAGAGAGGGAGAGAGAAAGAGAGAGGGAGAGAGGCGGGGGAGGGGGGGCGGCCATGAGAGGGAGAGGGGAAGCCCCATTGCCTATAAATACCACCCCACTCCTCACTTGTTTCTCACACACACCTTTCTCCACAACCTTTGTAATAACTTGTTAGTAGCATTCTAGTGTGAGACAATTCTTTTTGTTCTTGAGTTTTTAGTTGAAGTTGTTGAAATTCTTGAAGATCTTCAACTTGTTCTTCCCACATTCAAAGAAAGCCACCACCTTCCTCCACCAAATCCACCTTTCAATTCAAAAGTAGTAGAAAAATAGCAGCGTTCTTGTTTCTAGAAAAAGAATTAGTTCTTTTTCTTTCGAAACAATTAGCCGTTACGCTATCCGAAGAATTCCCACCTAACTTTTGTTTCTTCCGATTAACAACCGGAATAATGATAGTTACTCTAATCTCAATCTCCTAAGTATATTATTTTTTGCAGTCGTTATAATGCCCGGTTTTCTACTAGTAGTTACTCCGAGCCTATTCCGAATATAGTATTTTTACATAGTCGTTATAATGCTTGGTTTACTACATATAATTTTTCATGTCGCTAATAAGTTGATTGTTTCCAGAAATGTGTCGATAGAACTTAATACTCCTTTTTAATAATATATAGTTGTTATAATGACCAAATTGGAATTTAAACTTATAATCTTTACGACGTTATAATGCCCGTCTAGTTTTCGAAAAAACATGAAGTTGATTAGTCGTTACTATAAATCATACTGTTTTATGGAGTAGTCACGAGAAACGAGATTTCAAACTTATGTATTTAAATGTGACTATGTAGTTATTAAAATGTTGTTTTCTACAAACCCTAGATTGGTTTTTAAAAGATCGCATAGGAGAAATCATGATTTTATGTGACACATTTTACGAGAAAAGTTGCATAATTTTCATGACACGTTTTATGGAAAAAGTTGCATAATTATCATGACACGTTTTACGAGAAATGTTGCATATTCACAAGACACGTTTTATGATAAAATGACATGACATGGTTCACGAGGAAATGAAAAGTTGCGGTTATGAGAAAAGATTTGAGAATCGAATAATAAAAAATTGGAATGAGTATGGTAGTGCAGCTTGAGCGCCGCCCTATCTTCGCGGAGAGAACATGATGGTTAGGGCTAAGCGTGTACAACAACATCGTAGACGGATCTTGTATCATGCAGAGGCGGTCTGTGATGACAAGACATCCAAGACCATATTCGTGTGAGTGCGATTGGAAGTTTAGCGACCGTCAGTTGAAAGTTGAAATAGACGTAAACAGACTAGTACTTCGAGTGACTAGACTGTAGGCCCGGTGGTCGGAAGCGGTCCCACACCTAGATATTTGAAGAAAAAATGCCAACACTGAAATATAATACGAGACACATTACTTAACGTGCGATACACCCCGTTTTGCATTAACACTGACACGTGCATTTTCATATTAGATACTGTTATCTGTTAAACTCATGATATTCTTTTTTTGTCGAAAATATTGTTCTAGAATTGCCAGTATAAGGTTTTGGGGTAAGAGTTGTCTTCTGAGCGTTTTCGCTCACAATGTTACAATTGTGTGACCCTAGCATAATATCACGATGTTTTTTTTTTTTTTTGAACAGAACCATGATGTTGGTTTTTGATGCTAGACTTTCGAGATGAATAAAAAACGTATACAACTTGGAGAACTTCGGAGCCGAGCGAGCTGTCGATATGGGTAGTGACTATACTAAGGGCAAGGAGATGCCGTAAACCCCACCCTATTGGAATAAATAGAATTTATTGAGGAAGGATTTGATGTATCAGACTTATTATTATTTTAAATTTTATTATTTGCAATAATAATAATAATAACTTTTCTAAAATTAGGGGTGTTACAGTTGTTTTGGGACACGAAAAATAAAATAAACCTATGTAATTGAGCTAAAAATAACCATTTTTATGAGTAATTTTATGCATTAAACATTAGTTTGATGAACTGTCAAGTTAAAAATTAAAAAAAATAGTTAAAAGTAGGACTTTTTGACGTAATATGACAACATGAACCCGACACAATCACATACATGACTCAAAAGATTGGTGAGTTGAAAATATAGTGGGAATTCATAAATAAGATTCTGATAGATAATACGAAATTACTCAAAATCCCCTATTTTTTCTTAGCCTTTGAAATGGTATTTCAAATAGATTAGTACATTTATTTAATATACAAAATTATTAAACATTATTAATAAATTTATTAATATACGGTATGAAAATATAAATATATGACATTATAGTTAGTTGTTAAGTTATTAGAAACTAAAAATGTTTGTAAATTTAATGCATAATTTAATATGGGCATGCACAATGGTAATCTTGTCATTTGAGAACATTTTACATCATCTATCAAACCTTATCCCCTTTTTACAAAATCATCCAAACAAAGTACTAATTTATTCACTTTCATAAACATCACATCATTGTGAGCCCAATCTCCATAACTAATACCCCTACTATTTTATCTGCCCTTATTGTAATGTTATATATTTTGTAAAAAGCGGGGCCCCTGTAGTGAGCGGAACTCAGTACATAGTGTAGTGAGCTCGTCTCGGCCGTCTGATCGGCGATCGACGGTTTAGATAAATGAGCCTTAAATTATATGTAAAATGTTTTATTTAAAGTGTAAGATGATCTAGACCCTCGACGGCCGAGCCGAGCTCACAACACCCTATAGTGAGCTTCTGACTACAAGCCCCCCTTTCCATCCGTAATTCAGCCAAAACTAATTCGGCATCCAATCGGGTTTCAATGTGACTGTAGCAATTGGATTGTTCTTTAGTTCTTTAGTGAGAGAGAGAGAGAGAGAGAGAGAGAGAGAGAGAGAGAGAGAGAGAGAGAGAGAGAGAGAGAGAGAGAGAGAGAGAGAGAGAGAGAGAGTTTGTCGTAGGGTAAAATTGTCATTTACAACCCTGAAGTGCCTGTTGATAAAACTTTCGTACATATTATCCAGAGAAAGAACATCTTTTTTTTTTGTCATTTGTCATTCCTAATCTATTACATGGGGGAGAGGGAAATGAGACTCGATCTTGAGATGCACTGTGGGACATCTAAGAACTCTATTGCATGTGCTCGCCACCACTTGCATCTAGAAAAAGGACATTAAATGTAGCCGGATCCATGCTAAACTTTCATGGAAGTTGTAGCCTTCATCTTGTCCCTCGTTTATAACCGAATAAAAACTAGTGATATCTTTAAATTGGTAATAAATTTTAAATCCAATGTCGATATTGTTTGTTAGATCTCGATTAGTTCCATAGTACCATGTTTTTAAAATTATATAAAATATTATAAATTATAAGATATAATCATTTGAAAAGTGACACAAACTCTTAAAATAAACTAACAAATTTACAAGATATAATCATTTGAATAGTGACACAAATTCTCAAAATAAACTAACAAATCCGGACGGAGGATGCTACATGTACAGAGAGGAATGCACAGAAAATGCACAGAGCATGCTCAGGGACCCACTTTTGGGTCATACATGAGTGATTTGAACCGTTCATTATTCTTAGAACATTTTTCCGAGGGCCCCTAAAAAAAATTTAGCTCAATCGGACGGTTCAAAGTGATCGAACAAAAGTCCCACCGTTTCCATCAAAAGATTTTTTATGGAACGGACTTTTGTTTGACCATTTCTAACCATCCGATTGAGCTAAATATTTTTGGAGGCCCTTAGAAAAATATTCTAAGAATAATGAATGGTTCGAATCACTCGTGTAGGATCCAAAAATGGGTCCCTGATCTGCACCTATGGGTCATTACCTATAGGTTTTCTGAATCCAGACAGACGGAGGGAGGAAGTACAATCAACAGCTCTTGAACTTGGAAAAGGGTACATATCTTTCGATCAGAGGTGCTTTGCACCCCCCTGACAATGCCCACCCCGGGCCCCACCCCACCCTCTCCCCCAAATTCCTTTTTGTTTTTTTTTGGTTTTTTTGGTTCTAATTTTATTAATTTGATTTACTATTTTAACTTTATTTATTTAATTAGTCATTTAATTTGGTTTATTCAAATTATATTTGCAAGTAAATTATTATTTTAAATTGACATTAAAATTTGACTTTATATTTAGAAACTATATTATTTTAATTAGTTAATTAATTTGTCTTAACAATGAATAATAAATAAAAAAACTTCTAAAAGTGAATAATATTACAATCACGTTTTAAAGTGAATAGAGACAAATAAAAAAAGTTTTGACTCAATTATTTACCAAAACAGCCTTGACGAACTGTAAGAGAGAGAAAAGACATGGACGTGAAGGCAATAAAGATTTGGGGGTATCGGAACATTAATCACGCCAATTACAACAACCACTATTTTCTTTTAAAACAAACATAAAAAAAATCATGAATCGTTAGCGTGAGCCAATTGTTGGGCGGTTTGGCTAAATAATTCATTTAGATAATTTTATCTTTATTTAATTATTTTTTTCACATTTATTAGTTTTGAGTTAATTTTTTGGTGAATTATTGATTTGTTTCAATGCGAGGAGTTTAAAAAGAAAAAAATTATGCTCATAACAAATTTTTTTTTGAATAAAGACAAAAAAAATGTCCAATAATCCACCTTTTTGTTTTTATCCAAAAAAATTTCAATTTCGAATATTGACAAAACAAGTCAATAAAAGAAACGTGAAAAAAACTAACAAACGCGAAAAAATTGAATAAGGAGAAAAAAAAATCTGAATCAATTAATTTGCCAAAACAAGTCTCAAATATTCATTTAGCTCACCACATGGATAACTTCCAAATGCATTGGATCATTTGTTTGATCAGTTAAAAGAATTAATTTCTCATTGCGAAAGAGAAAACCGTGACATGCAAGTCTTTTGCCTCTGCGTCCAAAAACAGCCATCAAATCCATTTACCACTTTCCTATTCTCACTTGAAATTCATACTTACCACTTTCCTATTTATAAAAGATATAAATAAATATTTAAATAAAAGAAATGAATTAAATAAAAAAGCTAAATAAAATAAAATAAATGAATTAAATACTAATTAAATAAATTAATATAAAGAAATGAGTTAACTAAATAAAAGATATAAAGTAATAAAGAAATAAATTAATATTAATAATAAAGTTATAGTAATTAAAGGAAGAGAGTAGGGGTAAAATTGTAATTAGGGGGCGCAAAGGACTTTGCATCTTTCGGAGGTTTTGCAGAGCCAACGGCCGTAAAAGGGTAGCAGGGAGTCATTGTAGCATTCGCTGGTGCGCGCTCTCTCTGTGTGTGTGTGTGGCTTGACTCTCTCCCTCCCCGCCTTCTCAGCGACTTCGACTTTGACGACGAGGTTCACAGCGACTTCGTTTCGACGGCGAGATTCCGGTCGACGGCGACTTCGACTTTGACGGTGAGGTTCTTCTTTTCACTGTTTAGTTTGAAAACTTTTAGGGTTTTGATTTGATGTTGTTGAAATTGATTTAGCATTTGAGTTATTGGGTTCTGAATTTGTTTTCCAGCGGGTTTGGTTTGGGAATGGGGTGGGTGTTGAATAGAAATGTCGTTACTTTTTGGGGTGAATTTCAGTGGCGAAGAAGAGAGAGGTAGGGAATCTGTTAAAATTTCTTGGAATCTGTTGCAATTTGGGATCGGATTCTGGGTTGGGAATTTGCAATTTGGGAGAAGAGGGTGGTTCACTGGGTTGAAAATTGAAATGGCCTTTCGTTGTGGGTTGCAATTTGTATTTGTCTTCCAAGTTTTATTGGACCGGTAACAGAAAACCCAGGTACTGTATATTGTACCTTTGAATTATTTATTTATTTTTTTAACTACATACTTTCATGTTTAATTAGGCAAAATTTATGAAAATCAAAATAGTAAACTGAAAATCAATTAGGCTAACATAGTTGGGAAAAAGATAATAGATTTTTTTTGTCAATAAGTTTTCTAAGCAAGGACTGAGTATAATCCGGTCATTTTGACATTTTCAGTTAACGGGTGTTAGCATGGCACTTTGGTCCAAAACCATAGGGAGGCGAATTGGTCATTTGTAAATGTCAGGGAGGTCATCTGCAACTTGGCCTAACCACATGGACATATTCTGCATTTGCCTGTAAAATTGCATAGATAAGTTAAATCATAACCTATATTAAAACTAGTTGTATTAAAATCACCAAGACACACTAACATCAACCAACTATAGAAAAGTATAATACCGGTAATTAGTGAAGAAATAGAGCCAATGGAATACAGTACTCCTTTGAGATTAGGAATTTACCTACGAGTAAAAGATTAGGAAATCAATTGTTTTAGCCAAAATTGTATGTGTTTAGTGTATTGAAATTATAGGAATAGGTAATCACACTTAGAAGTTTAGGGAATAAATCTTGGAATTGAAAGAATAGGGTAGTGGAGTGGAGCATTAGATTAGGAAATTAATTAAATATGAAAAAAAGTTTTATTCAATGTGTGTAAGCAAATTCTTTATATCTACTACCTATTATAAAGGCGGCACTTGTGCTGTTTGTCAAACTGATTTTAAATTACGAAAATGACCTTCATTTTATAGTTTATTACATGTACATCCTCAAAGTTGAAAGTTAAAACAACCCCAGCCTCAACAGTACTTCAGCTTCTTCCCACTGCCTCACCCCAGCACGCGTAGCCGCCCTTGAAATAAAATGCGCAACTATCCATTGGCCCTATATTAGTGGCGGCACAATCAGCCGCTGCCAGCCTGCCATCATTTGCGGCACCTCTGACATAGCAACCACCCCTCGCCGACCGCCTCTATATGTTGGATCCGCCCACCTTCGACATCACTTGCTCCGTCAACCAAGTCAACTACCTTTGGCTAATCCGTTGGATACGAACATAGATAGCCTCCGTAGTCATTCAACAATTAAGGTATTATTCCATTCAGTTTATGTATGCAACAAATTCCTATCAGTTTATGTATGTAATGTTATTCTTCCCAATTTTTCCCATTCAAATACTTGGTTCTGAAAACCATCTGTTGGTGAGCTAGGTAATCAAACAAATGTTAACCAAAATTTCTACCCCTCTCTACTGCAGTCGTTTCCCCACTCTTTTTGGTTTTGAGTATTCATTGTTCAAATTTCTTGAACAGAAGCTAAAATCTAAGCTTTTAGCTTTTGAAAAACTCTGCCTAAGTGAACATACGCCTTACTTGTTGATTTTCCCCATCTTTTGCGCTCTAATACCTCATAAAAGCCTTCAAATACTGGATTTTTTTTTTTTGGTAAGATAATTCTTTATTGCAAAGAACCACACCAAAACAAGGCCAAGGGAATATCCTTGAAAGCCAAAACAAACCACTCTTCAAAATGAAAAACAACCAAAGCTACCAAAGCTCCTAAATCATACACTTCTACAAAGGATTGGTAGTTTGGGGTCCCTTAACTGATCTTTGATTGTAGAACCTAAGTCATACCATAATTTTACCTTCGTAAGCCAATTAGGGCCAAAATACTACATCATAATATAGTCAAGCGACATGTACGGTTCTGTAATAGGGATAGTATCAGTGATGTTATCAGTTATCACCGACTATGATTACCTAACAGTTAAAGTTCCGTTGATATAGTTGAAGCGCAATCAAAATATGGCTTTGGCTTGGGAGGTTGCTCTGCTCAGAACCTAAAATAAGATAATATCATATTCCAAGTAGCCGCCACAATCTGTTGGTAGGTAAGGTGTTTGGCAAAATGACCAAATGAATATATATGCCTCTTTTTGATCCTTTTCCCCTCTCTTCTACACTCTCATACCTCAGAAAGCCTTTCGAATAGTGGACTGTTTATATGGGACCCTTTAGCTGACCTCTTTCTGTAGAACCAACAGTAATTTTACCCTTCTTCTTGTGCGATTAGTGTGGTGCTGTGATACTCCGGGATGGGATACTTGGTCAGATATCAGTTATAAAAACACTCAAAACAGCAAGATTCTACATTCTTTGCTAATAAAATTGCTAGGGGTTAACTTGATGTGATTCCTATTGGCTACTCTTCATGGCATGGTTTGAGGTGAGGGTTGCCTTCTTTTTGTGCAAAGGGCCAAAATTAGCCCATTATGGAGCGGGACTTCAGGGGACGAGATTGCGTAGTAAATTTTAAAGGTGAGGGTTGTCTTCCTATTGTGCAAAGTAAGGCCAAAATTAGCCCATTACGGAACGGGACTTCAGGGGACGAGATTGCGTAGTAAATTTTACGGCCCACAATAGTATAGAAGACCCATGACAAATTAACTACCGAATACCTGCATCTTAACTCTAAAATGACTGGAGATAGGGAATCAGAAAAGTGTAATGGTAGACCCAAAGCTGAAAAAGGCCCACATAGTCCGAAACTATTAAACAAACCAACCAAACGATCGTTTTTTTTTTTTGGTCTTTAGTGAACTTATTCCCCCTTGCTTTGGGCCATAACTTGTGACTTCTTAGACTGTTTTTTGTTGAGCAGAATGATTAATTCTCGGCCATTTTAGCGTCAACATTCCACGAACTTTCAGTAATCGGTCATAAAAAAAAAAAACCCAAACACTCGCTTGGCATTTTTTTTGGTCTTTAGTGAACTTATTTCCCCTTGCTTTAGCTCATATAAGCTGTGACTTGTTAGACTGTTTTTTGTTGAGCCGAATGATTAATTCTCGGCCATTTTAGCGTTGATATTCCATGAACTTTCTGCAATTAGCCATAATTTCACCTTAGGATGTCAAGTGATTTGGAGATTTTTTGTAACCGAATCCTGTGGTAGAGATTTATACCTACAGTAGTTTTGTTGAATGCTTGGAATTTCATATGGACAGTGCTTACATTTTGCTACGGTCAGTTTTTATCTGAATAATTTATGCGTCACTGGCCATCAGTAGACGGTGACCGACTTCAATGCACGTAGTTAATATTTACCAAAATAATTTGCCCAGCACTGGACATCAATAGTATATGGCGGCCGACCTTGAGCACGTGTATCGCACGTGTCCGTCGCTAGTATTAATAAATATGCATTATGTATATATGTCATATGGTTCGGATTGGTTTGGAAGCGGAACCATTAACCTAAATTTACAGACCAAACCATTTAAAATTGTTTCTAATTTTTTAAAACCAGGACTAAACCATAGTACTAAAATACTGAACCAAAATTCACGTTGGATTGGTTTGGACTGCTGCGGCTTGAAGATTATTTTGCTCACTTGTAGAGTTTCAAAGAACTGACAAGGAGAAACAGGAAAATCGATTAAACCGTACTCAAACACACCGGAAATTGATTAAACCGTACTCATACCCATCAGAAATCTGGATTTGCTTAGTAGATTTGAGGAGTCAGTTGTTCATCTTGCATAAATCAACAAAACCCACCGTGTTCATCTTGTAGCTCTTCTTTCTCTCTCCAAAATTGAGATTTACACCCAAGATGATAGAGCAGCAGAAGGTGTTGAAGAGGAGAAGAGATTTCCAAGAAGAAGCTTCCCCTTTCCCTTGGCTGCCGAGGCAACAATAACTCGCCAGACCCAGCATATTACTGTGGCAACCTAGAACTTTAAGGGTTGGCTAGCCATTTCACCTAAAAACCAAATTTGCTTAGGCTGTTGGGGATGCTCTAATTTAACCTAGCCTGCTGTGGATGCCCAGGCAGAGTATTGCTCTTGCCTCAAAAGCGCCCATCTGAAGCACATCGGAATCCATCACCGTCAGCCGCGCAAACAGCACTGCACCTCGTTGCTCTGTTGTACATGGGTCTCTCCCAAAACACTACCAATTGAACCCACCTTTTTGGTACTACCTAAGCATGCATTTTTTTTTTTTCGTTGATAATTTGTCCTCTTTTTGTCTACAGGTCTATATAAGCAATTTTCTTCTTCTTCTTCTTCTTTTTTTGTTCCTTTCAATTTGGTCATTGATGGTTATCTAATTGATTTGTTGATTTGTTCTTCCCCTAAAATTGTTTTCTTAAAGGTGGGCATGTGAAATGATGAAATCCAGGTTTCATTGAATCGGTTTTCAGTTTTTACTTGGAACTGCAAGTGACATTCAATTTTTTCTGTGTAATTTATTGCTAATGTTTATGCTTACAAGGCGTTTTCGTAGTGTAAAACCCACCATTTGTTCTTCATCCTCTTTCACCTTTCCTCTCTTGTATACCAGTCTATATAAGCAAATTTTGTTTCTTTATTCAATTTGCCCGTTCATGTTTATCGCATTGATTTGTTCTTCGCTTATAATTGTTTTCTTGATAGTTGGCAATTGAAATGATGAATTCAGGTTTCATTGAATGGGTTTTCAGTTTTTACTTGGAACTCCAAATGACATTCTATTTTTTCGTGTAATTCATTGCTAATGTATATGCTTATTACAAGGCGTTTCGTAGAGTAAAACCCACCCATTGTAGTACTTCTACTGGAAGTCTGGAACACGTGATCACCATAATCCCCACCACCACCTAAACACTTCAATTACCTCTTATCGACATAAAGTACTCTCATTGTGTTTAGGATCAACCATGGCATTAAGGATGGTAACGAAGAGCTTGAGAAGCAAACTGTTGCCCATGTTCACTCCTGCTGCTATGTTGCATTCTCATGCTACAAGCTTTGGTATATCTCTCTCAAACTTGCTCCTAGTTTTTGCTTATTTTTCTATTGGGTGTGATGTTTGCCTTTGACAGACATTTGCTTAATTTTATGATTTTCAGCTGCTATTTGAATTGCTGCCTTCTAATAGTATGTTTACTTTGGGATTGAAAATTGATTTTCTATTTTTTTAAGCAGGTTACTGGATTTTTCTTTTTTCCTAAATATTACTTGGAGCCTATGCTTATTGTTTTCGCACAACTATCTTCCAATGTTGTAAGAAAATAACAGGATAACTTGGCTTTCATACCAAACTGATGTAGGATGACAGTAAGGAAATATTAGGGTTTTGGTTGTAAATTGGAAGATTAGGGTTAGGATTTAGCTAAAAAGGAGAGTCGAGACCAAAACAGGCCTTGTTCTGAGTGATGTAAACAGTAGCTGTGAATGGTGTTTTATGATTTCAAGATTGTTTTGATGCTTTAGGGTTGGAGAACTAAGCGGCTGCAAGGATAAAGCTATGGAAGAGGATGTAATTGGTAGAAAACACAATGAAAAGAACTCTCGTTGGGTTGTAAAGTGGCAGGAAAATAAGAAAAAAGACTACCAAATGGTCCAGTAGTAACTCCTGGAACAAGGCATTACACCTAGATTCCAAAGGTATCAAAGAAAATCTAGAAATTATGGGAAAAAAAAAAAATGAAACCTTATACTTTTCATAAAAGAGAAACAAACTTCCTTCGCCACCCATTTACAACCTTGTTCTTTTCATAAAACAGAAACAAACTTCCTTTACACCCATTTATGTTTATTTTTTTAGCTCTTTATATAGCCTGCATCGATGTACCAACCAAATGTTGTAGCTAAAATGAAGTGTCCTGTATTTTATGAATTTGGGGCCACCATGTGATTAAGGGAAATAATACTTTGGCCGTTATTTGACTTCAACTTAGTTGACTACTTGACTCCTGCAAAATTCAAGAACCTGTTTGGGACACACAGGCTGGTGGGTTTTGCCAGAATGCCCTTCGATGGCTAGGTCAACAATGGAGCAATGTACTTCGTGTTAGTAGAGTTGAGCTGAGCATAAGTGCTGAGAGCAGGAGCATAAAGGGAATGTAGCGTATAAGAGAGAGGGAGGGAGAATCAAATTGATGCAAGTTCAGGGATTTTACTTACCAACGTGGGGGCATTGGTTCACATTAGTTTTATATTCACAAAAAATCATCCTTTTCTTTCTTCTAGTTGAGTAAATGAATGATACTTTAATTTTTTTCCTAGTGCAACAAGTTCACATCCCAGGTTACACTTTCAGGGTTTAAAGAAGTGCGGGAAGAAGAAAAAAGCCAAATGGTTGGCAATGTTTTCAGCAGCGTTGCTTCAAACTATGACCTTATGAATGATGTTATGAGTGGCGGATTACACCGTTTATGGAAGCATAGGTCAGACTTTGCGGTGATGCATCTTGGCAGTTTTACTGTTTGCACCATGTTACCTCTTGCTCTCTTCCAATGCATTTATTATGATTGAACTTTCCCAGATTGGTTTCTAAATTAAATCCGTTTCCTGGAATGACGCATCTTGATGTAGCTGGTGGCACAGGTAAGCTCTGCAGTCCATACATGCGATGTCATTTGTTTTTTATGAGGTTATCTTATGTATTAGGGTAGAACTACAAGAGGGAGTAGGTTGACTTGGATGTGGCATAGTTTGTGGACAATTCTGTGATTGGTTTTTTGAGACATGTAAATGGACGAGAAAAGTTTTAGTTTTGCATTCTTAGAGGGGCGTGAAGACCAACCTCAACTCAGTATAGCATTGCAGGTCTTGTCTTCCAAGAATATAAATAAAAATAAAGAATATGCCTTCCCTCTACTTCCATGGGAAGGCTTGTGGTTTCATTTCTTTTGGATGCATCCTGACCAAATGTTTATGAGGATTCAGTACGGAGGTTCTTGTCTTCCAAGAAAGTGGTAAGAATAGTAGTTCCAAGGGTATTTGTATACATTACAAATTTAATGACACAGTTTGTGCACCATCTGAAGTGTGTTCTTGGATATTTGAAGTTTATCATTGTGAGTACTGAGTACAAATATTCGGCATCACTGAACATTGAGGGTTGTTGATACTCAAGTTGTCTAAATAATATTCCCTAAGGTGTCTGGCACTCCTTATGTCTCTACAACTAAGAAATCAGTACGCAATTGACACTTTTAGCATGTGATAATCGCATATCACTATTTTATCAAGTTGAAACACACAACTGCTGGGACTAAACGTTTTCAAATTTCAACCTGACCATGTCGAGAAATAATAAAATGTAAAAAGAGGGTTGAGGTATGAGAAGGGTGAAATAAACACAGTAATTATGAATGGTTGAAACTCTCCGTGCAAGTTAAGAAATGGTAATAATTAACTACTACGGGATATCACTCTATAAGTTAATGCTAGAGTCGTGATCCAAGATTTATCATCCCACATTGTCCAAAACATATGCTACCAAAACAAAACACTGATCAAGAGAAAGAGTATTAGGATTATTTATTAAACGAAACAAAATTTATCCGAATATTTATCGATCATATAAAAAAAATTTCTGTAGGAGATAAAAGAGTCCTAGGAGTATTTATTAAACTATACAAAAATTTTCTGTAGGAGATAAAGAGTCCTAGGAGTATTTATTAAACAAAATACTGATCATGAGTAGCATTTCCTAGCCCTACCATGCGTATATTTTAAGGATTTCTATTGTGCCCACGTAGATTTTTCCTCGACATAATATATCTTATCTATTGTTTAATTGGGACATAAACTTACAGCTATATTCATAGATAGGTGGACACATGAAAATACCTAATTCAGTGTATCCCAAGTATCTGTGTTGTACTTTGTAGAGACATACCTATGTCTCATGTCATATCAGTGTGTCCTTCTTAGACGAGTCTTCCAAAGTAGATAGAATATGGAGGTAATGGTGAAAATGAATCTAAATTTAAGTGCATGCATTATATGTCTCCTTAAAAAAATTAAAACTCCCACAGGGGAGCAACATATCAGACGTGCGCGCACTAAGATTTGTGTTTCCTAATTATGAACATGACAAAAAGAGAATGAGGCACGTATCTGAGAGTGTTCGAGAATTATGAGACATAGACACTTTAACTTCTTTGGATGTCTGTGCTTTCTTAGACACTCAACAGTTTTTGTGAGGGATAATTTTGGAAAACTACCACAATTTAGTCTTCGACTTCAAAAAAGGGACTAACATTTTGGAACTTCCCAAATCAGAATTATGGACCAACAATTGAGAACCTAGGGAATACCAATTTAGCATAATAAAGTGATGATATCCTTTATCTGGGGATTAGAAGTACTAAGAATAGCAGTTCCAAGGATGTCAGTGCACGTATATAACTTCACTGACCCTACAGTGAAGCATATCAATGAGTTATGTTGTTGGGAATTTAAATTTCTAACTCAATTCTGGAAAATATGGGATCACCTAACATTTAGGGTTGTTGAAGTTGTTTAAAGAATATCTATTTGAAATGATTACACGGCTAAGCTTGCATGTTAAATCAGTTTATTTATTTCATCTTCAAAGATGTGAACATAAATTACCACAAACTATTTTTGTTGTGCCTTCTTTTAATACTATCTCTCTACATTGCACTTTTCTAGCTTGGTTAAAAATACTCTTACTTTACAGGGGATGTTGCTTTTAGGATCCTGGAAAATCTAAATAGTGTCTACCGTAGAGCAATGCAAGATGTTCTTCAAGATAATCTACAGGAAGAAACTCAGATATATGTCTGTGACATCAACCCCAATATGTTGAATGTTGGCAAAAAGCGGGCTCAAGAGAGAGGTAAATATTTAAAATGAAGTTGACTTATTACTCTCCAAAGGAGCGGGACTGAAATTATCAGTTCTTTTCTTCAGGATCATATATCCTGTTGCTATTCAGGAGTGTCATTTTCTTTTGATGTCTTAGGTCTTGAAGATCTTCGATCCCTCATATGGGTGGAAGGAGATGCAGAAGCTCTATGCTTTGAAGATGCTTCAATGGATGGTTACACAATCGCCTTTGGAATTAGGAATGTTACACACATAGAAAAAGTTCTTGCTGAGGCCTATAGGTAACATCCTTCTTCTTGATCTGGTTTTTATTTTCTGTAGCAGGTTAAAACCAGTACATTGAATATATAGGTACAACATAGTGACCATTGCGTTAAAAAAACAAAACAAAAAAACGTAGTGACCGTCAAATTAATGGTGTAAGCTCGACAAATGGAATGGCTCTCTTTCTCAGTATTGTCGCATGGCTTTGTTAGGGTTAGAGTGATCTTTATTCTATAGTAACATTTGACAACTGTCAATTATACGTTCTCGCAAAATGATTAACGTCTTGACCCATCATGTCCACTATTGTATGTGATTTTAAATAAGAGAGTATATTGGAGACTTCACATGAGTAAAATATGGCTGGATTGATATTTGTAAAATGATCATCCAGGTATTATCCTTGTTCAGAGATTACTGTTGCCCTATATATATGGTCATTTTGGATAATTTGAAAGGCGAAAAGGAAAATGTAGAATTTACTTTACTGGTTACATTTGTTTTGGTGATTGATTTAGCTGTGTATTTCCATGCTTGGAATCAGGTGCAGAGCTAAGAGTTTTGGGCAGGGGGGTCCACGTCAAATACTAAGCTTTATTTATGATAAGGGAAAATTGGATAGGCGTGTTTGTCAATAAATTGATACAGGGCAAAGGTTCCAATTTTACTGGAGTTCCTCTGGGCAAGTTTTTAAATATCGATCGGGTAATATGAGTAAATTACAATTAAAAATCTATACCCCTTCTTGAGAATTTGGCAAGTCAGCAGAATCGAGCGACCCGACTTGCCAGACTGGCTCCTACCTTGGTTGGAATGTGCAATCCATGTGTCATGCATGCTTGGACAAAGAGCATAATAGATACGTGTTCAGATTTTAAAGTGATATTGGGCCAAAAGCAGCTTTAGATGATTGAACTTTAGGTTTTCTACTTTTTTTTTTTTTTTTACCTTTAAATATCGGTAATGCATATAGATGACGGATGAACCTAACAAAGACATTGGGTGTTTAAGCCAAGGTGGTCAGCCGGAAGACTAATGTTCTAATTTTCCATGGAATTCGTTTTTTTTGGATGAACAACTAGCATACAGCTTTTCACTATGTTGGCAGATGGGCGCATCAATGGGCAATTGTTGCACATGTCTTTTTATTCCTAATATTGTCATTGGGTTATAAGGTGTAATCAAATTTTCAAGGACTGTGTATTTGAATCTACTACGTGTAAAAGATGCCGAATATGAGTCTGAAAGTTTTGTCTATCTGACTACATCATGTTTGTGCTTCACCAAACTGCATTCTAAATTACTTTCATTGCTTACAGTAAATAATGTGTTAAGACATTCGAACAGTTGTGAGGTTGACTTTGTATCATAGGGTAGATAACATGACCCTAGCCATGCCTTTAGAAGTAATGATTCTGTGTTTGAATCTTCTTTCGGGGAACTCTATGAATCCATCTTTGTAATTGCATAATACACAGTCGCACAGATGAGTTTTGGTACAATAAGGGTCAACTGGAGAACCTAACCTAGAAAAATACACGTGTGTCAGAAGATAAATAGGTGATTATAAGTGACTCGACGTTTTTGTATAATTTAAGAACTGTGTGTGATAATTCATTTGGCTTGATATTAAGATTGTCTTTCTCGACACACATAGCCAACTATCATTCGTCCACTAGCTAGCCATAATATCGTGATGTCTGAGCTCCACAATCTTTATAGTAGAAATATCGTCTTTAACACGCTTTCACAACATTGGAATTTAGTTTCAATGGCTGGAGTCTGTAATCGAATGGATATACTTCATCTTGTTGAGTGTGATCAGTAGATTACTAGTTCAACATTAAACACTCATATTATTGGTCTTGAGGTTGTAGGTTCGAACATGAGGGCAACCACTATGAGAATATAATAGGACAACCACTTCGAGAACATAATGGAAAAGGTTTGGTTTGCAGCGAATCTTACCCTCTCAGATCCCCCAATGATGCAATTCAATAGTTCAAAATTATATTCAATGTAACTGGACGAAACAGGTGATCCTTTGTTCGCAAAAAGTGGCAGAGGTATTTTATCAGTTACCACAAAGAAGCATTGCAAGTTAGTGTTCCCCGATAAACTATTTTTTGGTTCTTGGAGAGCAGTAGAGCATATGTATGTCAGTTTAGAATACCTCGGTTACCACGAGAAGAGTTTGTCAGTTCTTGAGCTCCACACCTTGATTATGTTCGAGCTTCATACATGTATCTATTTGCATGGAAACCACTAGCAGAGCGTAGATCACAAGAAGTGACACTCTCATACCATATCTATAAGTTATTCAACAGTCATAGACATGCAACTTCAATAGCTCAATCATTGATTGAATTAGATGAAATGGTGAACCATGAGATGCTTATTTCTGTTGCGTTGTTAAATAAATCCGATTCATTTTATAATTTGAGCCCAATTTTTGTCACACACTTTTCAGGTGCCTAGATTTTGACACTAAATGAAAATTGAGAATTTTCTCATGGTTTGCACTGGTATTACCAGAAAGTGATGTTCACCTTCTGAACATGGAAGACTTTCATTCTACAACCATGAATTCGACTCTTTAAGCAATCCCTTTCATTTAAGTTGTTTCTGTAATGAATTCCTTTAGATGGGAAAATATTATAATGAACTGACAAGGGAGAGTGAAGTTTCACGTCATGAAAAAGATCCACATGCCCCCAGAAATGTGTTTTTACATGATTAGTTTCGGGGATGCTATATTTTGTTTGATATCTGGTTTTGAAAATAAAACTGCTCCTGAAAGTAATATACGTTTTCTTACCATTTCAAAATCTTTACTTCTATGGATTGTGATTTAGGGAAAAAAGATGACTTTATGGTTCTAGGTTAGGTTTTGTCCTCAGTTGGCAAAATATCCTGGGTCCATGGATCCAACCCTCCGCTTGGATTGCAGTGGATGTAGTGGTAATCTGTGTTATATGGAAGTATCAGGGATGACATGACACTGGCAACGGTGTGCATGTGGGATTTGTGTTGGATTCGAATCCTCTCTCCAAGACATGGTTGAAGCAAGGAGGTTGAGGATGAGTCTGATGCAGATCGGGAAGACTCTTGATGCAGATGGAGGCGTTTGAGATTGAGATTGACAAAGAAGTTGAGTACACAAAGATGACTCCCTTTCCTTTTTGCTCTGGCACCGCTTTGTCTTTATCAGACTTGCTCGACTTCGGTTTGGCTGATGGATGAGTAAAAACATGGGTGAACCCTTGTAAAAAGGCAAGAACTTTTGGCAATGTTTGGGTTACTACTAAATCATACAAAAATAGGTCTGCTAACCCACCTTGTATTTGCTCCATATCTTGGCTACTCACTGACCTGAGGATGTTATCCTATTTTTACTCCATTCGGTTCATACAAAAACTTGCGAATATGGATTATAAACTTTTGACTTGATCAAAGTTATTCAAAACATGCTTCACTAGGTGAATTATATAATTGTGTTGTGTCCCTAGACTCCCTACCTTCAACCAAATTGTCAACTGAGCTTTCATATTCTATAAGTTGGGTATAGTAATGAATCTCATACCCAGACATATCCATGTGTCCGTGTACATAGGTAGTAATTGTGGGGTGAGAGAGGGACAGACGTGCAGCACTTTCAGGTCTATTACACTGATTTTGCGCGATGAAAGGTAGTGCGGGCAGTATGGCATCAGTTGTCCATTTTCTGTTTAATTACTTGGAAGGGAGAAAGTTAGAATAGAAAACAACAAAAGGAAATGTTGGTAATTGACGCAGAGTGCTTTTATTTTTGAGCAACATGTACTAATCATAAGAATGTGATGCAGGAGCATATTGGGAAAATGAAAAGTTTATTTAGATTTATTTAGTTTTCTTGTGTTTTTTATTTGAAGACCTTTTGACTTCTATGTATTGTTAAATCAGTTTAATAGACCTGAAAGTGCTGCATGTCTGTCCCTCTCTCACCCCACAAATTACTACCTTTCATGGCATTTTTGAGGGACAGATACCCAAAAAATTGACAGACACGAAAGATACCCATTCATGAGAGAGGGACAGACATGCAGCACTTTCAGGTCTATTATACTTATTTTGCGCGATGAAAGATAGTGCGGGCATGGTTAATTTTCTTAGTACATTATAGCTCTTTTTGCTTCTTGAAATATCTTCCTCATTATATTTATTAGTATTATTAATCAATAGGTGAATAGATGAAAGATACCTGTTTAATGTGGATTTGATGTGCTATATTGACTGCTTTCGTCCATTTTTAGGGTACTAAAACCCGGAGGGAGGTTTCTTTGCCTCGAATTGAGCCATGTTGAAACTCCAGGTTTTAAGCAGTTGTGAGTATCTTTAACACTCTGCAACACTTAGACGTTGCTTATAGGCGGGAACTGCCAGATGATGGATAGTTTTACTTTTTAAATTTTTGGCAATTTGACCTTTTTTGCTATTGTATCAATCTCAATGCTCATGGAGGCACAAAGGATCCCTAGTACATTTGTTACACACTCGCCATCTCTCAAAAGTTTTCTCATGGATTTTATCCAGTCAATGTTATTGTCTGTCCTTACTAGTTATTCACTTGCAATTTCTTAGTCACTTGAGGTTTCTGTTTCCCCCATAATTGTACGTGCCGCACGTCTTTCTGCAGGTACGATTACTACTCATTCTCGGTAATTCCAGCCCTTGGAGAGCTTGTTGCAGGTGACCGGGAGTCTTACCAATATTTAGTTGAGAGTATTCGTCGCTTTCCCTCTCAGGTAATGATTCTAAGAGTGATATTTTATTTAAATATTCCAATCCTTGTTCTTCTGCCTAGGGCTTCAGCCCTCATCTTGCAGTCACATAACTCACACACATACCACTGATATTCATGCTTGCGGTTAGTTTGAAGAAGTTGTAAAGGACCATGGGAGATGCTGGGTAATGTGGGTTTCTAGTATCTTCTACCTATGTAATGACTAGGAAATGATAACAATTAACAATAAGCCAGTAGTAATGTTCCTCGTGATTCTATCTAGCCAATTTTTATGTATTAGGCAAATAACTACCATCTCTATGTCGAAGTACAAGGCAAAACTGCTAAGGATTGAAAGTTATTGATTCAAATTCAACCAAGACCAATAGTAGTAATTTACTCCAATCTCCAACAGCGAACATTAATCAGCAAGGACAAAAAAGAGGAAAAAGAAAAAGCACAAAGCCTCGCTACTACATGTAGATCCAATGATAAGGCATGAAGGATCGCCCCAGGAGCCATTCGTAATCCTCGAGGATGTTTTATCCGTGGCTAATTATTTAGTAATTAGTAGATTTATTTGTTACTCAAGTACTTATTGTCTTTGAAATTATCTTTATCTTATTGGTATGGTTCCGAGGAGCCCATCAAAGGACTCTAGATACTGTTTGATTAGTTTGTGAAATAGAATTAATAGATAGTAGTATTTTGTAATCAGTAGATTTTTTTTGTTACTCAAGTATTTAAATATTGTTGATTAGTCTTGTCATTATCTTATTGATATGGTTCAGAGGAGCCCATCTAAGGACTCTAGATACAGTTTGGATTAGTTTGTGAAACAAAGTGATTAGAGTTCTTAGTTTAGTTTTGGATGCCTTTACCTCTCCTAGATGCGGATTTCTAGGGTAGACTCTTTGCCAAATGATTCTCGTTCTTCTAGTCCCACTCTATATCTTGTTTCTGATCTCTTTGGCTACCTGTTCATGGGAAAATTCATATTCCCCCAGCTGTTCAAATAACCATTATGTTTGTGTTCCCTATAAATTGGACCTTAATGTATATTCAGTTGAGTTCTCGTTGGATAGAGGTATCAATCTCAATTTTCTGTTGGCGAACTTGTTTCCTACCCAACAGAGCTCTGAGCCTCTTTTATATTCGTTACTCTAGGATTTATCCGTATGGTTCCTTTTATTGTAAATAATTGTTCCGTGGATTATTTGGTACTCTAGGATTTATCTATTAGGAATATAGTTAAATTAGTCTTATGTTTATCTCATTGTTATGGTTTGGAGGAGCCTATTTAAAGGACTTTAGATATTGTTTGAATTAATTTATCAAATAGAACAAATTGATTTTGCTTTTAGTATTGATTTTCTTAGGGTTCGTTCGGTGCGGATTTGTAAGGTTCTATCTTTTGATTTAATCCTCCTGCATCAGCCAACTACTATAATGTACCTGCTCGTGTCCCCCATCATGTCTAGTTTAGGAAACCTGTGCCAGAGAAGTGTCCAAGGCATGTCCAACTGCAAAGAAATGAGAAAATTAGATGCTCCCAACTCCTCTGCATATCGTGTGTGACACAGATTTAGCGACTAGTTCAGCATGTTGATGCTTCGCAGGTCCCCAGTTTTTCAATGCTAACTAAAATTTTAGATGCTTTGGCATTGAGTGTCATTGTACTTCACTTTTTGCTAAAAATGTAGGTATCGGCTGGTATGCCGCACTACAGAATGGGATTCACCCGTGATTTGTAGTGGGAATACAAACCATAAGTGTGTACGATAAATCCTAGTCGGCTTTTGGATAACTAGATTAAGCACTGCTTGCTGTGTACAAGAACCTGGGTGTACTCTTGAGAGCAATGATTCATCTGTAGGTTGTGGAATGTTGAAGTCTATATTCTGTCCTCTCCACGTAGCACTCGGCACTGTGATAGACAGAACACTGGGTGAAAGCTGCTTGGGTGCAGCCAGTTGCTCACTCATAGCCCGAAACTATTATACTTGACTATTGTTTGTTGACAACTTGGCTTATAGGCCTGTCATTTTTTGGTTGGTATATTGACCTTGATGGGTTCTAAGTGCCCTTATCTTGTAGTCTTGCGCAACAAGCCCCTATTCACATCAACTCAACAACAACAACAACAATAACATAACCCATCTAGTCCCCAATCATTGGGGGTATGGGCGGGGGATGATTGGAGACAGACCTAACCTTTGGCAATATGCACAAAGTGGCTGCTCTCAGAATACCACTGAAAAGTGGCCCCCTAAACCTCCAAGAACCGAGGAGCTACAAGGACTTTATGCTGCAGAACCATGCACCCAAATCAAAGCCGAAAGACATCAGGGAGGGCAGGCGTAGAGACCCAAATCAATTTCTGTGCTCATTGCCATGCATCCTTAATTCATGGTCTAGAGTTTCTGTTCATATCAACTCACCGCCCAAAAAACTTTGAGAATGAAAAATAATTTATTGCAGGTTGGAAATTGGGATGCAGCGCACTGCCTTGCATATTGTTGATATATTGATAAGATTCGATGAATTGAAAATTCGGTGGACTGGTATAACCACCTTTTTATACGAAATCAAGTAGGAAAGAGTCGTGGTTATTAATCTTGGCATCGAGATCCGTAACGGTATTGGTAATATGGCCATATATCTGCCAATGTCGGATGGTATTGGCTGAACATTGGCTGATACATAGGTAAATAACGGTATCGGAGGTCCAAAATCCTATTACATAATGGCCGATAAGGTACATAACAACTTATATCTAAAACCGTAAGGATATACGATTAAAGGGTCGTATTGAGTTATACATTTGCCTTCTGTGTATGAATTCCTGAACTAATGAAAATAGAATTTTGCATGCGGGTAGAATCTGATCTTATGCCCACCTTAGAAGCACAAACAAGTCTACAAGCCTCATGTGCCCATATCCGACATGCGTCGGTCGCGGATACGACATGACACTCTCTGGTCACATATCGGACATGCCTAAATACTTTTTCGATGTTTTTATTATATTTCTTTCACTCAGACACATTGTAGATACTTTAGGACACATTGGCAACACTCTAGAACATTCTAAATGCACATTAAAATGTTAAAATATAATTTTTTAAACTTGGCCTAGGGTGAAGATTTTCGGAGATGTATAGTTCATGTATACTCTATGTCGACTGTTGATTCTGTCTTTATAGTAGTGTTCCTAATTTGATAGAAATAATTTCTCACGTTTATATGAATTCATAATATACCTCTATGACACAAGTACATTTTATATTTGACGTGTCCGTGTCCTAATTTTTGAAGAAATGATGTCTGTGTCGTGTCTGTGCTTCTTATTCGCCCACTATAAGTTTGCCTTTTGATCATGCCACGCCACTTCCACTACTTAGCTAATTTGCAGAAACAATGGTAGAGGCTCTGATATATTTACCTCAACTGTTATGGAGTTTCTTTTCATGACCTTACCCACTATAATCATTGTGTTTGATGATTGCAGGAGATGTTCGCTTCAATGATTGCAGATGCTGGATTTCAGAAGGTTGAATATGAAAATCTTGTTGGTGGAGTAGTGGCCATTCATTCTGGGTTGAAATTTTAGAGGCTTCGTCATGAAGCTTCTCCTCAGATTTGCCTATTCCTTTTGTTCCCAACCCTTTTCAGGCTTCAAGTTTTGTAATGTGCTTGGGGGTAAATATGTAGAAGATCAGATGAGTCAAAAAATGGTTTTGTACGTTCCAATGTTTGATGCCCTTATTCTTTTTATGCTTCTTAGATACCTACAGATGGTATTGGATGGCAATCTCCTTTATGGATTTAATAAAGATGACATTATCTGGTAGACTGTGTGCATGTGTGAGTGCGCGCGTGTGTTTCAAAATGTTAGCTGGTGAACTTTAGAAATTTGAAATAGTAAAAAAGAATAGATAGAAGAAGGCAAATGATACGTGGGAGTAAATAAAAAAGAACGCAGGAGAAGGTATGCTGTTTGAGTTACAGAGGTTCAGAAATCCTCTTAAGTTGCACGTTTCAACAATTGCTCACTGAATCTTCTTCAGCAACACTTTGCATTGTTATATGTGTCAGTGAAGGACCTGCGAGCATTGCAGGGTTTTCTGAAGTTCCCATTTTGAACCTGACATCTCATCTTACGATATGCTCGTAAAAGTGGAAACTGGGGATGAAGTAGAGTGTTGGCATGTGGAAACTCTGATATATTTTCTTATCGGTGAGCATAATTTCTGGGGTGTCATGTAAATGTATAATATTCCATCTTCTGAATAAACAATAATCTTGCTTTGCTTGTATTTGATGGTGCAGTTTATAGACACCCGGATTTTTGAGTTTTGTGTTGGCAGTACATTGCTTAGAAACAAAGTCACTGTCTGCGATTTTTCCTTCCTCCTTACTGATGCAGGCATAAGTGCTTCCATGCTTGTGCAGCATTGAATAAATGTTAAACTGCAGTTTTTATATTTTTTTTGTATCAATTGCATCTGGATTTCTATATATTGGTCAAAGCTGCTTCATCATCATTATAAAGCTTGCTTAAAATTTTGTTTTGACATTCGAATTATTACTGAAACCAGATCTTGGAATACTTGTCAAGAGACATCATCGTTGCGAGAACTGTGTGTACAGTACCTCAATGTCGAGCATCATTCTAAATTTACAGATTTGCTAGCATCATTCTAAATTTACAGATGTTGCTACACATGCGTTTATATTCAATGTTGTCGATAAAACATGTCCAATGATCAGAAAACTTCTCTGCACATCCAGAGGATTTACTCAAAACTTGTCCGGTAATTAGCTTTTCTTGGTTGCAGCAACTGGATTCTTTGCTGTACATCCTAGCTCTACGCTCCCTCCTCCCTTCCGCAAAAGACATTGAGCTGGACAGGTTTCGGTGATGCTGGCCATTGGCCACAAGCGACTCCAGGTATTGCAGGCCTTCAGAAGTTTGAATGACGGTTGGCATTCCTGGCTCGTCTTTAGGGTTCAAGTTCATACATTGTAATCCCAGATTAGCAATTTCCATTGCTCTTTCGTACCTGTGATTGAGCAGCAGTCGGCTGGTGCTGTCTGTGATGGCCGAGATAAAACAGTCAGCAAGGTTATGATGAATCTGCCGATAAAAAAAAAGAAAGGGTTATGACGAATCTAAGGTGAATGTAAATTTCTACGAAATACGAGGCAGCGTGTGTTCTCGGGTACCATCAGTGCACTCTGCGGGACACATAAATTATATCCGTGAAGTTGTACCTGAATCAAATATAGGTAACATAGTAGGCAGGAATAAATGAAAACTTTCCTCTGGGGAAAAAATAGTTGTCACGTTAACCAACCTAATTTATGATGCCGTCCCATGGATTTGGATTTGAACACATTTTGGATCCGCTGGTTTGAAAAAAAAACTAACAAACATGACCGCCAATGGGATATGGGATATGGAGGTGGGGTGGGGTGGGGTGGTTGTTGTCGTCATTGATGGTGGGCCTTGCCAAGCCCATTTGAATCGTTCGTCTTGATAATCAATGATCCGGATTTAAAATAAAACTCCTCAACACTTTTAGACGGGGCTGATTGAAGGTTGGCAGGACTTGCCGTCCCTCAAGGAGGGCAGAGCCCCAATTCTAGAAAGTTAATCACTGAAATATCAACTCTCAGCTCTCACGGTGTACCTTGAAAAATCGAGAAACTCTAGAAACGATATGCAGTGAAATCATGCCCTCAAATTAAGCTAGAAGAGAAAGTAGACATAGAGATCCGATTAAATTGCCGTGGTTAATGATCTTGCCTCATTCATTCAAAATTCAAAGCATTAATAGTGCACCAGCAGAACACCAAATCCATAAAAGGTAAAAGAAAAGAACAAACGAAACATGAATCACATTTTCCTTGCAAGCTAACAATTTTCTTTCCGATCAACAAAGTTTTCTTTGCAAACGGAATCATTGGATGCCCTTGGGCCCCTCATAACTTATTAGCACGTGCATCGAACGATTTTAGAGACATCTATATCCAAAATATATACATAAAAATAACTCATGCACACAGACTTGAGGACTCAACTTCCCTTAATCAATAAATTGATCGCGCAATCAACGGTTTTGATTTCATTTCGGCATTTGCATGATCCGGTCATCCATTGGCGAGATAAAATCCAAACCATTAATTATCAAGATCAACAGTTCGGATGCCGCACTAGAGGCTTACTAATCTTGATCTTCTCTTAGAACTCTGTCGACTGTAGAAACATCCATCCTAAGTGATTCTTGCTTGACCCATTTAACCACCCTCTCAGCCTCCTTCACCGCCTTCTCCTCCTCCTCCACCGCCGACTTCAACCTCCTCTCTTGTTCTTCCACCGAAAACGTGCTCATATCCGATAACATCTCCTCCCTCTTCCCCCAGTCTTTTCCATTTTTGGTCTGATCTACTCTTCCGGAAGTACCCTTGCTTCTTGTGGTCTTCTTCTTTCCGTTTGAAAAGCAAAAGCAACAGGTTGCAGCTGGTATTGGATCCATCTCAAGAAAAGACTATTAGACACATTTGATCTCTTGGATTTATTTAAGAGAAAAGTAGAGACTTTTTATATTGTGGGAAGGTAGATAATTCAACTGTTTCAGACGGAAAACTAGTTTGCTCAAAAAAAGATGAAACGAGGACAACCACGAACATTTATTTGGGCTAAAGGTACTCTCTTGTTGAACAAACGTTAAGAGAAACTTAATTTTTCATAGATCAAATAACTACCGAGTTTGAATCCCACCCTATAACTCCTTTTACACTAGAAAATTAGGACCGAAAAGGAATCAACAAAACAGGAATCAACAAAACAGGAAGCTAAATCCCGGTAAATTAGTGACCGACTAAGTAATTACCAAAATCAAAAGATTTGAGTTATTCCCAAATTTGATCACTACAGAGTAAAACTAACTTGCCAAAACAGACGGCACCTAAAACGGAATCTTCTCGAGTAATTTATAATAGAAATAATAAAAATATTTCTTAAAATTATACATAGATTATTTTTCATTCTGCATTAAAAGACTTGCTGTTCAATTATTACGAGGAAATTAGTTGCTCAAATTACAAATCACGCTACGTTTATCTTGAATGATGTTACATAATTAGGTTTCCAAAGATGGAAAAGTTTCACAGTTGTAATAATTCAAAATAATTCTGAACACATTGGTCCCAAACTTTTGTTTTCATGAAAATGGAAACCTAATCTCATAATCAAAGTAAGGAATACGAGAGGAAAAACATCACAATTCAGCCCTCCCCCGGCCCAAAAAAAATTAGGGGGGGCTCCACCATATTATGAGAGGGTTCAAAAAAATGCACTAAAATTTTGTGCTTCTACTTCTAGTTTTGTTTTTCAGTCGGCTCTGTATCATTCATATGTAGCCTGTAGCCAAAGTAAACAAAATTCACTTAAATTTGCAAGTCACTAGCTGATGTAGTTCAATAAAATAAAATAAATTAGCACAAATAAATTTTCAATAAAAAAATAAGTACTCCTATGTTATTTTTTATATATAGAGCCTTGGATATACAAAAATTTATTTATGTTTTAGTGATCGTTAAAATTTACTTTAATTCCTTTCCTTATTGTCCCGGTCAACTTTGTTCCTTTCAATCAATTGCCACCATATAATTTATCTTGGTCAAAAGCCGCCGAACAACTCTCCCCTTAAGAGATCCTCAACGCCCGTTTTCATTCATGGGATCTTGTTTGGTTTGGTTCAGGCCCGGCCCTGTGTTTCGCGAGGCCCCAACCCTATTCCCAATTTGAGGCCCTTTATATATATATATATATATGCCAAACTTCTTATCCACACTCCCGGATTTAAGGAAAAAATGGGGTTTTTTGGTGTTGCAAATTTTTTTTGGAAAATCCGATCCGTCCAATGTGTTCAGAAGGTGTTTTCAAGGGTCCACACGGAAAATCTTCAAAAAAAAAATACCGGGAAGGGCTTGATCAAGCAGTTTTTCGCAAAAACTGTATTTATATATTTTTGCGAAAACTGCTTGGATCAAGCCCTTCCCGGTGTTTTTTTTTAAAGATTTTCCGCGAGGACCCTTGAAAATACCTTCTGAACACATTGGACGGATCGGATCGTCAAAAATTTTTTTGGATAAAAAGTCCGGAAATGAAAAGTCCGGATAGGAAGTGGAACCTATATATATATATATATGTACTTTTTTTTTATATATAAATTTTTTTTTTCTACGAGAAGGGGCCCCAAAAACCGGGGGGCCCCAGGCCCGGGCCTCCCAAGCCTGCCCACAGGGCCCGGCCTGGTTTGGTTTTTGGGTAATGATTGGAGGGATAAATTAGGATAATAATTAGAAATAGGAGATAATGATTGGAGAGGTAGAGCGAAATGAGAATAATAATTTAAAATAAGGATAATGATTGGAGAGAAATGTGAGTAATCATAGAGGAATAATAGAGAAAACCGGTCTTGAAACCCAAAACGAACAAGGTCCACGTTCGGTTTGCAATTTGTTTGCCATAGGAGGAATTTGTTTTTTTCTATAACCAGATGCCGGGGCCAGCTTGTAAAGAAGGAAGTTCTTCCTATAATGAGAACGAGTAACTTACGTCTTACGCAATGTCAAAATTTAGGTAGGTAGAAGTCAATTGTGTAATCTTCTTATTCTCTTCCCTTCCACCCTCATAAAAAAAAAAAGTTCATTGATCATGCCGCAACCATCACCACATCTCCAACTCCAGCCACTGACACCTCAAGATTAAGATGTACAACTTTATTGTGCAATAGGGAAATTATGCATGTGCTACATGTCCGATGCAAGTCATTCTTCTTGCCCTATTTTTCATATTTTCTTCACTCTATCTTCATTCTTCAAGTAAAATCTTAGGGTCTGAAACCCCTAGCCATCATTTAATGGAGTTCATAATTCCTCGTGTAGAGATGGTGGTGGTTTGGCCGTGGTGGTAGGGTAGAGAGGGAAAGAGAGTACTGAAGAAAGAAAATATTATAGGTGTACAGAAATCTTAGGGAGTATAATGAGATTCTTGTTATTGAAGGGGTAAAATGTCTAAATGAAAAGGTATCCACAGGAAGTTTCAAAACTTGATGGCATCACCATCAAGCCGGTAATTATTTTGGGTTGACGTTACTATTGTGAAATCCATAGTGGGGGGCCATGCAACTTGCAGCCCACAAAAAACAATTCATTTCCCCTAATTTTTGGAATGTTGATCATAACTTTATAGGAGTACTTTTTAGATTCCTCTCGTTGAGACGAACTAATAAATCACAAAAAATTGACGCAAAACTATCAAATACAATTTTTTTTGAATAAAGACAAAAAAAAATATTTTAATTATTTAGCCAAAGCAACCTAATTAGTTACCTCTTAAGCTGTGTTGGGGTCCATTGGCACCAATAAAAATGGGAAAAAGGAAAGTTTGAAATGTGTGAAAACTAACAAATTGCATGCTTTTTCGGAGAAGTGGTTGTGACATGAAGATGGTGTGTCCAATAAAACTATGGGTAGGTGTACCAACCAAGTGCACACCACACTGTGGTATTTAATTTTGGGGTTTCATACAAATAATCGGAACTTCTTAATTTATTTTAATTTTTTTAAAAGTCTCTGTAAATATCAGTTCTGTCGGATATTATAAGAGCTTGATCGATTCGTTCAAGTTTAAATCCTTGAATTGTAGGGACCAAAATGTTAATAAACTTATTGAGCTGTTACAGGTATTCGACTGAGCTAATTTTGTTTACAGAAGTCCTTAAAAAAATTTATAAAATAAATTGAGCGATTCTGATTATATTTGTGGGAGCTTGATATGGGTCCCACACATTTCCGTGTGTAACATCAAGGGACCATAAAAATAATCGAATTAACTTCTCTTAGGTTAGAATTGTTGTAACTTCTAACCCCATGCATGAGGTGTGGGGTTCAAGTCGCACTCTTCCCTCCACCTATAGCAACTGGCCCTACTAAATTCTAACAACTAACCTATCACTTTGGGTGTATAATTCTCTTACCATATGACAAAAATAAAAATGAAAATTGCAACAATTAGCCTGTTCTGGCTTAATAATCCAGCGTGACAATTTTGTCCTTATTTAAATTTTTATTACTTTTGTTAATTTGCGTTAATTTTTCTTAGATTAGTAGTTTCTCGACGAGAGGAATCTAAAAAATATTTTTTTAATCAAAATTTTAAAAAAATTTACTAAAGATAAACATAATGCTAAACAGTAATGTCTTTGTTAGATTCTCCAGTCGAAATATGGGAAAATTGCGAATTTTCCCCGAAATTGGAAGGTCATTTTGAGATTTTTAAATTTATCCGAGGGTTCAATGTGACTATTGAAACTTCAGCCAAAACACGAGACGAGACTTTACTACTATAAAGCGGCTTTTTGCAAAAAGACGAGGGGGAAACTTAGTAAGATGTAGGAGAAACTAAATATACTAGATCACAAACCTAGATTGTTGCCTTTCAAACAAAAACAAACCTAGATTGCTAGCGGCTAAATATGAATTGAAAGGAAAGCTTTAGAAAGCCTTTTGTAAAGATCCCGATATATCTTCCTAGTGATATGAACCGGAATAAAGACTGATCTTGTTTCTAGATTGAGTGGAGAAGGGATGTATGAAGTGCGTTTTGTTCCTCTGTGCATCTCTGTGATGGGTAAATCCCCATGAAAAAGGGGGCAATTTTCATGTCGTTTGTGATTGGATGTAACCATTAAGATAGGTAAACATAATGCAAAATATACAACCTTTTTGGATTATTGTTGTCTTTATTTATAAAAATTAGCCCGGTTAATAATTTTTTTACTTTTTAAATTCCTCTCGTCGAATCGATAATCTACAAAAAATAACGCAAAAATAAAAAAATGCAAAACAAATTAAATATTGACCACAAATGAAAATATGCAGATATATATGACTATTCAATATAATTTGAAATTGACCGATACAGTAAAGCTACTCCAATACCAAAATATCAGTGAAATACCCTCCTCTCAATCTCCACACTTTCCTTTCTCTCGCTAACTCAGAACATCTCTCTAAAAATTCCTAGTTGCCTCTGCTTTCCCTTCCTCTCTGTAGGGTTTTCAACACCCTTATGTGTCGGCGGGAGGGGATCGAGGGGCTTTACCTTTCATCGGTATTTCCTTCCACCGTACTGATGGTTTTTCTCGTTTCAATCAAATCCTTTCCCTCCCTCTACAACTTTAGCCGATGAAAAAATATGTTTGGTTGTGTTTTTATTATTGGCAAGTTTTTTAGAGGGAAAGTTAAACCAAGGTTTATTTATTTATTTTGTCTTTAATAAACTTTATTTTAAAAAAAAATTTGCCTCTCACTTTGAACTTTTCAAGTACATTTAGTCTGTAACTTTAAAAGTAATATATATATATATATACGCCGGAGATCCTGTCAAGGATCCCGGAAGTCCCGGACCGAAGCGTTTTGAAGCCCTTCCCGGTATTTTTTGCATGATCCGAGCCGTCCAATGTGTTCAAAAGGTGTTTTCCAAGGTCCACGCGGAAAATCTTCAAAAAAAAATACCGGGAAGGGCTTGATCCACGCAATTTTTCACAAAAACTGCATATTTACAAAATTGCGTGGATCAAGCCCTTCCCGGTATTTTTTTTTGAAGATTTCTCGCGTTGGCCTTGGAAAACACCTTTTGAACACATTGGACGGCTCGGATCGTCAAAATTTGATCCGGAACTATGAGATCCGGACCCAAGGGTCCCGGACTAGAGAGTTCCTCATATATATATATATATATATAGGTTAAGCTTCACATCCGGACTTTTTATTTCCGGACCTCATGATCCAAACATTTTTTTGACGATCCGATCCGTCCAATGTGTTCAGAAGGTGTTTTCAAGGGTCCTCGCGAAAAATATTCAAAAAAAAATACCGGGAAGGGCTTGATCCAAGTAGTTTTCGCAAAAATATATATTTACATTTTTTGCGAAAACTGCTTGGATCAAGCCCTTCCCGGTATTTGTTTTTGAAGATTTCCCGCATGGACCCTTGAAAACACCTTCTGAACACATTGGACGGATCGGATTTTCCAAAATAATTTGCAACACAAAAAAACCCATTTTTTTCTTATTTCCGGGAGTGTGGATAAGAAGATTTCCGTATATATATAAAACACAAAAAAATGAACAAAATTACCAACTTTGACTTGTGATATGGACCTTTTTTAGTATCCTTTCATTCTAGAGAATTTTTTTAGAGTTTTCAAATTTGAAATAAGATTTTTTGAGAAGAAAAAAAAAGAAATTTCCATATTTGTAGATTAGTTCCCTCTGGTCAAGACGAACCAATAATCTACAAAAAAAAAAAAAACCACAAAATTAATGAAAGTGATTTTTTTTAATGAGAACAAAAAACATTATCCAAAAGAGTTATTAAGCCAATTACGGCTCGTTTGGATGGGGACATAGGTGGGTGGATGAGGTTGGGTCCGAATTAGTTATCCTGTGCCCACAAGTGATCCATGGTTTGGAAGGAAAATTGGTACCCGAACTATTTAATCTCCGGACTATTTAATCCGCTCGTGCCACTCTTGAATATGGACAGGGTAGAACCCCGTCCATATTTTATCCTTGTGGATGAGCCCTCTCTAATTCGAGCCAATTCACCCCAAACCTTCTATTTGTCCTTGTCCCCCCCCCCCCCCCCCCCCCCCCCCACCATTTCAATTACAAAACAAACCAAGTACTCCATTATTTTATCCCCCCTTATTACCACAATCTTCCAAACCAAGTACTAATTTATCCAGTACTCTTCATAAACTTCACATCAATGTGGGCCCACCTCTATAAATAATACCCCTACTATCTTACTTGCCCTTTATATAATCTACCCAAAACTCACCCTGCATCCGATTGTGTAATAACCCGTATCTTTATTTAATTATTCTAGCTAATTTGAGTTTTGGTGAAAGTTGGAATAGAATTACGGAGTGAATATAAGAAAAATAGATGTATGTGAATGGGTAATTAACTGTCGGCAAAGAATTTTGTGGGCAAATTAATCGGTGTATTAATTTTTGGAAGATAGACAACGTTTAATGGCTTGAGGTGGCAAGGTGCAGCGTAGGGGAAGCAGGGAAGCAGGGGCACTGCTGTCCGTTAAGGCCAGCAAGCCCTGTAGACCACGAAACACAGTAGTTTTGGATAGAAAATGAGCGGTAAAACGACGGGGACAGATAAACGAAATGGGGTGATTTTGGATCGAGCACTTAGGGACGTCCGATCGACTTGATCTCCGCGTGGGCCCCTCGGAATTTGATTTTGAGATGAATGAATGGCTCAGATCGGCCGTGTGGGACCCAAAAGTGGGTCCCCGAGACCCATCTGTGCACACACATCTGTGCAGGTAGAAGGATTCGAAAATGAGGTACCAATTTTACTTCTCCTTTTCTTTGTTTGGTACCCATAAAATGGGCAAGAAACACTAAAAAAACTTATTTTTTAAATGGGATTAGCTGCTATAAAAAAACTCTCTCTCGCAAATGTGAGTCAAACTGCTATAAAGCTACTTTTTTGCGGGGACCCATAAAAATACATTTTAAGAATAATGAGTGATTTAAATAATCTTTGTGTATCCGATAATCGCCCCAAAAAAATCTATGAACACCACAAAAACCTTTGATTAGTTGAATGGTTTATTGGGTTTTGTTTGATTAATTGAATGGTTTATTAGGTTTTGTTTGATAATGCTTGTTCCATTTGTGAAGTTATCACTTGATTATGATTTAGTTCGTCTCAGTGGAAGGCATTTTTTTATGGCAGGCCTTACCATATGCTTTTTGTCCCATTAAAAAAACAAATTTTTTTACAATTTATCGATTTTTTCGGGGCGATTATCGGATCACACAAATATGATTCAAATCGCTTATTATTCTTAATATGTATTATTATGGGTCCCTGCAAAAAAATAGCTTAATCTGATACCATTAGGGCGCCTTACGAATTCTGGAAAAGCCTTATCGATATCAAATTAAGGTTATTTTTTGCAGGGACCCATAAAAACATATTTTAAGAGTAATGAGCGGTTTGACTCATATTTGTGGGAAGACATTTTTTTTATAGCAGCTATATGATTTTTGTCCCCTTTTTTTTTTTTTTAGCTAAAGAGAGAATTTCATTTCCAACAAAAGGCTATTACAAACTACCAGTTACAAAGACAACAAAATAATAACAACGAACAGACGAGAAGAACATAAAATGGAAACTAAAACAAATAAAGGATATAAATTCTAGCGAAAGCTTGCTTTGGCCATCGGATGTCGGTGATTAATGTACGCTGTTGATTCGCTGATGTCCCAGTAGCTCCACGAATGACGAAGCTTCCATGCAAAAACTGTCCGACACAAACCAAGTGACTCATGCACCTATAGTCGAGAGCTCCGCGGCACGGTTAGGCGTCGTGCAACTAGATGGCCGAGGCCAACTACAGAGCTCTAAAATCGATAGAGGAACTGCTCAAAAGATACGCAACAGTGGAAAGAGAGAAAGCTGCTGCGGAGAATCCCTATTCATCTGTGCTGATCTCCCTTAGTTTATTGGCACCTAATTGCAGTAAAAACAAGTACAACCCCCTACCCACACCATCACCACCCAGGTATCCAATCCAGTAAACCATCCAGACCCAAATCCGCTACAGCTAAAGTTCCATGACCCCTCAAAGAAAAATTGTAAGGCCTAGCAACCCAGAAAATAATAACCACCGCCATCACTGGTTCCAACTTGTAACCAGAAGATCATGGATCACAACAAAACACCATCATAATGCCCAGAATGTCTGGAGTTGAGAGACAAGATAACCACAAAGCCACTGAACAGACCGATACAGAACAAACCATCTAAACCAGAGCGCATGTGTGGAAGAAACATTAAAAAAAGACCCGCGACAAGCATTCATGATGACAGTTAGAAAATAATTATGCACAAAAACTCTTCAAACTTTAAAAGTACTACGAAAGGGCATACATAAATGCACACACAAGCATTACATCAACCACAATCGTGAATTGATTGCAACGGAGACGAGGGCCATTCCAATCGGGGAAAGCTGCTCGACAGGGAAGGGGGAAAGGGAGGGGGGAGGGTCGAAACAGCTACATGCAAGAGTAGGTCAAAGATAACAACATGGAGAAACAAAACACACTGCTATATTTGAAAAAGGCCTTTGAAATGCATGCAAGAAGAAAGTTAGAAAAGTGCTATTTTATCAAAATCATAAAGGCCCTGTTCGTTTCCCAGTTTAGTTTTAGTTTTAGTTTTGATGACATCATCATTTCCCTCATTTCTCTCTCTATCTGTCTCCACTCATTACACCTTATGACATCATCAAAACTAAACTAAACTATTTAACCAAACACAGCCAAAAACATTTCCGTATACCCTTTCGTAGTGCTTTTTGTCCCATTAAAAAATAGGTTTTTGTAGTGTTTCTTGCCCATTTTTATGGGGTACCAAACAAGGAAAAGGAGAAGTAAAATGGGGACCGCATTTCCTATCCAAAACGACTGTGTAGAGGTGTCAAACGGGCCGTGCCGTGCCGGCAGGGCCCATTTAATTTCGTGCCAATTGTGCTTCGTGCCATGCTGTGGCGGCCCATTTACTAAACCGTGTCGTGCCATTTCTTAATCGTGCCATGTTGTGCTAGCCCGTTTACTTAATCATGCCGCCTCGTGCTGTGCCATTTTGTAATTGTGTCGTGCCCGTGTCGGCATATCTCTGAGTTTCGTCAATTTTTTTTTTTTTTTTGTATAATCTAGCCAAGTTTTGTCAATATTGTTTTTTGGGTATATCTAATAACTATAGCTATATTGACTTATTAAAAAGTATATAACATATAATTCAAAATTTCATGTATAATCTAGCCAAGTTTCGGCGTATTGAGATTCACAAAATATTTGTATTGACTTATTACAAAGTGTGTAACATATAATTAGAAAATCCATCATTAGAAATTATTTTTTTTGGTACATTAAAAATTAATATTTGTTGTGACATGCCTTGGGCCGTGCCCCGTGTCGTGCCATGTCTAGCCCACTTCCGTGTTGTGTCGTGCCCGACCCAGTTCCGTGCCGTGCCCGACCCAGTTTCGTGCCGTGCCCATCTAAAACCGTGTTCATGCCGTGCCTGTGCCAGCCCAACCCGTTTGACACCTCTACAGCTGTGTTTTGTGGTCGGCAGGGCCCGCTGGCTTTAATGGACAACAGAGCCCCTACTTCCTAGTGTAGTGACAATTGGGTGGTTGGCAATCGCATTTCCATTTACTACTTTTGGATTTATTGCACTTGCATGTATTTGTTCTATATGGCCTTTACTCTGGTGGAAAATGAAAAAGGTGTGGACCCCTCGTCGCGGGACTCCGTCCACGCGTTTTTGGTATGTGAAAAAGGGCGATCCGGGAAAGGAAAACAAAATTAGAGTAGCCACTCGGGGTTTGATTTTTGGAAAATGTTAGGTACCCGAGAAACCGTTTTAGAAAAAATAATGACTCTTGTGCCGCTGAAAAAGGGTTTGATCTGCGAAAAATAGAGATTTGGGTTCGGGAGCCAGGTTACCCGCGGGGGATGGTTTTGTTTCAAAAATGCACCCCGCGTGCCCGGAATTTTCCGGTCTCTACTAAATCTTTGTGGGATTATTCTTTGAAAAGATTTTATGAAAAACCTTATTTCACATAAAACAATATATCAGATGATAACATGTTTAAAAGAAATAAATAACGATAACAAATCAAACAATACACAATCAAGTAGACGAATGCGAGAAAATTAACTAAGAGGGGGTAAAAATGCGAAAACGTGAAGTAAAGGGGGTTAAGTGCAATTTACTCCACTGGTTTTTTCCAAAAAAAAACAGAGCGTTCGGATTCCAGAAAACAGAGCATATGAAATGTTTTTCCAGTGACACTGTACAGTGTGCAAAATTACACTGCACGGTGCATAAAGAATGCTGTACGGTGCCTCTGTAAGTGTATTTTTCAAAAATTCTCGTTTTTATCCAATTGAAACCCACTTTGTTTTTGGTATAAAAAAAACCACACCATTTGCTGATAAAAACAGGTTTGGAAAATGGTTTTGTTGAATGAATGTACCTCGTTTTAGGGACGGCATCCCGCGACAATGGACGATGTCACGCGAAACTCACTCGAGAGGTTTGAATTTTGTTGAAATATCTCCGTTTGGACTCGAGGAATAGCTACAGAGCTCTCCTCGAGCCCGGTGGAGACTCCCCTCAGAAGGTTACTACGATTTTGAACACGGATGTTGTACCTTGGATTTGCTCGGTAATGATCAAAGTATTCGAATAGGATCGGTTTTGAGGCTCGGAATGATGGTTGTAAGGTTATATGATTTGAGTTTGAGGATGGTTTTGACAGCGTAACAAGGGACGAGAAGTTTTGCTTTCTGTGAGTAATTTTTCTGAGGATTCGTGAATCCGTCTTCAGGCCGTTCTTTCTCATGCTTTATATAGAGGGGATTCTGGAGAACCCATCATTTTGGTGATAACCGGACGCCAGCGAATAACATCATTTTGCCGAATCTCATCATTCTTTCTGAGCTGCTGGAGCAACCCGGGAATCCTGTTGATGGGACAAGAAACGTCGTACGGTGCCAAAGGTGTGCCGTACGGTGCACATTGTAACACCGCACGGTGCAAAGAGAATTTCAAGTCGTACGATTATGGGTTTCAGGTCGTACGGTTCAGGTGGGTTTGGGTTTTTGGTTCTTTTGATCCATCCGACTCAAGGAGCTGTTCCGAGGTACATTTCGCGCATTCTTTTCATCATTGGGGATGCACAAGTTTATCAAAATTGGGGTGTCTATAGAAGGAAAGGAGGAGTTTTGCCATGGTTATATAGAGGGGCAGATGAGTTAGAGACCATTTGGCCGTGGCTATCTATTCTACTAGAATTTGAGGTCTTAGATCATCAATCAGTTTTAGTCCGATCAGCCTAGTGTTTAAAGGCAATGTTCTTGGTGATGTTATGTACGTATTCAACTGCCACGATCGTAATTTGAGTTACTGGAAGTATACAATACTTTCTTAATCTCCGAAGTATTTTTCAATCCATTTTGTACTCTCTCATTGATATTATGCTATGTTTGGTTCTTACAAAATCATTATTGGAATCCAGAATCGTCACTTTTATCATGGGCCTTGTGCCGTTGAAAGCCGGGTGTTTTCCCGTTGAAAGCCAGGTGTTTTCCCGATGTTAAGCTGGGTGTTTCCCCGTTGAAAGCCGGGTGTTTTCCCATGAAGATAAATCAAGCTATGTTATTGATAAAGCTATTTTTATTGCTTTGAGCTATTATTCTTCGTAATTGTATACTTCTCGTGTAATTTTGTGGTAGGTTCAGAAGCAAGTTAGTGGCGGCTGAGTTGGAGCATTTCGAGGATTTACTTTATTTGGAGATTGTATATAGATTGTACAGTTTATTTGAAGATTTTCAGACATTTACATTTATTTGGAGGTTGAGGGCCATTAGTTGTATTATTTGGGAGGATTATTTTGTCTTTAAGAAAATGTAGAAATTCGGGTCGTCACAAATAGGCCCTAAGTGGAATAAAATAATTTTGACATACTACTCAAGTTATGCCACATCGTTTAGTGCTACGGGTATTGAAAGTTATGGTACCGAAAATGAACGCAGCGGCCTATGGGGTCCACTTTTGGGTCCCGTACGAATAATCGGAACTGTTCAATAATTTTAAAATAATTTTTCAAGTGTCCATGTAAAAGATCAGCTCAATTGGATATACGTAAGTGAGTGATTCAATATTTCACCTTTTTATTCAGAAGTTAGGATTTTGAATTCTGAATGAAAATGTCAAGTATTTGATCATCCACTTACGCATATTTAATTGAGGTGATTTTTTGTATGGACACTAAAAAAATTATTAGAAGATTATTGAACAGTTTGAATTATTTGTGCGAGACCTGAAAATGGGTCATGTGGGCTGCTATGTACAATTCCGTACCATCCATTCGGTACCCATATCTTTATCAATACCACATCCGCGCCCTCTCTCGGAACAAGGGACCCTGTAGTGACAAACTCATTACAAGGGTGTAGTGAGCCTATCCGGCCGTCAATTTCGATAATGAATGCTCGAATTTGAATCTAAACAATGAACAACTTAGATAATTTGGAGTTTGAATTAAATCTAAGCCAACAGTGTTCTTACCCGACATGATATCGCTGACAATAGGGGTGCTCACGGTCCGGATCGGTCCGGATTGGCATGAATCCAATCCTAATCCGCGAGTCACGGTTTTTTGAAAATACAATCCGTGTCCGATCCAAAAGTCTCACGGTTCGGTTCCAATCCGAACCGCGAGTCACGGATCGGTTCCGGATTAATCCGCGGATTTTCAACTTATTCGGAAAAAACAACAAACAAAGGCAGTAAGGCGCTAGCAAGTAGCAAACGCACTAAATAGAAAGTTCAAAGTTGGAAATCCCAATAAAAAATAGCAAAGGCAGTAAGGTAGATAGTTATACAACTGAACAAACAAATGCACAAACTTATATTACCACAAAGTACAACCAAACCGTAAGTCTGCTAAATTAACAATATCTATATAACTATAATTATAAAAGTGATAAAATTATATATATAATAAAAATCTCACGGTCCGGATCGGTTAATCCACGGTTTCAAAATCAAAATCCGTGTCCGATCCAAAAGTCACGGTTTTTTATTTTTTGAATCCGTGTCCGGACCATTAATCCACGGTTAAAATCCAAAAGGTATGGATCGGTTCGGTCCGGACCGGATTCACGGTTCACCGGTTTTTTTGAGCAGCCCTAGTTGACAATACAACTCGTGGTGGCTTTGAAGATCTGTAGTTTTGGGAGTTCATTGGTGCGAGCATGTTTGGTTGGAGTCCATTCGATCGTCTGGGTATTCTTTGTCTTTTATCTTTAACTAGCACTAAGTCTCTTTAGAGATGCTGATTCTAAGTATGAATCTTGTAAGTGCCGCTATTTGCATCAGGCCATGTCTGGGTTAGGATGAAACACATCGATTAACTTGTGCGTTTCTTGTTCTCTATTAAGATGATTAGTTTGGCTTTGTCCAAGATCTTTGTAATAAATTCCGTTTTTGTAAGTGCCGTTGGGCGTTCATTAATATAATCTTCTCATTTCCGTGTAAAAAAAAAAAAATTAAATCTAAGCCGTCGGTGACGAGATAAATAGCCGAATAAAACTCACTAAACTAAACTCACTACACTACTGCACTCCTGCAGTAAGTCCCCTCGTCAGTCGTCAAAGCGCCGGATTCCCGGGTGACAAATCTGTTCATTTAAGAAATGGTCAAATCCGTTGAGTTCCTCGAAAAAGTTTTTGGTGGCTGAGTGGGTCCATGTGCAGCGTCAGCGGGTCCCACAACCCTACCACTGAAAGCAAAAAGACAAAATATTGACATAACCGTTACACCGCCAAATCAGTGAAATCCTTGAGCCAGAACAAAAGAAAAAAAAACCCCAATCGGCAATCGTCTTCAAAAAGCTACAACAGAACCCTATTCGCATATCCTTCACTCTGTCAACAATGGCAGATTTCTCTTTCATTTCAGATACAAGTAGCGATGAGAGTGCAGTTGAAGAGCTCCTCAATCAAGCAATGGACCACTCTGTTCTCAAACAAATTGCTGCCATAAACTGCTCCTCCTTCACTTCCGACTCGGTCCTTCCAACTCACCTCGAGACTCGGTTCAGAACTCTCAAATCCTTCCCGTCCACAAACCCTAAGGCTCCTACTCTTTCCATTAACAAGAATTCTTCTTCTTCTTCAAGCTTCAACTCACAGTTTCCCTCTCTTAAATCTAGTAAACCCAAATTGCAGAATTCACTTTCTGATGATGAAAATGAAAACCCATTTGAGAAAAATGGTTTGAAGGAAAACCCAGATGGGAAAAAGGGTCTGGGTTTGAACTTGGGATCTGGGTCTGGCTCTTCCCCTTCTAAATCCTCGAATGAAAATGCCTTTTCAAATGAGCTTTTCTCACCTATTAAGGAAAACCCACGTGGGAAAAAGGGTTTGAACTCCAAATCCCGATCTGGGTCATTCCTCTCTCCTTCTGAATCTTCGAATTTGTCGATGAACTCTCCGTCGCCGCCTAAGAAAACTGGGTGTTTCTGGTGTTCTCCCAAGAGGAAAAAGAGCAAGGAAGATAAGGAAATTGGGTTTGGTGATTACTGGAGGAAAAATAACAAGGAGATTCTGTCGGATTTGAGTGTATTTTCTGCGAAAGAGCAGGAGAAAATACTTAAGAAGGCAATGAAAGAGGAAGAGAAGGTCAATCGTGAAGCTGAGAAAATTGTAATGTGGGCGAAGCAGGCTTCTGCGAGGATGAATATATCTGACATTGAAGATGAGCTAAGTGAAAGTGAGAAGCATAAATGACTTGATTTCCATGGTAGAGTTTTGTTCAACTTCATTATTGTTCATATTAAATGGTATATGGTTTTTTCTTGGTACAACATTCATACCGTACCATCTGGGTTATCAAATATAGAAAGTTATAAATTTATTGGTTCTCCCAAATCCCAATATGCTAAGATAGCTGTATGGGGAAATGAGAATGTTTTTTTGTTGTTGAAGTGTTCAATGTAAGAGTACTTGGTATAATAATCGCATATAATCTAAGTTCTTGCCCATTTCCTTTCTTATTCCTTGTCAGGTAATTTCAAGTTTATCAACCTAGTATCTTTGCTTAATTGCTGCTTGTGCACTAAATCAGGATACTAAGTTAACTCAAATCGAAGTATAGAATTTTCTTTTGCGTACTTCAGTTCTCATGGCCTAGTGTAAAGGATCAGTTTGATGGGCTCTGGAATCTTGAGTCTAGAGCTCCCTTCATTCATGGTGGCAATCCTGTGAGACATACATTTTGAGTTGTAAACATTTCCTGCTATCGAATAGTGATGCAAAGATCAATGTCAGTTACTGTAGTTTCAGAGTCCATTCAGAGTTGGTAATAGGGTTTTGAGTCGGATCAAACTGAGGTCAAGCAGTTGCCACTCTTGAATTGCTTAGAGATTTCTGTCTGCAAAAAATTGCTCGAGCGGAGGTTGATCGAGGTCTATTGGAGCTTGCAGCGTCTGTGCACAGTTTGAGATTATGCATAAACGGATAGAGCGGTTTCCAGTCAGCTCTAGCTTTGTGGCCGGTTCAACTTTTATATAAATAATGTTGTACTTCCTTTCTGACCTAAGAAGAGTGTTTTTGGTGAGCCAGTACAACTGGTACTTGAGAGAGATTCAGTATCAATGAATGTAGAAGGTTGAAGGTCATTTCTTTTATTTGTTTTATTGATCAAGTCCTTTGAAGCAATTGATAAGCCTAAGGATGAATTCTAGTCTAGGTTCGTTTTTGAGGCTTTGTGGCGACCTCAATTCAAGTCATTGGTGGATTTTTGGAGGATTGGAGTGCCCGACAATTCAGGGGGGCAATCAAGCATGGAAGCGAAAAGCGTAGACAAGACATGAGAAGCTTAGATTCTTGGGGTGTTGATTCACGTACGGGTTGCAAGATATCTTGTAACCGCTGCTTTTGTATTAGGTGTTGTCTTTCTGTTCGTTTTATTTTTATTTTTAAATGCAGTTTGCATTTTCAAGGCACATCCTTGTGTTTCTTGCTTGCTGTTGGCTCTTATTGCTACTATCTATAAATGATGTGCTTTGGTGAGTTGGTTTAGACTATTGATTAGATTGTAGTTGGTTGTTGATTTCTTGTGGAAGTAGTGATAATTATCTGCAAATAGGAAAACCCTCATTCCTAATGCTATGAAGTACCAACATGCCTACATGGTCATCGTTTCTATGTCAAAAACGTTAATTGTCTCAAGCGAGACATGTTTGAGGACACGTTGGAGTGTCACTTCATTGTTACCAAACTTATGTTGGGGTTTTTACTGGTAGCGAACTTGTCACTTTTTCCTTTTGGTTTGTCCTATAATGGATCATCTATTAAGTATGTAGAAGTAGTGATGGTTTTCATTCTTTTCTAAGTTAGTGTCAGTTTCCTTTCCATTAGTTTTAGTTATTCGTTAAACATTCATAATAGTAACATCTTATGTGTCTATATGTGTGTGTGTGTGTGTGTACATGCTCCCTCCGTCCCATGTTCTTGGTCCTTTATGGGACCTTTAACTCTTTATTCGGATATGCACTTACTGTATCTGTAGCTTATTTATAGTGGATAGCTTTAAAAATTAGCAAACTTTTTAGTATTGTTTAAAATGGACATATATTTCGGGACATCCCAAAAGGAAATATGAGACCAATAACATGGGATGGAGAGGGTATCTTTAGTCTTTTTCTCGTGTCTGTTTTCCATTCTCAGAACTTTGTTGTTCATATCACCTTATGCGTGTTTGTGTCTGTATCTGTCTTGTGCTTTTTAGCGAGGGTGATTTCTCCCACAGATTCGCTCTAGCCTCTACATCATAGAAGTTGTCTGTTCTGACATCAAAATACGCGATAGCAGAATAGGTTATGAAAATTCATGGCCTAATAGATTACTCCAGTTTTAGCCGCGATTTAGCTTGTTTGTATTTGACAAATTGAGACGCTTATCGCTTGTATGCGAGCTAAAATGTTGCTGTAGAAAAAAAGAGAACGATAGAACTGGAGTGGAAGAAAATAGAAGTATGTGAAATAAGAAAACCTGTATTTTTTGTCATTTGCTTTTGACCGCGTGGATTGGTGATAATTTCGTAATTTCTATTCTTATCCGCATATGGGACTGCTCTTATTTATTCAAATTGTCCCACACTATTACGCTAGGTACTCACTCATTCCATCAAGTAACCAAATTCATTCGCAACCCTGATGTGCGGCATCTCTATATGATGGTTTCATTGTTGTTCATTAATTTGCTCCGAAATTGCATTTGTATGAAGATGTTCTGATTGACTTGTGCTATTGCAGGGTGATTCTCAATTGCTGTATATTTTTACACTTTCTTCATGCTGATCTGTTTGTAATTTGAGTTGACATAATTTCTCTGTGTAGTTAAATTATTACTCCTACTATTTTTTGTGTAGAGATGGAGTAAATTCCTTTGCGGAAGTTTATTTCATTCATTAGTTACAGCAAGTCCAACAGTATACCGAATTCCTTGTCATTGGTAGTCAAATTGCTGCCAAAATTTTGATAAAACATTGGTGCTGATTTTTTACAATGCCGAAATTTGCAACCACGCTGTTTATTCCTCCCTCTTCTCATCCTTCAATGCGAAAAAACCACGATTGCGCAACGAGTTCTATGTAAGCTTAGGCATTTTTGTTGCGGCCCATTTTCATTAGCTACATAAACTCTATGTATGTTTAACAAAAAGTGACTTTGAAACTCTCTTTTCTGTATGTGTTTGATTGATCTCATCCAATTAATGGCTTCAACTCTGTTGCTTGTGAGGGTTTTTGTCTTTGATCTTATAGCATTTGTTCTTTATTCATAGTTGCTGAGCCAAATTTTGTACTCCATATAAATAGAACCCGCCTTGTCGATCGATGATGAAGAGTTTTGCTTTGGATGTGTTCTTCTCTAGTACTATTCCGGACAGTTTTTATTTTTTCACAATGAAAGAGTAGTAAGATATCTTTATAGGATTCACTTGTGAGGCAATACCAGCAATGATACCGAATAGTATTGGAGATGCTCTTACCAACCAATTTTGTGGTAGCTTTTTCAGGTTTTTTTTTTGAACTGGCTTATCTGGGGTAGGTTTTTTTTTTTTTTTTTGAACTACAAAAAGTATGGGAAGGGGCAACCATGGGATTTCCGACCCGCTGTGGAATGTCCGGTTTGAGCCATAGTTATTGTCCGAAAAGGCGAGTTCGTCCTCACAGCACACCAGCTGGGTAGTAGATGGACAAAGATACTCCACGCTAGTCCCGTAGTTGATAGGACTCGAACTTGAGCGAATCATGTACAAGAGGGAAGAAGCACTTAAGTCTACTCAACCTTGCCATCTAGGCTACCACCTTCGGTGGTCATGTTTACTTGTTTGTTTATTTGTGTATTGGAGTTCCCGTGCCAACTCACCCACCATGGCTCAATAGTGCCACTCTTCTCTCTCTCTCTCTCAAGGTGCCAATCCTTTAAACCCTTAAAAATCTGATATACTGGGGGCTTCTATTTTGGTACGTGGTAGTATAAAAGCCCCAAAACATCTGTAATTAATGGAATAGAGAAATAAATCAATAATGGTTGGATTTTTAATTTAAAGTGAAGACATTAAAGTCAACCAGCGATCAATGTTTGAAGATATATTGTGCCAAGCTTGAAGATGCTTTGAAAGGTGAAGGGACATTCGGCAAGATTAATTAGTGCTTTTGCTTCTAAAATTACATATGAAAAGTAACATTTAAATGACCAAAAATGTTAGAACTACACTAACTTGTAACTTACACACCCGTTTATACACCTACACTCACAGAGTCACAGGTATGTGGGCCTACACGGAAATTGGGACGGCCCGGATGTGTTTCGATTTTTTACTTGTAAAAATAAATCAAATTAAATTAAATTTACTGAATGCATCTGAGCCATCCAAAACACGATCAGACGGCCGAGGAGTGCACCGCACGACGCACAACACCCCCCGATCCGGGCCTACACACACTACACAGGAGCCCACACACTTTGTAATTACGAGTGTGATTTTAGCATTTGAATACTGGCAATTTAAGTTGTAACTAGTGAGATTCTTTCTTGTTGATGGATACTTATATTTGTTTTTTTATTACCAGCGATCCATGAATGCCAGTATTTAAATTAAATCCAACTAGTCATTGGCCCCATTGATAGCCCCATTTAGGGAACAATAATTCAACAAAGAATCTCCAAAAAGAAATACTCCCTCCGTCCCTTTTTAAGTGATCCACATGGGAATACGTGCAATTTCAAACCCCTAAAATACATATTTCTCTATATAACTTTTTAATTTGTTTTATACCAAATTAAAGTGCTCATTGAGTACTTTAATTTGGTGCAAAAAAAATTTAAAAACGATATGCGAAAGTACATTTTTAAACGTCCGCAAAAATACACGTTTCCCAAGTGGATCACTTAAAAAAGGACGGAGGGAGTAATCAAATCTTCGTTTATTGAATGATTAACCCCTTAACCTCTCATTGGAAAATATATCTAACATCACTTACACCATTTGCTACTTATATTTATTTCTTCAAAAACGATTTGTCTATTTTATAGTACTAGTATTTGTATATGAAAATTTATAATTTAGGCCTCGAGAAAAGTCAATGTCGGCCCCTCACATACACACTCTCTTTCACACACACACACCCAAGATTCTATGAATCTTCCTTGACCTCCAAAACCAGCGCTCCAATTACTAGTCCTTCTTATTTGTTGTTTTTTCAAGAGTACGTGCTATTTTTAAATTGTTTATACTTTTTCAATCTAGGGTAAATTAAAGCATAGTTCTAAAACCAGCCTTTCTTAAGTTTCCATTCATGACATCATCATGAATTAAGTTCTCATCCCAAAATTATTTAAATAATATAAATGTCTAATTTTACCTTTGTTATTTAACTATATAGTTGTATATATTTCTTATAAGTACTTGTTTAATGGACTTAATACATGCCAAATTTTTTAAGGATTTTATTGGGGTGAGTTTGTAATTTTTGAAACTTACTGGGATGTTTTGGCTAAATAAGTGAGCCATAATATTTTTTTTTTCTTATTTAAAAAAATTCTCATTTGTTAATTTTGTGTCAATCTTTTGTGAATCATTGGTTCGTCTTGAGGAGAACAAAATTATGATCAAAATCTTAAAAAATTCCCTAAAGACATAAATAATCCAAAACAGACAAAAAAAAAAATCAGATTATTTTTATCTATATTCACAAAAATTTTATGGTTAATAATATTGTTACTTTTTAGATTCCTCTCATCAAAACGAACTAATAACCCAAAATAAATGATGTAAAGCTAACAAATGTAAACAAATTTAAATAAGGACAAAATAGTAACCTGGCTCAATTACTTAGCCAAAACACTCTAGTGTCATCTGTTAAAAGAAGGCTTAACTCCCTATATGGTCCCTATAAAATAGTCACCGTTTCATTTTCGTCCTTGTAAAATTTTTGGTTTCAATTTTACCCTCACATTTTGTGACGAACTTCAATCTTACCCTTTCCGTCTACAAATGGACGGAAAGCTCATACGTGGCAAATAGAGTCCCACCTGGACGCTTTTTTATTACTTGGTGGAGTCCCATGTGGACAACTCTTCTCATATACCCAAATCCACAACTATTTATAATCATTCGGCACTCTTGAAATTAACTTATTACTATTTTAATTTTTCTATTTATGTAGATTAGAGAAATAGAAAGTAATAAATCATGATTAAATGATAGAAATCACCTAAGAAAGAATAAGCTCAAATAATATTTTTTTTTCTTGACTTTATAACATTTTCGAAATTCAAATTGTTTCTATGTTACCATTTAACTAAAAAACCGAAAAATAATACTCTAAGAGATTTGCCGATTATAGTTTTTATCATCAACTTACCTTTTTATAATGAGATGTCCGAGTCATCTTACGCAGCCCTCGATTAATCATCACTCCCACTTTCCAATAGCGGGAGTCTTATTTTAAGTCCAAAGCAAACTCTGGGTGGACTAGCTCACAAAACTATTTTTTGTAAGAATGATTGATTTTTTTTTTCTACACTAAATTTTTTGTGAATAAAGATAAAAATAATCCATAAATCCCTAAAAAATTGGATTATTTTTTTCGTTAGTGAACTATTAAAATTATAATAATTTTTTACTTTTTAGATTCCTCTCGTCATGACAAATCAATAATCCAAAAAAATATCGACGCAACACAAGCAAATGCAATTATTTTTGAATGAAGACAAAATGATTTATCTTTGCCAAAGCACCCATTAATTAAATAACCTCTTTAAAAAAGGGCTAATTAAATAGCCTAGAATTTTCAACAAGCTTTAATAACTTCAGTGTTTACCAGTATGCATCCCCCCCTTTCGGAATTTTTTTCCTTTCTTGGAGTCTCCCCTCTCTAATGGCGTAATCACTTCGAGTTTAGATAGACCAACGGTGGGGAAGGAAACAAAATCACACTTGACACAATGGAGGAAGAGGAAGGAAACCCACCAACTGGATTTTCAAGAAACCAAAGAAAACAAAGAACAACAAATGCAAGAACCAGGTGTTTCTCGATGGGTACGTAGAGGCAGCAGAAGATGATGTTCTAACAAGGACAAAGAGTTTTAACTGACGAGTATTTGGAGGAGCTGAAAGGGTGTTTGGATTTAGCTATAAGGAGATCCTGAGCTGTTTAACACTTTGGCTGCTCTTGAACTTTGTTATTCCATGAGCCAAAGGTTTCTTGATGAGCATCAGAAGTTGACGACGTCGACAAAGATCGATTTGTGGTCATCTACTTCTTCAATTTAGGTATAGAAAAGAGGTGTTGTCCAGATGGGACTCCACCGAGTAAAAAAAAAAGGTCCAGATGGGACTCCCATTTGCCACCTATGAGTTTTCCGTCCATTTGTGGACGAAAAGGGTAACATTGAAGTTCATCACAAAATGTGAGGGTAAAATTGAAACCAAAAATTTTACAAGGACGAAAATGAAATGGTGACTATTTTATAGGGACCATATAGGTAGTTAAGCCTTAAAAGAATTTCTAGACAAAAAGTAATTTGACTCGATTACTTAGCCAAAATACTCTCGTATGTTCAAAAAATTAATTCCAAGCAGGCCGTTAGATTCATGTCCTCTCACTCTCTCTCTCTCTCTCTCCCCCCCCGACTCGAACCCCCCCTTCCCTCCATGCCCTCCTCCCACCCTCCTCTCCACCACCACTTCGACCTCTCCATCACCACCACAACCACCACCAACCACAACCACAACCACAACCACAACCACAACCACATATCTTCCAATGGAAACAAAACCCCAATTCCCAGCCCAATCACCTATCCCGAGCTCCGATCCGAGTTCGCCCACCACGACCCGTCCGTCGCCCGCATCAACAACGGCAGCTTCGGGTCCTGCCCGGCATCCGTAACCGCCGCTCAACGACGTTGGCAGCTCAAATGGCTCCAACAACCCGATGACTTTTACTACAACCAGCTCAAACCCTCGATTCTACGCACTCGGAACGTGATAAAAGATCTGATCAACGCCGATGACGTGGACGAGATCTCCGTCGTGGACAACGCCACCACCGCCGCTGCCATTGTGCTTCAGCACACTAGCTGGGCCTTCGCTGAGGGAAGGTAGAATTACATTACAACTATAACTATATGAGGAACATGATTTAGTTAGATTCAGGTTGAGAATTTATTTTCATTTACAATTAGAAGTTTTTGTGTTACAAGTTACAACATACAATTGAGTTATACTCCAATAATTATGTATTAAATGGGTATGAGAGTAGGAGAGAGTATGTATTACATGCTTTATGATTACCATCAACAACGACATAAAATTAGGTTATCACAACTCTATGTTAGTTGAATATACAATAATTTAGTACTCCTGTAATCCCCAATCGATATTCGATAGTGGTAAGGTCGATAGGGGTATGGGCAGGGAGGAGTCATTTTGTATACTCATCTAACCTTGGGAAATAGTAATAGGCACATAGTGGATCCTTTACGAGTGTAACAGTGAACTCCTTATATCTTAAAAAATCGAGAAACTCAAGGGACGTTATACCGTGGAATTATGTCCCCAAATCAAAGCCGAAAAGCATCAGAGAGGGGTAGGCCTAGAGTTCGGATTCAATTTCTGTTCTTATTACCTTGCTTCTTTTGTTCAAAAACTAGAGCATCAGTAATGCAAATATAATGTATGAGTATGAAGGTAGTAAAAAGTAGGAGAAATATGAAGTAGGAGACTCTGTGAGAGCATGTCCACTAGTAAGATATAACTCAAGCCAAAGGCATTATGTGACCTGAGGCCAAAAAATGGCCTCCAATGGTCCAAAAAATAATTGTTGTTTCTCAAGCCAAATTTGGCACAAGATGCGACAAAGATTTATTTATTGCTATGTTTTTTTGTTCAAATTCCTATGAAATGATTCAATTTGATAGATGAAGGCAAAAAACGATTTTGGCAATTCATTGGAGCAACTTTGCAAAATTTTGTCAAAATACTAATGTAGCAAGCCAAAGAATAGCTTTGGATTAAAACAATTGCTCACAACTATTGTTGATGTTCTGACTTCTGAGTGTAAGCTATTCTTTTGACTTTCCTTGTCCTGACACCTGAATGTGCTAAAATTGGGGAAAAAATTAAATGCTTATAGGACACCAAATGACTGTGTCATATAAGATTCTGGATTATGTGAGATTTTGAGTGAACAAACTTGTGCATGAGTATTCACTATAGAGGTTTAGGTTTATGTATGTGAGTGTACAAGTGAAGTTGGGGTTGAATAGGTTTAGGGTTTCAATTACAGCTAGGAGGAGAAAGACGAAGACATGGGAAATTTTTTGTATCTTTGCATTATCTGACAATTATTCTTATTCTCAAAATTATCCCGTATTATATGAATTTTTTGTCAATCTGCATGGAAGTGTTAACTGTGCACTTTGATGCACAAGCCATGACGTGGTTCTGTGCTCATATTCGAATAAGATTTAGGATAAATCACACCACATCCAAACCACATGGGGCAAATCGCAGTTTCCCTTTACATTTTGCTTGCTAAATAGGCCATCTCTAAACTTTATATAATCTCCAGAAAAAATCAGGTAATGTAAAAATCAAGTAGTTACATTTCATTCATACTTAAAGAACTTTTAAAAATTCCTATTGCTTTTAAATAAATATCGTAGAGTTTTACCTTCTAAACTATGTGCACATCAAAATAAAATACCAGGATTCTGCAACTATTAAATTATAGAAGCAAATTATTTGATTTTTAATGAAAATGTTGTAACAGATTCAACAAGGGAGACACCGCCATCATACTGCACTACGCCTACGGCGCCATCAAGAAATCTGTCCATGCCTACGTCTCCCGCGCCGGTGGCCGAGTCATTGAGGTCCATTTGCCCTTCCCTATATCCTCCAATGAACAAATCATCTCAGAATTCAGAAAAGCCCTTGAAGATGGAAAATCCAACGGTCACAAAGTTAGGTTAGCTGTAATAGACCACATAACTTCAATGCCGAGTGTAGTAATTCCAGCGAAGGAGTTGGTTGAAATTTGCAGAAACGAGGGTGTTGATCAAATATTTGTTGATGCAGCCCATGGAATTGGGTGTACCAAAGTAGACATGAAAGAAATTGGGGCTGATTTCTACACGAGCAATTTACACAAATGGTTTTTTTGTCCTCCCTCTGTTGCTTTTTTGTATTGTCGAAAATCGGACAAGTTTTCCAATTTGCATCATCCCGTGGTTTCACACGAGTACGGGAACGGATTGGCTATTGAGAGCTCGTGGATTGGGACTAGGGATTACAGTGCACAACTCGTAGTTCCAGAGGTGTTGGAGTTTGTTGACAGATTTGAAGGTGGGATTGAGGGGATAAGGGAGAGGAATCATGAAAAAGTTGTGGAGATGGGGAAAATGTTGGTTGAAGCGTGGGGTACGAATCTGGGGTCTCCACCAGAGATGTGTTCGAGTATGGCTATGGTTGGGTTACCGTCTTGTTTGGGGATTTCAAGCGATTCGGACGGGTTGAAGTTGAGGACCCATTTGAGGGATTGTTTTGGTGTTGAAGTGCCAATATATTATGCGGTGCCAAAAGATGGGGAGGTTGATCCGATAACAGGGTACGCACGGATATCTCATCAGGTGTATAATTCGGTTGATGATTATTACAAGTTCAGAGATGCGGTTAACAAGCTCGTTAACGACAGATTTACTTGTGCACTTCTCTCGGATTGAAAGAAGGTACTCCCTCCGTTCCTAAATGTTGGTCTCTCTTTAGAATTTGAAATCAGATAAGTAATAGTTGCACTGTTCAATTTGAAGACACCATGTCTATTGTTGCCTCTATTTTGGCTTCCTTGGAACACTCATAATAATCTATAACTACCTTGCAACACTCATAATCATATATAAGGGATAGTTTTGAAAACCTATAAAATTGCTAACATTTTGAAACATCTCAAAATAAAATAATGGTATTACATTTTCATTCATTGAAGCCGTTTATTAGATGGTAGATTCTACATGGTGTGGGCGTGTGCAATGCCAAGAATATTTAGGTCTATAGTAATTTGCTCCACACAAAGAACTTATGAATACGTAGTATACTGCTGCTCTCTGAATTTGTCACTGATCTTGAGAAAAACCCAAAAAATAAAATCCTCAATTCAACACTAAGCAGAGACGGAATCAGGATTTTATATGCGAGGTTACAGCAACATAAATATTGAAAATTTTAAATTTCAAGGTTCACGAATATAAAACATACTATTCTAAACATGCAACAAACAAATCTAAATTAACACACACACACACACACACACACACACACACACACACACACAAAGTTCCCAACATTTAATATGCATAAATCCAAATACAATAAAAATTGGATTATAAGTCTACCTGATGTTTGGTATGGAGAATGAAAAGGAGGCAAAAGAACATTGTAGTGAGAAAATTGTTGCCATCCCTGAGAGAGAAATAATTTTTCCATACCAAATCAGTGGGGGACCTACATGTAGTGATGGTTTACATAATATAGATACTGCACTTGATAATTGTGGGGTTTGTCAAAAGGGGGTGGCCTTGGCCCCGATTGGACAACCAATAGATCCGTCTTTGACACTAAGGATTTCATTATCCTTTTGTCTCAAAAATAGAATGTATGTGAATCCATGTACAAATGCTGACCCTCAATGTCGAGCTTTTCAGGTGTGACTGTTATGCTTTGCCACATCTTACCCACTTGTCCACCCTCTGTTTCATTTCCCACAATGTATATTAAGACTCGGACAAAGGTTGATATGTGGTTTGAGAGTGGAACGCAGATAAAAGCAAGCAAACCCTTTGTTTTCCTAAACCGGAAGACTGGAACTAACAGAGACAGTTATTCAGAAACTACTGCTTTTCTTGCATTGCCCTCACAGTTAGTGAAAGTGAAAGATGTTCCAAATGACAATGTTGGCAGATGAAAAAATCTCCACAACTTCAAAATCTGAAATGCCTTATCCTTTTTTTAATATCAGCTTAGATTTAATTGTAGAATATATTATCATCTTCAGGTTACTTAACTTTTCTTCCGAGTTAGGCCGAAGATATGCTTGATAGCCTATTGGTGGTTGATAAAGAATGGTGTCCTGTGGAATTTAGTTCCCTGTGTAGTGCTTGTAACTTGAGATATAGTCTCCTTATTCCAACAAGGACATAAGAATTCCCATACCTATACGGCTATACAAATTCCCCAAATATAAAAGTTGCACGCTTGCTTTAGATAATCATTATGTTTAACGTATGTGCTTGTAACTGAAGTGATACTGCCTTTGACATTTGACAAATGCTAACTTTATTTTAGCAAATATTGCAGAACTAAATTTCTTTTCTAAGCCCCATGTTGAAAAAATAGTATCAACATGTTGTCTGTTGGAATTTACTTGTGAATTTGACTTGTGCCATTTCCACTTTTGTAGGTTTTTTAGTGGACTTCTGGTAGTTTCTTTAACTGAACTTGTTTTCAAGACCTGGTTTCAATAATTTGGAAGCTTCTCGGTATCTAAACCTCATACTACTGATCAGAAAAGTGCTGTCACATATCCTATGTGCTATGGTTCGTAGATTTATGCATGGATTTAAGGTGTGAAACTAGTGATTGCTAAAGTGTCTCTGTAGACTGGTCATTCATGACCTCCGTGACTATCCATTCTCCTGTCTTGAGGCTGCAGGAGAACTATATCGTGTGAGCACCATATATTTGAAAGACACAAAGCACTGCCCTGCTACGCGTGATATTCAGTTGTCGTTTTGGCATTTGCCTCTCCCAAATCATTATCCCTGCAACCTGGTAAAGTAAAGACCGACTCTGTAACGGGAAAAAATGTTCGATGCATTTGGCATGTACCTTTCCACCAAACTACGTATAACAGTTTTATTGGTACGCTTTTGAGAATTGGAGTGATCTCAAGTCTCAAGTTAGTCGTTACTCAATTGGAAGAGTGTACCCAAGTTCCTTATGATCTTGGAATCGTATCAAACTCTCTTTGCACAAGAAAATTGTAGTACTATCTTTGAGATGCCACCTTTTATGGTTGGGATGGAAATTATCTAAAACTTGTACTTAAAACATTTATGTCTTCCGCTTATAAGCTGCATTTACTACCGTACAATACAGGGAGTGGCCATGGGACCCTCCACTTTTAAATGGTTTTGGAAATTTTGCGATTATGTAGAATGGCGTCCTATGTTTTTGGAAATTCTTTACAGGACATGACTCTCTTTGCTCCCATATTGCACAATAGCTTCAATTCAAATTATTAATAGTAATTATCATAATGAAATTCTCTCACGTATAGAAGCTAACTTTTTTTTTTGGGATAAATATAGAAGCTAACTTCATTTCCTATTTCTTTTTAATTCTGCTACACTTACCTCGGGCTCCCCAAATGCATTTTCTGGCTTCATCCCCTTATACATACAGGTGTTGAGTACAGTTCTAAAATGCGTTCACCTAACATACAAAACAGCGAACAGGGTTTGTTAGGGTTTATCCGTAGAAAAGAAAAACACATCTATTATCTATCCACTCTCAATTATTATAGTAACTTCTCTAGAATTCGTGCTTTAGACAGAATGGGAATTGTAAAGAATCCAGTATATATGATGTGTTTGCTCTAGAAATGCCTTACATTTGTCACTAGAAATGCATTGTTGGATGGGGGACCTACTTATGGTACCTTTTACAAAATTCAGCAAAGGAAGCATTATTGGCTTTTGTTCTACAATGTGTGTGATGCTGATAGCTACTGAAATGCAACTGTATGTTGGTACATTTTAATTTGATTTGATTTTCTTTCTTTGTAGTTCTATAGAAGCCAGTACGCGTTTTCTGAGAAATAAAAGCCTTGCTTCCCAACTTAGCCTAAGCGCTGAAGGGTCATCCACAATTAAATGGCAAATCCCTTGTGCAAATGTCAACTTTGCACTGTATTGCCGTGGGAGTACTCTCTAGCTATTGGTGCCAATTTCACTTTGCAGTTTGCCTGATTTTACTGAAGTAGAATCAGCGACCACAAATTTGTACTTACGAGTCGAGGTTTCGGCTTGACAATTAGGTTGTAACCAGATTGAATCAACATTCTGGAGAAGAATAATGGACATTTCATATCCTCTGTTATTTGTGAGAAAAAAATCCAACTCATGTTTTTCCCTTTGCATCAGCATATTATGTAGAAGAACTGTGGACCATATCTTGTTGTATCTTTTAGTTATTTGTGGAATCTCGACAGGATGTTGTCACGCTGATGTGCATTTGATAGCGTACATATGTTAAGCGTGTGCTGTGTAAATTCTCAATGACGCTTAACTAGAAATTGTAACCCAGAAAGTACACGAAGTGGAATCAGTGGACCAGATTTGTTGCCGCCGGCAACACGACTTTGTATCTGCACCAAACACCTGATTTTCTGACCAACTTTTTTGGTTAAATTCTGGTTACGATGAGTTCTTGAAGCTATGATGATTTGTGTACTTCGTCAAAGTACAATTTAGTGCATGGAGGGATATGTTGGTTGCTGCATTATGCCTGTAGTTTGATAATGGGTTGTTCGGGCCAAAAGAAGTGCTTTTTCGGTTAATTTCAAAGTCTTGAAGTAAACGATCAGACCATTAGTGGTTCAATGAGATTTTTTGGGAGTTGAACTTACGAGAATAGTAAGATTATTACTTGTTCATGTTTTCACTCAATCACTCGACCGACCAATGCATTGAGGTTGAAAAGATAGAAACAAATACTACTACTCCACGTCAAGCAATTTGTGGATTTACTCAAGTGCCCATTGGTGTTTTGAGCTTTTTGCCTCAAGTTCAGTAGATTAATTTGGATATTGAAATCGTAATGGCTGTTCTTAGTTGGACTTCTGGAGATGCCGCAGATTTGCCTGGCATGTTATTTTAATCTGATGAGAAAAGAAAGCATTGAAATCCCCTTTGTTTGTGTTTGGATTTTTTCTATGGAGGGATAAGAAATAGAAGTAATCTATTTAGCTAATTTCCTCTCACTTTTTGTATTGCTTCTCTTTCTTTACACAGGGATGGAGCCAAAATATTTTACTAGTGAGCTTCAAATGTTAGCTAAAGAACTACACAATTTTTATGTAGGAATGTGTTTGCACCCATTTTTGGCAATTTTTTTTGCAAAAACCAAAAAATTTAGCAAAATGGCAAGTGGGCCCAGTTCATGGTCAACAAAAAAAAGTCAAAATCCAAAAGTCCCGAATTGTTATTCAACAGAAAGTCAAAGTGCAAAAAGATCAATGGTGGAGAGACCAATTGCAACATCACAAGGGAACACCGGATCTACCATTCAGCAACAAACTCCTATATTTCAGGGCAGTTGAGATATTTCAACTTTCAGGGTATGGTTATATTCCCTAACAGATTCTCAGGGTATATCCAGGGGACATTCTTCATATTTTCTTTGATTTTACGCATTATGAGGGTAAATATGCGAGGATTTGGTTATGAGTGCCACGTAGTACTCAATTAATCAAGTCGAAAATGATCAAAGAGATGAGCAAAATCAGATAATAGGCCCTAAAAAGTAGGAAGCACTTAAGCTTTTGACCAATTCAAATGGCCACGTGGAAGCCACCAGGGGACTTCGGTTTGCAATCAACGTCTATAATGATATGAGTTCCCAGAAGTAAAAGGAAGTGGTTTGGAGATGTGGGACATGTGTCAAATTCTCAGGGCCTAATTTAGGGGATAGCTGACAGCTTTTCAGGGTATTTCTGGAGGGAATTTCCTCAATTATTTGATATTTACAACGGCTACAAGGGTAGCTTTGCTACATGGAAGTTAAGTGAGCTGTGAATATAGCCAAAATGGTTTGTGCACATGAGGAAGTATGAGTAGGCCCTGAAAAATAGGAATTATTCCCGTTTTTGGCCGTTTTCAAGTGAACACGTGGCAACAATTAGGGTCTTTGCTACGAATATCGACGGTTGGACATATTTGGAGCTTTTCGAACAAGTGGGAGCAGTTTTTTAGTAGGATTCGGAGCATGGCCCACTTGGCCCCATTTTCAGGGTCTTGCTATGCTGTTTTTCTGGGTATCTGTTTTTCATGAATCATTTCCCAATGCCAGGGGCAATGTTGTAATTTTGGTGGGATTATAGTTGGAACTTAAGTTTCAACACATGATGAGAATGGAGATTTAATTGAGTGGGTCTACATCCCTCCGCCCCTTACCTGTACCTTATTGGAGATGGCCAAGAGGTAAAGTCAAGAAATACACAACCAAGTTTTGCTCTCTCTCTCTCTCTCTCAGAGTAAAGGACACATTACACACCATATCTGTCTTTATCCTGGTTCTTATTATAAGTGTGTTAGATTAGATAAGTTTGAAAAATGTAGGTAAGATTAATGGGAGATCACAAGTCTTTTGATTAAAACAAATCGCAATTATTGGTATAAGATTCCAAAAACTACTCTCTCCACACTATTTCGTTTGCTTCGTATTCCATTTCAGGATGTCTAGATAGAAATAGTTGCTTTCTTTTAAAAGTTAGATAAAAAAGTGAGTAGATTTTCATATACTTATTACCTGTCACAAATGAACATAATTATATGGGACGATATTGAAAATGAAATCAATTTTTTTAAAGAAACATGCATTACTTGCATGTCTCCTTAAAAGCTAATTTTTCGGTACAAAATAAGATAAAAGGGAATAGTATCACTATCTAAATAATAGTTTGATTAGTTTCCATCTTTGTAAAAGTATGTCCTATATAGATGTTAAGATTTTCTCTATAAACCGGGGAGTTCAAATATTAGTACCACAATGCTTTCATCTTTTAAGGGGTGTTTTGGCAAAGTAATTGATCAAGATTATTATTTTGTCCTTATTCGCATTTTTTTTTCCTTTTCGCGTTTGTTAGTTTTGTATATTATTGGTTTGTCTCGACAATAGAAATCTGAAAAGTAAAAGATATGTTCGAAATTGAAATATTTTTGAATGAAGACAAATAGTGGATTGTTGGACATTTTTTTTGTATTTATTAAAAAAAATTCAATTTTATGCATAATTTTTTTACTTTTTTAAGTCCTCCCGTCGAGACAAACTAATAATTCACAAAAATTAACGCAAAACGAACAAAAGCGCAAACAAATTGAATAAATAGAAAACATAATTCAAATAAATTAATTAGCCAAACGACCTCAAATGAACCCTAAACTTGAACTTTTCCACACTCCCTATAAAACCACAGTCATCAATCATTCAATCTCTGCCTTTTCCAGTTCTTTCACCATTATGGCTCCACCCAACCTTAAAAGGGGGACTTTGCCGTCCCTTGGGGTGATGATTCAACTAGATGGGGGTAAGCTAACAAGCTCGGATATTAATTTTTTTTTTTGGTACACTGGAAAAATAACAAGACTAAAAAACGGTCAAACATCACTCCTCTCATGTCCGTCTCGAGGAGTGGGATAATCTCATCCATCGGAGTGATGTGCGAAACCATCTTGCCCGCTTGATCTGCCCCCCATGTTTGCAAGCTTGTCCGCAACCTTGTTTCCTTCTCGGAGAGTGTGCTTCAAACTGCACCCAGTAATCTCCTTTAACGTTTTGCACTCCTTGATCAAGATTAAATGAGGAGAATGCTCTAGGTGTTCTTCGTTAATCAGCGCTATGGCAGTAGTAGAGTCCAACTCAATCTCCAGAGGCCCCATTCCTTGATTATGAACAAATTCTAACCCTCTGAATAAGCCCGATAGCTCTGCTTCAAGACTTGTACAATCTACAAGATGCTCAAAGAACCCTAGAATCCAGTGGCCTCTTTCCTCTCGAAAACCCCCTCCATATCCGGCTTGGCCTGGGTTGCCACGACTGCATCCATCAGTGTTCAACTTGAGTTTTCCAGCACCTGGGAAGGACCAAGAAACCAGTCTCACGGGTCTAGGATTAGCACAAACAATAGCTAGAAAACTTTGAGTGATTTCATGAGCAAACAAAGTACTACTGGAAACTATATCATAGGTATTGAAAGAAGCATTATCAAATATAATCTTACTCTTTTATTAAAATCCAGCCCATTTGTGCCAGTAGACCTTGAAGGTGTCAGGAGCAATTGGTACAAGCAGCCGTGGATACACTTCTTGATAATGGAATCCGTGGAAAACCAATCAGGCAGAACGTGCCGATCCCATCTAGGCCGTCTGTTTCGCACATCAACGGTTCAGATCTCACTTCGCCTAAGTGTATCTGCATCGTCCATTGTTTGATGCGATCCGAGCGGTTGATATGCGAACATACGGCGCGGATGGGAATGACAGGGCCTGCCGATCCCCGCGGACAATAGGCCCCCGGGTTCGATCCCAAGCTAGTGGGTGCTTTTAATAATAGAAAACAATATTTGGGCTGTTTTGACTTATAGTTCCATTAGATTATTTTTTGCGTCAATTTTTTGGATTATTGATTCTTTTTGTGGATTATGACTCCATAAAATAAGCAAACTAATTATTTTTTTAAGAAAGACAAAATTACCCAAAAAAAGTCTATTTTTTAATATTGTTTTTGTCTTTTATGAATTCTTTTTAAAGATTTAAGTCATAATTTTTAACTTTTTAAATTCATCTCTTCGATCGAGATGAATCAATAGTTAAAACAAAAAATTGATGCAAAACTAAAAAAGATAAAAAGTAATTGAACAAGGAAAAAAAATAATCCAACAGGATTATGTAAGCCAAAATAGGCATGAAGCTTTTCGCTTTCTCCTCTCCTCTCTTTACAACTCGAGCACTCCATTAATTGATGGTAAAGCTTCGATTATCTAAAAAATCAATCAGTGCCGTTGCACTCTTTTGTCAACCTTGATGATTATTTTATGGTTCCTAGCGTCAACTTCAATGGCATGTATAGATGGTACAATTGAAGAGATAAAACAAATCGAATTGAATACACAAGATGGAAGCACGAAAAGTTTTCCGCGCTCCCATCATTGTCTAAGAACAAACAACTTTTTAACGGTTGAAGTGAGGCATGGTGATGGAGGAGTGGAGAGAATTGGGCGGTGACGAGTGTTGGATTAGCATTAAAAAGAAATTAAACTCTTACCATTGTTGAAAATTAGGGGCATTGTGGGAGTAGATTAAACTTGTTAAAAGGGTGCGAGAGAAAATTGGAACTAGAAAGAATTATTTTGGTTCAAATAGAATTGCTCTATAATTTTTTGTAGACATAAATGACAAACTTGCTCTTTTTATTTATCTCTGCTTCAAATTTAGAAATCGGAATTGTCTATTTTTGAAGGTTCATGACAAATTAAGTACAAAAAAAAAAGGAATCCGGGGGAACCCCTCGGCCGTCCGATCGTGTTTTGAACGGTCCGGATGTGTTTTGATTTTTTACCGGTAAAAATAAATCGAAGTTAAATTAACATTGCCGAATGCATCTAAGCCGTCCAAAACATGATCGGACGGCCAAGGGGTGCACAACACAGTGCAAAGCTCCCGGGTGCAAGGAAATGTGGAAATCAGATTTACAGTAAATGAGAAACTCAAGTTCGAAAGCCCCAAAACATTTTAAACACTCTCATGAAATGGGAACTTTGCAAGTGGAGTGGAGTGCAGTTGGTGCCTTCCTTATACTCCCATGCACATGGGCAGGGTTCAATTCCCGTAAGCACTCATCCCCTCCCCAAGTCCCTTAGGATAGAGTAGATTAGGATTAACGAATGACCCAAAAAAAAAAAAAAAGATGGGAACTTTGTAATGAACTTCAAATCTGTTTCTTGTTTTCAAAATTTGAATTTGAGTATCATTAGAAGCTGTCAATTTCTTGAGTATCCCTCACGCCCCTCCGCCACTCCCCTCACTCGCACAAGTCATGGACCTTTGTCAGCACACACGGCCTGCAATTATCAGTTCAAAATTAAAAAAAAAAAAAAAAAACTACCGCCATTTCGAGTTTCATGTTATTTTGAGTTTGAGTCAAAACAAATGTTAACTTAAGCATATCTTATAGTATTTTAACAATAAACTGACCTGCTTAAAATAGTGTAATGCTCAAATTGACACTGTTACACGTAGCAATGTTAATCTACAAGAATGCTACAAAAATATTTACATTTTCAATGCCATCATAGTCAAATAAATTAGAAAACCAACAAAGCCGTCATGACATGAAAAATTGCCTTCAGCCAAAACTAAACGTATGTAAGTCTCAAAACAACTTAATTTTCTTTTTATCTAAAATCATAAAACCACCAACTTTGACATAAAATTGCAAAATCACAAGCTAAAAGATTAGGCCTAACATAATGGAAAACAACTCCTTTTGATCTTAAAAGAAAGTACCACGGGCTAGGAAAAAACAACTCCTTTTGATCTTAAAAGTACCACGGGCTAGGTATTGGCATCCATTGTATTGGGTCGTGTTCTTTTGGGAACCTAGGGGCATGTCGTGAACTCCCTCGGTCGTCCGATCGGCAACCGACGGTTTGGATAAATTGAGGTTAAATTAAATGTAAAAATACTTTTTAAAATGCAAGATGATCCGGACTGTTGGTTGCTGATCGGTCGGCCGAGGGAGGTCCAGGTCATTACTGAGAGCCGAATCGTTTACATTCTCATCAAAATACTTGGTACGGATTGTTGGGAGCCCCTTTTGGATAGGGATAACGGCTTCAATACCGTAGGCGAGAGAGTAGGGAGTCTGACTACTAGAGCGTCTCGGAGTGGTCCTGAAAGCCCAAAGGACGTGGGGAAGTTCTTCAATCCATTTTCCTCGCGTAGCAGTTAGCCTTTTCTTGAGTCCAGTCGTGACAGTTTTGTTGGACGCCTCGGCTTGGCCGTTACCTTGAGGATAAACAGGGGTGGAGTTGAAAAAGCGGACTCCGAGCTTCTCACACACTTCCTTCATCTGCTTCCCATTGAACTGCTTTCCATTGTCCGAGACGATCGTGTACGGTACCCCATACCGAGAAATGATGTTCTGCCACAGGAAGCTTTTCACATTGGCCTCAGTAATGAAGACAAGAGGCTCGGCTTCAACCCATTTCAAGAAGTAGTCAGTGGCAATGATTAGGTAGAGAAATCCTTCCGGAGCAAGTGGAAGCTCTCCTACTATGTCCAAGCCCCACTGAGCAAAGGGCCACAGACTGACAACTGGCTGGAGGTCCTCGGCTAGCTGATGGATCAATGACTTGAACAACTGGCATCTATGGCACTTCCGAAGAAACTCTTTAGCATCTTCCTTCATCTTAGGCCACCAATACCCCTGAGTGATGGCTCGGTTAGCAATAGACCTTCCTCTCGAGTGGCAGCCTCCGCTAATCGAATGGAGTTCTTGGAGTATGGAGTGGACTTGGTTCTGACGTACCACCAACAAGTAAGGGCCAGTCCGAGATCTCCTATAGAGTGAGCCAGTTGGTGAGAGCCAATAGTTTGCTTTTTTGCACATGATCCGGTGTGCTTCTCGTCTGTCTTCGGGCAACTTGTCATCTTAGAGATAGAAAACAAGTTCATCCATCCAGTTGGGACCGAGCTCGATATTCAGGACTTGCATCCGAGGTGGATCGAAGCTCGAATTTGATATTGTACCAAACGAGATGGTTCGTTGCTCGGAGGCCTTGCAAGCTGATGCTAACCCCGCAAGTGCGTCAGCGTGGGCATTGTACTCTCAGCCCACTTGATGAACTTCTATTTTTTCAAACTTCTCGGTTAAGCTTCTTGCTAGGTTGAGATACATAGCCATCTTGTCGTCCTTAGCGTCATATTCACCATTAAGTTGGTTCACAACGAGTTGAGAGTCGCTGTAAACCAGTAGGGTCTTCACGTCCATCGCCTCGGCTATCCGAAGTCTAGCAAGGAGGGCTTCATACTCAGCCTTGTTGTTAGAGGCATGGAAATCAATAGTAATGGCGTTCTCGTGAATGATTCCTTCCGGAGAGACCAGAACTACTCCTGCTCCAGCTCCTCGGTGGTTTGATGCTCCATCTACATGTAACTTCCAAGCGTTGCCGTGAAACATGTGCCAACTGGAAAATGGCACGGTTGCGTGGTCTTCATCTGTAATTTGGCTCGGATCTCCTTCCGAGCCAGTTGGTTGATTAGCTTCATCTTTTGGTCCTTCAACTATAGTTTGGGGGGTGTAGACACCCCGATTTTGACCCGAGAAACTTATCAAGCATCCCCAAGGATGAAAATGCCCGATAAGAGCACACGAGGCTTGATTGTGAACTTGGAAACCCCTCCTAAACCTTTCCAAAATAAACCCAAGCCTACACCACCTTCTAGTACATTCAAAATCCTCTTTTTTTTATATGTAATATGTCCCAATCCGTTTTGAAATGAGGGAGATGTGCACGTTTTACTAAAACGACTTGTTTTCCTGACTTTCTGAGGGTAAAATGGTCATAAATTTTGATGTACAAATCATATTGGATTAGAAAGTATACTTGACAAGCTTTCCAACGCTTCAAACCAAGCGCAAAACGGAGTTCGGTAGCACCCAGAATGGTCCCGCGAAATTTGGTATTTTGTGTAGTCTCCTAGTCCAGGCGCCTGGATTCCCCAATTCCAGGCGCCTAGACTCAATCCAGGCGCCTGGATTCCCCAATTCCAAGCACCCAGAATCACTTCCAGTGGGCAATTTACAGCTGGTTTTTTATGAAACTATGGGCTCCCCCCTACATTGTCCCACGTTTTCTTCATTCCAAAATCCCTCCAACAGATGATCCCTCCACAAATTTGAGTTCAAATTGCCATTTCCCTCTCTTTTTTTACCCAAAAACCAACCATTTTCACTCTATAAGTACCCCCCATCTTGCCTTATTTTAGGAGGATCAAGAACACCCTCTCTTTCCCTACTGTTATGCTGTCAAAATCTCCCCAGAAATCAGTTTTCAGTTTACATCCCTCAATTCCTTTCCCTTACAACCTAAAAAACCACCCTCATGTTACATTAACCCAATATACATCCACTTTCCTCAATCAAACCCAACCCTAGCATCCATAATCAGTCTATTGTAGCTCCATAAACAAAAATCCAGTAGTTATATATCCAGAAAACAGTACCAAGAACCTTCCAAAAGTTCATAAATCAAGTTTCAAAGGTAGATTTTCTACCAAAAATGCTCAACCAGTCCCTGAGGGGACACCATCCAAGCTCTTGCTAGTTCCTTATACTAGATGAGGGTTTGAAATGGTCTCAAATGTGACAAAATAAGATTTTTCATTCACACCCATATCAGGTCCAGGCGCCTGGAGCCATATGGTGTAGGCGCCTGGATTCCATCTTTTCTGCCATATTTTCTGCTATTCCTCATGTCTTTACTTGATCCTTTGAAGCATTAGTTCATCATTCATGTATGGTATTAATGTTGCATAACGTGGATATCTGATTTAAAGCATGATAAATGAGGCTTTGAAGGAAAGTTCATGATCAAAGAAAAGAGATTTTGCATTTTGGCTAAAAAATTGGGATGATATTCTTTGATTAGATCCATACAATATCAGAAGCATCACAACAAATAGAGAGAAAATGCATCATGGCTATTCATACTCATTACATGCTCTTTGAGGCATTTTTATGATCAAACCCATCTCATCCTTTTTCCTTTCTCTTTCTTAGCCGTGAACTCGCAAAGTCATTTTGAAGGTTCATCATGTGCATAAGAGAGCATTGAGCATGTCAAAAATCAGTTTAGTAGGTTTCATTTCTTCTATAAAGTATTGAAAATTTAAGATTTTCTAAGTTCACATCACATTGTTAAGTTAATCTTGTCATTCATTTGGCTTACAATAATCTCAAACATCACAATATACATATGTGAGTAAGCATCAGAGGTCATGTTCATTATTTGATTACAGATTTGAGTTGAGGGAAAGTTGTGCAGATTCTCAATACAGGCGCCCATATTATGTGTTTCCAAGCGCCCATAGTGCTTCCAGGCACCTGGACTCTCTCTTTCCGGGCGCCCACCTCTGGTCCAGGCGCCTGGATCTGCCTAATCCAGGTGCTCAGTATGTAGTCCAGGTGTGCATGGCGTGGTGTTTATGTGTCTATTTTGGGATCTTTCTGAGTCATTTAGTCACATTTTCTTGCATTTCATAGGGAGAAATCTCATTTTTCATGCATTCATGACACTCGCACAAGAATCCACATTCATTTCATTAATCTTGTTGATACATCTTTGTGCTCTCGTATGAATATGTGATCAAAGTCTATTCAAATGGTGTTTTCAAAATCCCTTAAAACATCTAGTAGAGACCGGTGGTCGCATCGGGCGTGAGGGATGCTTTAAACTTCTTCCCCTCTCGCAACCTAGCTCCCGGACCCGAGAAATCTCAATAAACGTAGACCGGTAAAATGTTTTCCATACCAAGGGCAAAAGAGTCATTTTTCAATTGGTTTCTCGGGTATAGTCCTCAAACCCGGGTGGCGACTCCTATTAATCAATCGAAATAGTTTTCCAAACCAAACATCAAATTTTGTGAACCTCCGCGGGGTGTTCACAGGGGGTTGAGTCATCCTCTGAGCCTTGGTCAGTAACATCTTCAATTGTCATGGGTGCATCAGGGTCTTCAATAATAGGTTGCTCGTGTGGGGTTGGGCTGGGTTTATCTTCTTTTGGCTTCTCTGCTCCTAGTGTCAGCTCGGCAATGAAGTCAGCCAACACTTGCACCTTGATAGTTGTTCTCGGACGGTACTGAATGTCAAAGTTGGCTATCTCACAAGCCCACTTGGAGACTCGGGTGGAAAGGTCAGCCCGTCGGAACAGAGCCTTCAAAGGATACTCGGTGAGAACAATGATTGTATGAGCTTGAAAGTAGGGGAGCAACTTCCGAGAGGCAGTGACGAGAGCAAAGGCAACCTTCTCAAGGGGAAGGTACCTCGTCTCGGCACCGGTTAGGGTCTTGCTGGAATAGTAAACTGGGCGGTGCTCGGTACCCTCTGCTCGGACGAGTACCGAGCTGACCGCATGTGGAGAGACGAAAAGGTAGGATCTTCATTTTCCCGAGGCGTCTCAAGCAGAGGAGGCTCGGATAGATAAGTCTTCAGGTGTTGCAAGGCCTTCTCGCACTCTTCAGTCCACTGAAATTTCCTTTTACTTGTCTTAATCGATTGAAAGAGGGGTCCGCATACATCTGCCGAGCGACTTATGAATCTGTTAAAAGTTGCTGCCATTCCCGTGAGCCTTTGCACCTCCTTGATTGTGCTCGGGGAAACCAATTGTTGTACTGCTGTGACTTGAGCTGGGTCAGCTTCAATCCCCCTTCTTGTAACCAAGTGTCCAAGAAATTTTCTTGATCCAACGCCAAAAGAGCACTTCTCGGCGTTGAGCTTCAATCCGTGCTTCTTGAGTACGGAGAACATCTCGGTAAGGTCTGTGATGTGGTCTTCTTCTCGGACACTCTTCACTACCATGTCATCAATATAGGCCTCCATTATGTTTCTGAGTTGATCTTTAAACATTCGAGACACCATACGTTGAAAGGTGGCCCCAGCGTTCTTAAGCCTGAAAGGCATAACGCGGTAACAAGAGAGACCTCGGAGGGTAATAAAAGTTGTCTTCTCCATATCTTCCTTGTCCATAAAAATTTGGTGGTAGCCCCTTTATGCATCCATAAAGCTCAACTGAGCATGACCTGCTGTTGCGTCCACTAATTGATCTATCCGAGGGACTGGGAAGCAATCCTTTGGACATGCGTCGTTGAGGTTCATGTAGTCCACGCAGACTCTTAACTTGCCATTCTTCTTTTGGACTACCACTGTGTTCGCAAGCCACGTTGGGTACTGCACCTCTTGGATGGCTTGGGCCTCTAAAAGCTTGTCAACCTCCAACTCAAACGCCTCGGCGTGAATTGCAGACGACCTTCTCAGTTTTTGAATCACTGGGCGCCTCAACGGATCAACATTGAGCTGATGCTTGATGAAGCTTGGATCGACCCCGGGCATCTCGTACGGCGTCCAAACAAATACCTCAATATTTGCCTTGAGAAAAGTAATCATTTCTTCCCTCTCATTCTTGGATAGCGAGGATCCAATCAGGAAGAAATGGCTACCATCCTCATTGATTGGTACCGTAACGAGGTCTTCTACAGATTTTGACTCGGCAGGTCGACCGACGTCCTCCAAAACTGGTGCATTTGGCAACTCCACCCATTGCACTTGCTTCAATTTCTTCTTCTCTTTTCTCCCCATGGTTGAAATGTAGCATTTCTTCAAGTTGATCTGATTTCCTCGGATGTCCTCCTGTCTCCCATCTGCTCCAATGAATCGAAGCACCTGATGGTACGTAGATGCTACGGGCTTCATGGAGTGAAACCAATTTCTTCCAAGGATAATGTTGTATGAGCTCGGGGAGTTAACTACAATGAACTCAACTTGCTGGACTATAGAGCCAGCTATAACGGGAAGGGTAATAGTTTTGAGCAGGTACACGGGAATGCCATTGAATCCAACAAGTGGGGCATCGGCAGGCTTAAGGTCTTTTGAAGTAAATCCGATCCGTTTAAACAAAGAGTAGTACATTAGCTCAGCTGCGCTCCCTTGATCCACCAAAATCCTTTCCACCGAGGCTTTCCCAACTTTGAGCGTGATGACAAGAGCATCATTGTGAGAGAACTGAACCCCTTCTAGATCCTTCTCGGTGAACATGATAGTGCACTGAGGGCCCTTGGTTGGGAGCTTCTGCTTCGGTTGTTGATTCACCGTGAGCACCTCCATTGCTGCGGTGACTTGATCAATCTCCTTGTAAAATTCGTGCCTCCAACATTCTCGTTACCGGGTCGTGAATTACGTGCATCACAATCATGTCCTCTTGGGCACCCCCTGTTGCGGCTGCTCCCTGGCTCAATGTAAGTGTCCCCTTGAGAGGTGCTCGATCGACGAGTTCCCATGCCGAAGCACGAGAGCCTTACTATGAGCCTTCTCATCGCTAGGGCTACTGAGGCGATCTTTAGCCGAGCACCTCCACCGTAGCTGGACAACTTGGCAAGTTGAGCCCTCATTGCGGCCATCTCGGAGTCTCGCTCCTCCAGGTGGTGAGTGAATTGCTGGATGGTGAGTTGCTAAGAGTCTAGGCTCGGAGTGAGTCCGGCGTGACCCGGAAGAACTGAGACTGAGATATGAGGGGTTGTTTTGGGATCTCGAGAAGAGGATGGGTGGGTTGGGTCAATGGGGTTTGGGTGAATCAGGTGAGTCGGATGAGTTGGCTCACCACCCATGGTGTTGAGTCAAGGGAAGAGAGAAAGAAAAGAGAAATGAGGCCGATCTATGAAGGAACATCGGAGGTTCTGGGTCGTTTCCTCAACAGAGTCATCCATTGTGGTGCCCTGAATTCCAGATGAACCTCTTGAACTCTTCGTGACCCTTGTGAACTGGCGAGAGCTTTTTTCTAAGTACTCCTGCACATGTAGCACCTGGCGTTAGTGCCCAACCTGGCTGGAATGTGGCCAGGGAAGGCACTCCGACGGTCTAGTGAGAGATTGGAAGAGATGAAGTACCAGAGAGAGTAGTTGTAGAGAGAGAAAGTGTTGTGTACCTTCATAGGGTTCCTTCATTTCATATATATATAGGCTCCCCAAGTACAGTGGTAGATCCGTAATCTGGCTCAGATGACGTCATCGTGCATCACAAGCCAGATCTGTTATCATTGCATGCACGCGTCCTCAAATGAGGCACTGACACATAGCGTAACTGCTCAGATACCGTCACCATGACGTAGGGACAGTTGTAGCATGCACATATGCCTTCCCCAATCTTTTACTAGTGTTAACCGCCTCAAATGACGTCACATACGACGTCTCCAGTATCTTGGATTTCCCTCCGAATCATCACGGATATTATCCGTCTCGGATGATTCGTCCAGATCATGGCTTTACACGGCCGAAATGCCGGTTTGTCTCAGATGGGCCCGTCTCGGACGGCCCGTCGCGTTCTGTTCCAGTGTTGGGCTTGGAGCTTCATTTGGGCCTTGGTCCCTCTGGGCTCGTCCACCGAGCCCCCTTTGGACCGCTAGATTCCGGCCCACTACACTCGGGAAAGCTTGTATCTTGGTGGATTTGGAGATTCAAAAGCTAGGGTTTGTTGGATTTGTTGGGTTTTGGTCAAAACCCTTTGAGGTAGGGAAATTTCTACCTCTCCTTAGTGTATTTAAATGTGTAGTGTACTTATTGTTTCCATACATGATCAATTCCTCCTTGTTTGAGAAAACCCATATGAGAAAACCACTTATTTCTGGTCTTTTCATTGATTAATCCTTTAGATCTATAAATTGGTAGTTAAATCTTTTCCAAGTTGATGATTCCACTCTCATTCATGTTTCTTGGGTGTTTGTTGTTGAGAAAATTGAGTTTGAGTGTCAAATTTGAGTTTTTGGGTCGAAATTCCATCCTTAGGGAAAAATCTGTGAAATTTGTGTACACCATCTGTGTCGCTGGTCCGAACCAGGAATTTGGTGGTCCGGACCAACCCATCAGTCCGCTCAAAATTTTTGTTTTGCTTTGGGCCTTTCCGTGATGCTTGGTTAGTTCTCGTTCGCTCGTATCTTCGCGTGTTTGGGTGTTTTTCCTTGGGAAACCCTCTGTATCCACTTTGCTTGTGACATTGGGGTTATAACACCTAAAATGATCGGAAAGCTAATGACATGTGACAGACACTCACCACGAGAAGTTGATTTAGTACTTAACAATAGTGGCGAATGTGATGCGCATGTTTGGTTAACCTGATGTTTAATGAACGTTAAACAAGAATGAGAAATTGAACGAAATGATACTAGGGCCGTCCTTTGGACGTGTCGCTAGGAATGATACTAGGGCCGTCCTATGGACATGTCGTTAGGAATATGTCATGGCCAAGGGGAAGACTATACGGGGTCATAAAACGCCTGGAATGATACTAGGGCCGTCTTATGGACGTGTCACTAGGAATTCTAAAACTCATAACGATAAAAGAATTGACGACACCACGAATTGAGTGAATTTGGCACATGTGAGATGTGGGATACGTGTCGGGTACGAAAGGGTAAAAGTGATGAAATCTTGAGACGTGTGTGTTTATATCCATTAAATTTGACCCTTGTAAATCCGTAAGCATCCTCTTGTGGTCATCGTACTTGTTCTAACCCCGCATTTGTATTTCATTGCATTTAGTATTGTTAGATTTTTCTCTACTGGGTTAGTGAGTTCACCCTAACAATTTCAGGTACCCCCGTATGGAGCATGATGTGGATTGCTTGATGTGTGTGTGCATGCATATTTTGAAAGCTCATTTGGAGGAGTTGTAGCATCATCTTGAGACTTCATTTTTTTTTAGAAGGAGATGATTTTGTAATTTCATTTAAATCCTTATCTTTTGACATCTGAAAATTGTAATAACTCCTTATAGATTCGACTACTGATTAATATGGGTATGAATATGGGTACTCGGATAGTGTGCACTATTGACTTAAACTTTTTTTGACTCTGACTATTGGACCATATTACGTGGAAATATTTGTAATTATGATTTAGAAAATTGAGGGCGTAACAAGGGGTGCAACGCAGGACGCATAGCACCGGGTGCACAGCACCCCCGGAACCGGGCCTACACACACTACACAAATCTAGTATGTGTGGAGCCCGCTGTAACAACCCGGATCCACAAGCTCCACGAAAAGAAAATAATACAACTTAACCATCTTATTCAAAAAATAATAATATTTATAACTTGGCTTTAAAACAAAACAATTTTAAGATTAATGAAGCCAGCTACGCTCCTAAGCTCCAATGTCCGTCCCATCCAACTCTCGCTTCTCCAGCCAACCTGAAAAATAAATGTAGTCGGAAAGTATACAATACGACGGGAATAGAAGCGGCTCAAAAATAAATGAGACTAACCAATTAGAGACGCGAAGTCAGCAACAATCCACATAATACGGCCTCATATCAGGTCCTCCTTAGTATATGACTAGTAGTCCGGCCTCACTTGCCTCACCCAGCCCACTCAGAGGCCTCTCGGGCTGATGACACAGTAGGCAAAATCACTCGGTCATATACTAAACAATTCCACGGCACCCCGCCCCATGTATATCAACGTAACACAACTCCAACAATTAATTCATAGATTTCAATGAACATAGCTCAAAAGGAATAGAAAGCAGGACCACAATGGAAATACTCCGGAGATTGAGAACGCATATCATATACTTCCGGTACCTTAATTAAGATCACCACCGTTAAACAAGTAGACATTGCCATGATTTAGAACATCCTCAAATCTCATGTCCATCGAATGCCATCTCACCGTTGATGGGTCAATCAAATTCTCCTTAGATATACACATCTTCTATTCGACTTCTCTATTTCTATAAAACTACAACTTCAATTTCTTTCTTCTTTAAACAGAACATAAAGCCACCTATGTAGACAAGTGTCCACATAATAAACCTCTTATTTGTTTTGTCCACTACTGCACACATGCACAACACTTGTCACTTAAATATTTCATGCACACACCCACGTCAATTTCTTCTTTTTTTAATCAGAAATACGGATATTACAACTCTACCCTCCTTAGAAATTTTGTCCCCAAAATTTACTTATCAAAATATATATAAATAAGTAAATAAAAAAAATCACACTTCCACTGTGCACTCTGATCACCCACTCGATCCCATGTAAGACCTAATTCCTGCTCTGATACCAACTGTAACAACCGGACCCAGTTAGAGGCTTCTCGGGCCGATGACACAGTAGACAAAATCACTCGGTCACATACTAAACAATTCCACGGCACCCCGCCCTATATATATCAACATAACACAGCTCCAACAATTAATTCATAGATTTCAATGAACATAGCTCAAAAGGAATAGAAAGCAGGACCACAAAGGAAATACTCCGAAGATTGAGAACGCATATCATATACTTCTGGTACCTTAATTAAGATCACCACCTTTAAACAAGTAGAAATCGCCATGGTTTACAACATCCTCAAATCTCATGTCCATCAAATGCCATGTCACCGTTGATGGGTCAATCAAATTCTCCTTAGATATACACATCTTCTATTCGACTTCTTTGTTTCTATAAAACTGCAACTTCAATTTCTTTCTTCTTTAAAAAAAACACAAAGCCACCTATGTAGACAAGTGTCCACATAATAAACCTCTTATTTGTTTTGTCCACTACTGCACACATGCACAACACTTGTCACCTAAATATTTCATGCACACACCCACGTCAATTTCTTTTTTTTTTTTAATCGGAAATACTGATATTACAACTCTACCCTCCTTAGAATTTTTTTCCCTAAAATTTACTTATCAAAATATATATAAATAAGTAAAAAAAAAAAAATCACGCTTCCGTTGCGCACTCTGATCACCCACTCGATCCCATGTAAGACCTAATCTCTGCTCTGATGCCAACTGTAACAACCCGGACCCACTCAGAGGCTTCTCCGGCTGATGGCACAATAGGCAAAATCACTCGGTCACATACTAAACAGTTCCACGACACCCCGCCCTATATATATATCAACGTAACACAACTCCAACAATTAATTCATAGATTTCAATGAACATAGCTCAAAAGGAATAGAAAGCAGGACCACAAATGAAATACTCCGGAGATTGAGAATGCATATCATATACTTCCGGTACCTTAATTAAGATCACCACCTTTAAACAAGTAGACATCGCCATGGTTTAGAACATCCTCAAATCTCATGTCCATCGAATGCCATCTCACCATTGATGGGTCAATCAAATTCTCCTTAGATATACACATCTTCTATTCGACTTCTCTGTTTCTATAAAACTACAACTTCAATTTCTTTCTTCTTTAAACAGAACATAAAGCCACCTATGTAGACAAGTGTCCACATAATAAACCTCTTATTTGTTTTGTCCACTATTGCACACATGCACAATACTTGTCACCTAAATATTTCATGCACACACCCGCGCCAATTTATTAATTTTTAATCGGAAATACAGATATTACACCCGCACACTTGTAATTACGGTTGTGTAAATGAGTGTGGTTTTAGCATTTGAATACTGGCAATTAAATTGTAGTACCTTGTGAGATTCTTTATTTAAATTAAATCAAACTAGTCATTGGCCCCATTTAGGGAACAATAATTCAACAAAGAATCCCCAAAAAGAAATAATCAAATCTTCGTGTTTATTGAATGATTAACCCCTTAACCTCTCATTTGAAGGTATATCTAACATCACTTACACCATTTGCTACTTATTTATTTCTTCAAAAACGATTTTGTCTATTTTATATTACTAGTATTTGTATATGCAGGGCCGACTCAAGAGTTTTGAACGCCCTAGACCTAATCTAAAAAATGTGTTCTAAAAGTTTTTTTCAGCATCAATCACACAAGAAAGCCAAAACCATATAAAGTTCTACTAATTATTACATAAGAGCACAAGGGCCAAAAACAGCTTCGATGTAAATTGTGCAAGTTAAAAAAAATGTAAAAATGTTCCTTTGATAGTATTATGCTGAAATTCAGTAGAAATTAGGAAATATACCTTAAAAACTTTATCTTTAGGAACATAATTTTTCTCTACAAGCCGAGTTCTATGATGCTCGGGCTCAGCTCGCTAAAAAAATACTTGAGCTCGAGCTTGAAACAAAATACCAAAATTGATCAAGTGGTGAAGAAACTATGACATTGGGTGAAGGAAATCTCATTGGACTGTGTTGGGTTCCATAAGATCTTAGATTGTTATTCCGTAAAGCTTAGCAAAAGGTAATATGCTAGGGCTAAAATAAATTATGACATTAACTATTGTAACAATCTCATTGGACAGTGTTGGGCGATTTGCGCAATATCGAGAGGCTGTTGGATGCCCATTTGTGTAAGAGGTGGTGAGATTCTCTCAAGAAGTTTTTGTGAGACTTACTCAAGACCATTGTGGGAGCTCTCATTTGTATCTATGTGAGTTTCATTGCTACCACCACTCCACTTACTTTCATGTCAGCCCCTAAATGTAAAAAAATTTCTTACTTGGCTGCCTCATAATTTTTTTTGTTTAGGCTAACCTTGAAAAAGACTTATACTCAAGCCTAACACTAAAATTTATGGGAGTGCCCCTAATTTTGGGAATTTTTCGAGTGCCCTAGGCCCAGGCCTTGTGTATATGGAAATTTATATTTTAGGCCTCGAGAAAAGCCAATGCCAGCCCGTCACACACACACTTTCTTTCTCACACGCACACACAAAAGACTCCATGAATCTTCCTTGACCTCCAAAAACGGCGCTCCAGTTACTAGTCCTCCTTCTTATTTGTTGTTTTTTCAAGAGTATAGTGCTATTTTTTAATTGTTTATACTTTTCAATCTAGGATAAATCAAAGCATAGTTCTAAAACCAACTTTTTTTTTAAGTTTCCATTCATGACATCATCATGGATTAAGTCCTCCTCCCAAAATTATTTAAAATATAATTGTCTTATTTTACCTTTGTCATTTAATTGTATGTATGGCATTTGCGTATTTCTTATAAGTACATGTTTAATGGAGTTAATACATGCCGGATTTTTAGGGATTTTATTAGGATGTGTTTTGTAATTTTTGGAACTTACTAGGGTGTTTTGGCTAAATAGCAATAGCCATATTTTTTTTCTTATTCAAAAAAAATTCTCATTTATTAGTACCGTGTCGATTTTTTGTGAATTATTGGTTCGTCTCGATAAGAACAAAATTATGATAAAAATCTTAAAAAATTCACTAAAAACATAAGTAATCCAAACCAGACAAACTTTTTAGACATTTTGTTTATATTTACAAAAACTTTAGTTTGGTTAATAATATATATATATTTTTACTTTTTAGATTCTTTTCGTCGAGATGAACTAATAATCCACATAAAAATGATGCAAAACTAACAAATGAATGTTTTCTAAATAAAGACAAAAAAATAATCTGACCCAATTACTTAGGGTGTTTTGGCTAAATTATCATCCGTTCAAAAAAATTACAATTTCTTTTAGAAATTGGGATGGGTTTCGTAACTGAGATTAAGTTATTTTCACCGCCGGTAGAAACAAAGTTTCCTCAAAATCGATTGCATTACACCATGTGTCCCAAATAATAAAACATGGACATGTGGTGCAATACAATCGATTTGGAGAAATTTTTGTTTTCCGGTGAAAATAATTTAAACTCTGCGTAATTTTTTAGAAATTGAAAATTCCTTTTATTCCCCTTAGGCCTCGATTGGCTGCAGCATAAGGAGGGGTATAAGTTATACCCCTAAGTTTTATCCCGGTCCCACCACTTAAACCTTGGTTTGGCAAATTTTTTGGGAGGGGTATAAGTTCAATACCCCCAGTAAAATTACCCCACTACCCTCTCTTGTACCCTTGCCCTTACCCCTCTCTCTCACGTTGACTGTTTCAACAAGAAACCCAATTCCATTTTAAATATTTTACAAACCCTTGCGATTTCCTTCGGATAAAAAATGAAGTACTTTCGCAAATAATTTTTTATTTTTTTGTACTAAATTAAACTACTAATCGAGATATTTAATTCGATACAAAAAAGTTTGAATTTTTTTTTACTTTAAGAACTTGACGTTGTTGGCTTGCTTTGCAATATATCCTTCGGATAAAAAAAATAAAGTACTTGCACATTAAATTTTTAATTTTTTTTGCACCAAGTTAAACTATTAATCGAGATCTTTAATTCGATACAAAAAAATTTTGAAATTTTTTATACTTTAGAATTTGCCAAACCAAATGAGTAGTATATTCTACCATTACTAGCACGCAATGTAACTTCTCTTTTTTAGCTAAAAGTATGAAATATCAAATAAATTAAAAACAAAGACCAAAAGAGAAATCGAAAGACTAAAAAATGACTACGATTACATTACCCATAGTGTTTTTAAAGACTAAAAAATATACCAAAGACGTAATTAATTCAAAATATAACATAAAAATTACTAATTAGTAAGTAAAAAATGCGTAATTAAAAAAATAGCAAAAACTTAGGTGCATATTATTAAAATGAATAATTAAAAAAATAATAACTAAATATTTTAATTTTAGATATAATTAATAAAAATAATTATTTATTGAAAAATATAATTAATTTAATTAGTATTGTATTTATGTATTTGTTTTATCATAAAATCTAATATGACTATACAAGGGCAAATAAGTTATTTGTCAAGTTTTTACATCATCTACTCAATTTTATCTCCATTCATCACAAATTAATCCAAACCACATATACTATTTAATCTCACTTGAATAATGATATATACACAAACTTTGCGCCACAACCAACCACAACCCCACTCACATGGGGTGTGGGGCCTATGTGGGACCCACACCCCATGTGAGTGGGGTTGTGGCACAAATTTTGTGTCACAATCATTTTTGATCTCCCTTCATAAATATCATATCAATGTGAGTCCACCCTTACTAAATAATACCCTTTATTATCCTATCTTATCTTATATGCAATCGCGCCTTAATTCCAAACAGGCAGATTCACGTCCTCCTCTCACTCTCTCCTCTCCCCCAAACTCAAACCCCCACTTCCCCCCATGCCCTCCTCCCACCCTCCTCTCCACCACCACTTCGACCTCTCCATCACCACCACACCACAACCACAACCACCACCACCAACAACCACTACCACAACCACATATCTTCCAATGGAAACAAAACCCCAATTCCCACCCCAATCACCTCTCCGGAGCTCCGATCCGAGTTCGCCCACCACGACCCGTCCGTTGCCTGCATCAACAACGGCAGTTTCGGGTCCTGCCCTGCATCCGTAACCGCCGGTCAACGATGTTGGCAGCTCAAATGGAACCCGATGACTTTTACTACAACCAGCTCAAACCCTCGATTCTACGCACTCGGAACGTGATATAAGATCTGATCAACGCCGATGACGTGGACGAGATCTCCGTCGTGGATAACGCCACCAACGCTGCCGCCATTGTGCTTCAGCACACTAGCTGGGCCTTCGCTGAGGGCAGGTAGAATTACATTACTACTATATGAGGAACATGATTTGTGAAGATTCAGGTTGAGAATTTATTTTCATTTACAATTAGAAGTTTTTGTGTTAGAAGTTACAACATGCAATTGAGTTATATTCCAATAATTATGTATTGAATGCGTATGAGAGTATGTATTACATGCTTTATGATTACCATCAACGACGGCATGAAATTAGGTTATCACAACTCTATGTTAGATTGACTATGCAATAATTTAGTACTCCGGTAATCCATAATCGATATTCGATAGTGGTATAGTCGATAGGGGTTTGGGCGGGGAGGAATCACTTTGTATACTCGTCCAACCTTGGGAAATAATATGCACATAGTGGATCCTTTACGAGTATAACAGTGAACTGCTTATATCTTAAAAAATCGAGAAACTCAAGGGACGTTATACCGTGGAATTATGTCCCCAAATCAAAACCGAAAAGCATCAGAGAGGGTTAGGCCTAGAGATCGGATTCAATTTCTGTTCTTATTACCTTGCTTCTTTTGTTCAAAATCTAGAGTATCAGTAATGCAAATATAATGTATGAGTATGAAGGTAATAAAAAGTAAGAGAAATATGAAGTAGGAGACTCTGTGAGAGCATGTCAAATAGTAAGATATAACTCAAGCGAAAGCCATTATGTGACCTGAGGCCAAAAAATGGCCTCCAATGGTCCAAAAAATAATTGTTGTTTCTCAAGCCAAATTTGGCACAAGATGCGGCAAAGATGTGTTTATTGCTAATTTGCTATGTTTTTTGTTCAAATTCCTATGAAATGATTCAATTTGATAGATGAAGGCAAAAAACGACTTTGGCAATTCATTGGAGCCACTTTGCAAAATTTTGTCCAAATACTAATGTAGCAAGCGAAAGAATAGCTTTGGATTAAAACAATTGCTCAAAACTATTGTTGATGTTCTGAGTGTAAGCTATTCTTTTGACTTTCCTTGTCCTGACTCCTGAATGTGCTAAAATTGGGGAAGAAATTAAATGCTTATAGGACACCAAATGACTGTGTCATATGAGATTCTGGATTATGTGAGATTGTGAGTGAACAAACTTGTGCATGAGTGTACACAATGGAGGTTTAGGTTTATGTACGTGAGTGTACAAGTGAAGTTGAGGTTGAATAGGTTTAGGGTTTCAATTACAGATAGGAGGAGAAAGACGAAGACATGGGAAAATTTATGTATCTTTGCACTATCTGACAATTATTCTTATTCTCAAAATTATCCCGTATTATATGAATTTTTTGTCGATCTGCACGGAAATGTTAACTGTGCACTTCGATGCACAAGCCATGAGGTGGTTCTGTGCTCATTCGAATAAGATTTAGGATAAAATCACACCACGTCCAAACCACATGGGGCAAATTGCAGTTTCCCTTTACATTTTGCTTGCTAAATAGGCCATCTCTAAACTTTATATAATCTCTATAAAAAAATCTGGTAATGTAAAAAACAAGTAGTTTAACACATTTCGTTCATAATTATAGAACTTCTACAAATTCCTATTGCTTTTAACTCAATATCGTAGAGTTTTACCTTCTAAACTATGTGCACATCAAAATAAAATACCAGGATTCTGCAACTATTAAATTATAGAAGCAAATTATTTGATTTTTAATGAAAACATTGTAACAGATTCAACAAGGGCGACACCGCCATCATACCGCACTACGCCTACGGCGCCATCAAGAAGTCTGTCCATGCCTACGTCTCCAGCACTGGCGGCCGAGTCATTGAGGTCCATTTGCCCTTCCCTATATCCTCCAATGAACAAATCATCTCAGAATTCAGAAAAGCCCTTGAAGATGGAAAATCCAACGGTCACAAAGTTAGGTTAGCTGTAATAGACCACATAACTTCAATGCCGAGTGTAGTAATTCCAGCGAAGGAGTTGGTTGAAATTTGCAGAAACGAGGGTGTGGATCAAATATTTGTTGATGCAGCCCATGGAATTGGGTGTACCAAAGTAGACATGAAAGAAATTGGGGCTGATTTCTACACGAGCAATTTACACAAATGGTTTTTTTGTCCTCCCTCTGTTGCTTTTTTGTATTGTCGAAAATCGGACAAGTTTTCCAATTTGCATCACCCCGTGGTTTCACACGAGTACGGGAATGGATTGGCTATTGAGAGCTCGTGGATTGGGACTAGGGATTACAGTGCACAACTCGTAGTTCCAGAGGTGTTGGAGTTTGTTGACAGATTTGAAGGTGGGATTGAGGGGATAAGGGAGAGGAATCATGAAAAAGTTGTGGAGATTAGGAAAATGTTGGTTGAAGCGTGGGGTACGAATCTGGGGTCTCCACCAGAGATGTGTTCGAGTATGGCTAGGGTTGGGTTACCGTCTTGTTTGGGGATTTCAAGCGATTCGGACGGGTTGAAGTTGAGGACCCATTTGAGGGATTGTTTTGGTGTTGAAGTGCCAATATATTATGCGGTGCCAAAAGATGGGGAGGTTGATCCGATAACAGGGTACGCACGGATATCTCATCAGGTGTATAATTCGGTTGATGATTATTACAAGTTCAGAGATGCGGTTAACAAGCTCGTTAACGACAGATTTACTTGTGCACTTCTCTCGGATTGAAACAAGGTACTCCCTCCGTTCCTAAATGTTGGTCTCTCTTTAGAATTTGAAATCGGATAAGTAATAGTTGCACTGTTCAAATTTGAAGACACCATGTCTATTGTTGCCTCTATTTTGGCTTCCTTGGAACACTCATAATAATCTATAACTACCTTGCAACACTCATAATCATATATAAGGGATAGTTTTGAAAACCTATAAAATTGCTAACATTTTGAAACATCTCAAAATAAAATAATGGTATTACATTTTCATTCATTGAAGTCGTTTATTAGATGGTAGATTCTACATGGTGTGGGCGTGTGCAATGCCAAGGATATTTAGGTCTATAGTAATTTGCTCCACACAAAGAACTTATGAATACGTAGTATACTGCTGCTCTCTGAATTTGTCACTGATCTTGAGAAAAACACAAAAAATAAAATCCTCATTTCAACACTAAGCAGAGACGGAATCAGGATTTTATATGCGAGGTTACAGCAACATAAATATCGAAATTTTTAAATTTCAAGGTTCACGAATATAAAACATACTATTCTAAAATGCAACAAACAAATCTAAATTAACACACACACACACACACACAAAGTTCCCAACATTTAATATGCATAAATCCAAATACAATAAAAGTTGGATTATAAGTCTACCTGATGTTTGGCATGGAGAATGAAAAGGAGGCAAAAGGACATTGTAGTGAGAAAATTGTTGCCATCCCTGAGAGAGAAATAATTTTTCCATACCAAATCAGTGGGGGACCTACATGTAGTGATGGTTTACATAATATAGATACTGCACTTGATAATTGTGGGGTTTGTCAAAAGGGGGTGGCCTTGGCCCTGATTAGACAACCAATAGATCCGTCTTTGACATTAAGGATTTCATTATCCTTTTGTCTCGAAAATAGAATGTATGTGAATCCATGTACAAATGCTGGCCCCCAATGTCGAGCTTTTCAGGTGTGACTGTTATGCTTTGCCACATCTTTCCCCCTTGTCCACCCTCTGTTTCATTTCCCACAATGTATATTAAGACTCGGACAAAGGTTGATATGTGGTTTGAGAGTGGAATGCAGATAAAAGCAAACAAACCCTTTGTTTTCCTAAACCGGAAGACTGGAACTAACAGAGACAGTTATTCAGAAACTACTGTTTTTCTTGCATTGCCCTCACAGTTAGTGAAAGTGATAGTCACTAATGTGGTGAAAAGACGTTCCAAATGACAATGTTGGCAGATGAAAAAATCTTCACAACTTCAAAATCTGAAATGCCTTATCCTTTTTTTAATATCAGCTTAGATTTAATTGTAGAATATACTATCATCTTCAGGTTACTTAACTTTTCTTCCGAGTTAGGCCGAAGATATGCTTGATAGCCTATTGGTGGTTGATAAAGAATGGTGTCCTGTGGAATTTAGTTCCCTGTGTAGTGCTTGTAACTTGAGATATAGTCTCCTTATTCCAACAAGGACATAAGAATTCCCATACCTATACGGCTATACAAATTCCCCAAATATAAAAGTTGCACGCTTGCTTTAGATAATCATTATGTTTAACGTACGTGCTTGTAACTGAAGTGATACTGCCTTTGACATTTGACAAATTCTAACTTTATTTTAGCAAATATTGCAGAACTAAATTTCTTTTCTAAGCCCCATGTTGAAAAAATAGTATCAACATGTTGTCTGTTGGAATTTACTTGTGAATTTGACTTGTGCCATTTCCACTTTTGTAGGTGTTTTAGTGGACTTCTGGTAGTTTCTTTAACTGAACTTGTTTTCAAGACCTGGTTTCAATAATTTGGAAGCTTCTCGGTAGCTAAACCTCATACTACTGATCAGAAAAGTGCTGTCACATATCCTATGTGCTATGGTTCATAGATTTATGCATGGATTTTAGGTGTGAAACTAGTGATTGCTAAAGTGTCTCTGTAGACTGGTCATTCATGACCTCCGTAACTATCCATTCTCCTGTCTTTAGGCTGCAGGGGAACTATATCGTGTGAGCACCATATATTTGAAAGACACAGAGCACTGCCCTGCTACGCGTGATATTCAGTTGTCGCTTTGGCATTTGCCTCTCCCAAATCATTATCTCTGCAACCTGGTAAAGTAAAGACCGAATCTGTAACGGGAAAAAATGTTCGATGCATTTGGCATGTACCTTTCCACCAAACTACGTATAACAGTTTTATTGGTACGCTTTTGAGAATTGGAGTGCTCTCAAGTTAGTCGTTACTCAATTGGAAGAGTGTACCCAAGTTCCTTATGATCTTGGAATCGTATCAAACTCTCTTTGCACAAGAAAATTGTAGTACTATCTTTGAGATGCCACCTTTTATGGTTGGGATGGAAATTATCTAAGACTTGTACTTAAAACATTTATGTCTTCCGCTTATAAGCTGCATTTACTACCGTACAATACAGGGAGTGGCCATGGGACCCTCCACTTTTAAATGGTTTTGGAAATTTTGCGATTATGTAGAATGGCGTCCTATGTTTTTGGAAATTCTTTACAGGACATGACTCTCTTTGCTCCCATATTGCACAATAGCTTCAATTCAAATTATTAATAGTAATTATCATAATGAAATTCTCTCACGTATAGAAGCGAACTTTTTTTTTTGGATAAATATAGAAGCAAACTTCATTTCCTATTTCTTTTTAATTCTGCTACACTTACCTCGGGCTCCCCAAATGCATTTTCTGGCTTCATCCCTTTATACATACAGGTGTTGAGTACAGTTCTAAAATGCATTCGATCACCTAACATACAAAACAGCGAACAGGGTTTGTTAAGGTTTATCCGTAGAAAAGAAAAGCACATCTATTATCTATCCACTCTCAATTATTATAGTAACTTCTCTAGAATTCGTGCTTTAGACAGAATGGGAATTGTAAAGAATCCAGTATATATGATGTGTTTGCTCTAGAAATGCCTTACATTTGTCTCTAGAAATGCATTGTTGGATGGGGGACCTACTTATGGTACCTTTTACAAAATTCAGCAAAGGAAGCATTATTGGCTTTTGTTCTACAATGTGTGTGATGCTGATAGCTACTGAAATGCAACTGTATGTTGGTACATTTTAATTTGATTTTCTTTCTTTGTAGTTCTATAGAAGCCAGTACGCATTTTCTGAGAAATAAAAGCCATGCTTCCCAACTTAGCCTTAGCGCTGAAGGGTCATCCACAATTAAATGGCAAATCCCTTGTGTAAATGTCAACTTTGCACTGTATTGCCGTGGGAGTACTCTCTAGCTATTGGTGCCAATTTCACTTTGCAGTTTGCCTGATTTTACTGAAGTAGAATCAGCGACCACAAATTTGTACTTACGAGTCGAGGTTTCGGCTTGACAATTAGGTTGTAACCAGATTGAATCAACATTCTGGAGAAGAATAATGGACATTTCATATCCTCTGTTATTTGTGAGAAAAAAATCCAACTCATGTTTTTCCCTTTGCATCAGCATATTATGTAGAAGAACTGTGGACCATATCTTGTTGTATCTTTTAGTTATTTGTGGAATCTCGACAGGATGTTGTCACGCTGATGTGCATTTGATATTATACATATGTTAAGCGTGTGCTGTGTAAATTCTCAATGACGCTTAACTAGAAATTGTAACCCAGAAAGTACACGAAGTGGAATCAGTGGACCAGATTTGTTGCCGCCGGCAACACGACTTTGTATCTGCACCAAACACCTGATTTTCTGACCAACTTTTTTTATTAAATTCTGGTTACGATGAGTTCTTGAAGCTATGATGATTTGTGTACGTTGTCAAAGTACAATTTAGTGCATGGAGGGATATGTTGGTTGCTGCATTATGCCTGTAGTTTGATAATGGGGTTGTTCGGGCGAAAATGTGCTTTTTTGATTAATTTCAAAGTCTTGAAGTAAATGACCAGACCGCTATGAGATTTTTTGGGAGTTGAACTTACGAGAGTGGTAAGATCATTACTTGTTGTCATGTTTTCACTCAATCACTCAACCAATGCATTGGGGTTGAAAAGATGGAAACAAATACTGCGACTCGCGTCAAGCAATTAGACGAGTAACTCTAGTGCCCATTTGTGTTTTGAACTTTTTGCCCCAAGTTCAATAAATTTACTTGGATATTGAAATAGTAATGGCTGTTCTTTACTTCTGGAGATGCTGCAGATTGCCTGTCATGTTATTTTAATCTGATGAGAAAAGAAAACATTGAAATCCCCTTTCTTTGTGTTTGGATTTTTTTTGTGGACGGATATGAAGGAAAAGTAATCTATTTAGCTAATTTCCTCTCACCTTTTGTATTGCTTTCTTTCTTTACACGGGGACGGAGCCAAAATATTTTACTACTGAGCTTCAAATGTTAGCTAAAGAACTACCACACTCACACACACTTTTAATGTAGGAATGTGAAAATAGTATTCTTAGGATAATAGATGCAAAGTTTAAAAGTACGTTATTACGTGGTATGAATTTGAAATTTCTTTGTAAAATGAAAACTATATATGATAAAACCATTCTTTATGTTACCAAAAATGGAGTAATTTTTTTTTTTTTTATATACACAGGTCATGATTCATCATCCCTCTCCATTTACGAAACAACTTTTTATTTCAGAATCTTCACAATTGTTCACTTTTGTTTTTTTACTGACACAATGCTTGAGGGAATTTATAAGTTACATAAAATGCTCGGGGAAATGACTTGCTCTCCTTTTCTTGTTTTTATTTATGTGAAATAACAAAATTATCTTGGTGACAAACGAAGGGGTGATGGGAAGGGGCTGTGGAGAGGAGGGAGGGAGGGAGGGGAGGCGGTGATGAAGTTTGCCGGTGGTGATAAAGTTTGCTTGGGGCAGCCGCGGTGGACTTGGTTTTTTGGTAGAAAGGATATGTTGGGAAGTTCATAGGTTTATTTTATTTATATATATATCCAAAAGAAAGAATCTCCATTCAACCTAACAAATCAAAGCCCTAATACAATCTACCAAAAAAACCTAAAAAAACCAGAAAAAAACAGCAAAAAAACAAAGAAAAAAGAAAATACCGAAAATACAAAAACATAGAAGTTGCCGGAGCCTTTGTTATTTTGTATTTGGTAAATTGTTTCAAGTACAAAAAGTAAATATGGGATTTATTTAGCAATGGGTTTTATGAAGCAAATTGTGGGTTGCCAATAGAAATTGGCCTTCAAAAAAAAATAGAAATTGGCCTAAAAGAGAGAGAATCATTTCCCACTGCCAGGGGCAATGTTGTAATTTTGGCGGGATTATAGTTGTAGCTTATAAGTTTCAACATGTGATAAGAATGGAGATTTAATAATTGAGTAGGTCAGGGTCTACACTTCCCTCCGCCCCTCTTTTAGACTTTAGTACCTGTAGGCCTCGTTTGATTCGCGGACTAAAACAGGTGGGATTGATAGTCCTGGGATTGGTAGTCCTGGTATTAGTTTAGTCCTGAATCCTTCACAATCCCCTGTTTGATTCGCACAGGATTAATGTCGGGACATCCCATGTTTAAGCCAATCCCATGTTTGGTTCTCATAACTAAATTTCGGGATTAATTTCAAGACCATATTTCTACCAACAAAAATCAAAACTGAATCCTTCATAACACAAATCAATATTTCAAGATTGAATCCTTCATTTGGTTCTCATTGTCACATTTCTAGTAACAAAAATCAATTTTCAGCACCGAGATTTCAACATGATAAAATGCGAAATCACAGATTACCCAAGGTGACCCAATCCGGCCTCAAAATGAACATGATAAAATCACATATTACCCATACCAAATCACACCTGATGGGTGCTGGGATTAGAAACGTAATCAAGGGTTTCTTTTGGAACGATTGAAATGCAATTTCTTGAAAAAAGGGAAGGGAGATTAAGTGGAGCTAGTTCTTGGTAACACACCTGCATGTGCATAGATCTTTAACGCTGAGTCTGGAGAGTATTTCAATTTGAACATTCTCAGGAAAATTGGGGAAACCTTCCATTGTTGACTTGCGATGTTTTTGTCTCTGGGATGTATGTAGGAGATGAGACAAAGTGTATTTACAGAAAAGATTAGCAGGAAACCTGAAACCCGATCCGCTCGGAGCTAGCCACCATGAACCCATGCATGTCGATCAACGGCGTTGAGAAGGCAGCAGGGAGGGGCAGCGGTGGTAGAAGGCAGCAGGGAGGAGCAACGACGGTGGGTAGATGTGAAAGGAGCGGTGGCTGGAAAGGCTAGGGGAAGGAGATCAGAGGAGGAGAGAAAGAGGAGCGGTGGCATTTTTGCAATTAAATGGCCTTCCCTTCCGTGTGTTTTATCCGGGACTAAACAGTCCCACACCCCCCATGGGATAAAATAATACCCCCCATATAGGAACTAAATTAGTCCCGGGATTAGTAATCCCAAATGGTTTTTGGGAACCAAACGCGGGATTATGCGGGATTAGACTAGTTTTATCCTATCCCAGCCTTTTAATCCCCGAATCAAACGAGGCCGTACTTTATTGGAGATGGCCAAGAGGTAAAAGTCAAGAAATACACAACCTATCTCTCTCTCTCTCTCTCTCAGTAAAGGAGACCTATACGCCTATACGGTTTGAGAGTTTAGAGAGAGAGAGGAAAAAAAAAAAAAATCAAGTTGACTCGGTTAGAATTATTTTTTTAAAAGTGGACTTAGTGGTTAATCGCCCAAAACAACGTTTTTGGGTGATTTCTACGCCTTGATTTCCAGTACCCCGGATCAGTCTGTCTTTATCCTAGTTCTTATTATATGCGTGTTATGATGTTAATTAGATAAGTCTGAAAAATGTTAGGTAGGATTAATGTGAGATCGCAGCTCTTTTGATTAAAACAAATCGACAATTATTGGTACAAGGTTTCAATAAGTACTCTCTCCACACTATTTCGTTTGCTCGTTATTCCATTTCAGGATGTCTAGAAATATTTGCCTTCTTTCAAAAGTTAGATTAAAAAAAGTGTGTAGATTTTCATAGATTAGCTGTCACAAATGAACATAATTATATGGGACATATTGAAAATGAAATCAAATTTTCTAAAGAAACATGCATTAGTTGCATGTCTCCTTAAAACCTAATTTTTCGGGATTTGGGGTTGCTGCTGTGCGGGGGGCTGCACAGCAGCAACCCCATGTCCAATTTTTCGGTACTACGCAAACAAAATGAGATCAAAGGGAATAGTATACTATCTACATACAAGTTTCCATCTTTGTAAAAGTATGATCTCTATAGATGTTAAGATTTTCTCTATAAACCAGGGGAGTTCAAATATTACTAGCAACATGCCTTCATCTTTTAAGCAGTGTTTTGGCAAAATCATTGATTCAGATTATTTTTTTATCCTCATTCACATTTTTTTCGCATTTGTTAGTTTTTTAGATTATTGGTTCGTCAAGTAAAAAAATATTTCCAAAATTGAAATATTTGTAAATGAAGACGAATAGTGGATTGTTGGACTTTTTTTTTGTATTTATTAAAAAAAATCAATTTTGAGCATAATTTTTTTACTTTTTTAATTCCTTCCGTCGAGAAAAATTAATAATTCACAAAAATTAACGCAAAACTAACAAATGCACAATCAAATTGAAAAAATACAAAAGTATAATTCAAATGAATTATTTAGCCAAACGACCTCAAACAAACCCTAAACTTGATTTTTTCTACACTCCCTATAAAACCACTGCCATCAATCTCGGCCTTTTCCAGTCCTTTCACCACTTGATTATGCCCTTCACCCGACCCGAAACTAGTGAGTGCTTTTAATAGGAGTAATAGAAAACAATATTTGGGCTGTTTTGACTTTTTGGATTATTTGCCTATTTGGGAGTAGTTCCATCAGATTATTTTTGCGTAAATCTTTTGGAGTATTGATTCTTTTTGTGGATTACAAGAGGAATCCATGAAATAAGAAAAATAATTTTTTTTAAAGAAAGACAAAATAACCCAAAAAAGTCAATGTGTTTTCGATTATTTTTTTGACTTTTATGATTTTTTTAAAAGATTTAGGTCATATATATATATATATATATTTTTTTTTTTAAATTCATCTCTTTGTTCGAGATGAATCAATAATTAAAAAAAAAATTGATGCAAAACTAACAAAAAACAAAAAAAGAAATCGAACAAAGAAAAAAAATAATCCAAGAGGATTATGTAAAACAAAATAGACATGAAGCTTTTCACTCTCTCTCTCTTTACAACTCGAGTACTCCATTAATTGATGGTAAAGCTTCAATCATCTAAAAAACCAATTGCGCTCTTTTGTTAACCTCTTAATGATCATTTTATGGTCCCTTCAACTTCAATAGCATGTATAGATCGGTAATTCCTTCCACACCGACGAGATTGCACCGACCACGTACCGACGGCGTTGTGGGTCCCAACCGATCGATCAGAGCCGTTCATCCTTCTCAAAATTGAATTCCGAGTGGGCCAACGTGGGAATCAAGGCAATCGGACAGCTGTATGAACTCGATCCAAAACCATCCCATTTCATTCAAATTTTCGGCTCGGATCTATTGGTTGGGACCCACAACAACGTCGGCGACGCCGTCGGTACGTGGTTGGTGCAATCCCGTCGGTGCAGGTAGAAGGGTTCTGTATAGATGGTACAATTGAAGAGAAAAAACAAATCGACTTGAATACACAAAATGGTAGTACGAAAACTTTTCCACGCCCCATCATTGTCTAAGAACAAACAACTTTTTAACGTTTGCGGTGGGGCATGGTGGTGAAGGAGCGGAGAGGATTGGGCGGTGGCGAGTGTTTTGTTAGCATTAAAAAGAAATTAGACCCTTACCATTTGTTGAATATTAGGGGCATTGTGGGACTTGATTAAACTTGTTGAAAGGGTGAGAGAGAAAATTGGAACTAGAAAGAATTATTTTCGTTCAAATAGAATTGCTCTAGAATTTTTTGTAGGCGTAAATGACAAACTTGCCCTTTTTATTTATCTCTGCTTCATATTTAGAAAACGGAATTATCTATTTTTGAAGTTTCATATAAGTACGGAAAAAAGAGAATGTATTGTTACGAACGAAAAGGAAGTGTGGAAATCAGATTTCAATCAGAAACTCGAGTTCGATATGTTTTTTTTTTTGAACATGTCAAGTCATTTCATAAGAAACGCCATCCGGCAATGATTACATTAATAGACATGAATGAAACCAAAACCACTAACAATTGAAATGAGCACGGCATGAAAAGGCTTTTAAGGGCCACCAGCTCGTAGACACACCTGCCTAAGCAGACCCGACACCTTCGGGACGGGATAATGAATCCTATCAAAGGTTAGCAGTAGAGAATCCAACGGATACCCGGCACAAACCATTAAACAATAATGCGTGGATGTAACAAAGAACAGGAAATAAAAATAAAAAAAACAGCTAAATGAAACCCAACAAAACTACGCTGCCGCACTGATTCTACCCACTGAGTCGCACCACTGAGTCACTCACTGAGTCGCACCACTCGAGTTCGAAATTAAGCTCCAACATTTTAAGCAAACTGTTTCCTGTTTTCAAAATTTGAATTTGAGTATCATAGAAGCTGTCAATGTCAATTTTCTTGAGAGAAATTTCCAGGTATCTTCCAAACGTTACCACTTTGCATAATTGTACCCATTGCATGGTGCCCCAAGTACGTTCACATGAGTATCAATCACGCCCCTCCGCCACTCCCCTCGCTCGCACAAGTCTTGGACCATCTGTCAGCACACACGGCCTGCAATTATCAGTTCAAAAAAAAAAAAAAAAAGAGTTACTGCTATTTCGATTTCATGTTAGTATTTGGAGTTTGGGTCAAACCAAATGTTAACTTACAATTGGGGTTAATTAAATGTAAAAATACTTGTTAGAAATTTAAGATAATCCGGACTATTGGTTGCGGTCAAGAAAACTCACTACACACATGTAGTGAGCCCCCTCACTACAGCTTACAGGGCCCCCGGGTCCGTCATTTTGGGGTCACGGCTCCATACTGAAAATTAAATTTTAATGCTTTGTATTTGTCCAATTTGAATTTTTTTTTATTGATGTCTAGTTGCACCATATTCGAGTTCGTATAAAAGAGTACTAGTTGACCCAATTTCTCTAATGTGTTGGTTCGATCGGAAAAAAAAAAAAAAAAAATCATCGTACCGGATCTCTGAAATTTCTACCTTAAAGGAAGAATAATGTAGTTTTTTTTGCTCCATACGTGTTGAATCGAGATCCTCTTATCATAGGTCCCGTATTTTCTCAACAGCTTCATTTCATACATTTTCTATCGTTCATTTCATAGATTTTTCATATGTTTATCATCCGTGTAAAAAATAAAATCGACCGTACATCGAAAAAGGCTGTGTCAAAATTAGGAGTGAAATTAATAATCAAAGTTTGGCTGTTCATGTTTGACTTGTGACAAACATGATTCGTTTAGATGAAAAAAGAAGTCCAACGGATTTAACTCTTTACGCGGGCTGTAATATGAACGACTCTGATATCTCAAGGTGTGGAAATTTTTGGGTGTCGAGTGGCACCATGTGACGGTGCCAGAACTCACGTCCCGGTTGTTTAAAAATATTTTGAATAGCATAGATTTCTTTCCCCTTGCTCTCTTCTTTCCCCTCTCACTTTTCTCTCTTGAAAATCTAGACCGCCTAAAATATTTTTGGACGACTGGAACGCACGCCGAATAGCGAATACCATCTCGTGATACCTGCCCGGCATCCAAAAATTTTCCTCTCGGTGGGTTGGTTCCTCGTTTCTGTACAATAATCTTTGTCGTAACCTTCACTTGCCCAAATGCGCGTGGTTTTGCACAAAAGAAGGCCCATGTTTCTCCACTTATTACCAATTTATTTGGTTGAAGACAAAAGCATTAAATAAAATCATATCTTCCTCCATAAATATCTCACTTCAATAATCCACTCTCTCTGGACTCTACCCTCCATTGCAGCCTTCCTTCAGCTCACCAAAGGTTTGACCTTTAGATTTACTCGCATCTCTTACTACTACAACATCTTAACAATCCATACAAGTTGTTTGTCTTCAGAATCATCTTAACTTTGCGATAGAGTTTGTTCTTGATCCATCTTCGAGTTTTCTTTTCACTATCCCTCTTTGGCTTGTAAGATGTTCTTTCTTTAACTTCTACTCTCCCATACAGTTTTTGGTTGATCATCATATCCAGATTTGTTAGGTTTTTCTTGTTCCTGATATATCGGTATCATCATGTTTTTATTTTATTTTAATAACCCGATATCCGGGCCAGTTTGTGCACACCACGACTAATTCCTCATGCTATATGGTTGTCTCTCTGAGGTTGTTTGTTTATGGAAGTAAAAAGTGTCCTTTAATTGAGCTAATTTCATTCTCAGATGTGGGTTTGCACCTATTTTTTAGCATACTTGGAATGGACATGCTTTTGGCTGTACTTCATCTGTCCCACTAGTATTTTTTTGAACTGGTTTGTATATATGTGCAGCTTAAAATTAGAGTTTCTTTTAAAATAAAGAAGCCCTTTATGTTTATCTTTTGTGTATTTTTCTGTTAATCATACTAAGAGGGACATGAATTTCTTAAAGATAATCTCTTAATTTATACTGTAATTACTCAATTGGTGCTTTTTTTTTTTGTTTTAGTGGTTACCCCTACTGAGTGACCCTCTCATGTGGATACTTGACCCCTAGCAAAATTATAAAATCAGGGCTACCTTCCATTCCATCACGGATCATCAGAATTTATTTGCATCTTTGCATGATAAATGTTCATTTCTTCTTTTTCCCTAATATTTGGTGAAAGCAGTTGAGTGATCCAAATCACAGAACTTGATGTTTTGTGACAGCTGGGGAGGGTAACCTATTGTAGATCATTTAGCGTTGCGGATTTGGGAAGATGAATGTGTGTGTAGAAGAGCGATTCTGATAGATGATGTTTTGTTAAGCTGATTTATTCTTTGAACTTGCTGTTTTCGTAATAATTAAGCCTTTTGTGATGACGGCATTTTACAAGGGCTGTCATGAAATTGATTCAGGCTGCATCTTTTTTCTTTTAGCAGCTTGAGATAGGTTATTCTCATGTTGCTAAATTTACTTTTTCTTTATTTCTTGGGCATAGCTTGCCTGACAAGTGTTTGGTTCTTTTGTTAGTCAATCCAATAGGTGCTCCTTTTGTTTTTAAGAGGAGTGGTTTTTTGTTGTTCTAGCTAGCTATAGTTTCTGATCATTCTTGTAATATCCAGTTTTTGTTTGTGAGATTCATTTGGCAATGTAAAAAACTCAAAATTAATTGCTTGGTTCATGAAATGTGTATTGAAGTGGGTCAATTTTACTTTTCTTGATGTGGTCTACCACCAATGGGCCAATCTCTTTCTCCTCTAGCTTTCTTAAATTGCTTGCTCTGCATAGATGTTGATCCCCTTTGAGCTCACCTTTCGTTTCGTTATTCTACCAGGGAAATCTGTAAAATGAAACTCAATCATCTTTTGGGGGCTCTCTGTTTACTAGTTTTGACATCCTCTTTAGTTCCTGCTTCCTCTGATGATCTAGTAAGAATTGGTTTGAAGAAGCGACCCTTGGATGCTCATGGCCTCAAGGCTGCCAGGATGTCAAGAATGCAACCGAAAAATGGGAAGAGTTTGAATGGCTTGCGTCCACACGATTATGATGTTGACCTAATCACTCTGAAGAACTACATGGATGCTCAGTATTATGGAGAGATTGGCATTGGTTCTCCCCCTCAGAAATTCACTGTCATATTTGATACTGGCAGTTCCAATCTCTGGGTTCCCTCATCAAAATGCATCTTCTCTGTGAGTTCAAAAATTGATTGTGCAATTTGTAAAATGTTCTTCTTATAGATTACCTAACATAATAAATCACTGTTTCGTACAGATCGCATGCCTCTTATAGATTACCTAACATAATAAATCACTGTTTCGTACAGATCGCATGCCTATTCCATCACAAATACAAGCATACAAAGTCCACATCATACGAGGAAAATGGTAAACTTATAAGTCTATTCTCTCTGGTTGTTAGAATGTTGATATGTGCTTGATCTTGTCATTATTGAGTCCTGACTCTGAAATTGATTGGCATAAAAGCTTTCAACATTGATGCTCAAATAGCTTTTGGTGATTTTGATTCAGGGAAATCTTGTGCAATACAGTACGGATCTGGATCAGTTTCTGGCATCCTTAGTAAAGATAACGTTAAAGTTGGCGATCTTGTGGTCGAAAAGCAAGTGAGTTCATTCTTTTTGTCAAAATTGTAGTGGGGAGTTGGTTTTGACACATTGGTGACCCTTTATTTCTCAGGTTTTCATGGAGGCTAGTAAAGAAGGAAGTCTTACATTTGTAGTGGCAAAATTTGATGGAATACTTGGGCTTGGCTTCCAGGAAATTTCAGTTGGGAATGTTGTGCCAGTCTGGTAGTATTATGTTAACTTTTGTTGCTATCGTATACCATGAATTCTTCATCTTTAAAACAGTAAAACAACCTTTAGTCAAGCTCTTTTGTCATGCACTTCAGATGTATAAGACACTCTGATTCCTGATGACACTGCAGGTACAATATGGTGGAGCAAGGTCTTGTAAAGGAACAAGTCTTCTCTTTCTGGTTTAATCGAAATGCAGATGCAAAAGAGGGTGGTGAGCTTGTTTTTGGTGGTGTGGATCCAAATCACTTCAAGGGAAAGCATACATATGTTCCCATCACTCAAAAGGGTTACTGGCAGGTGTGTGAAGATTAAAGTTTAGTGTTTTCAAGTTTGACAAACTTTATCCTGGTTCAATTTTGTTTCTCCTCCTTGTACCTTTTTCATGGGAACGTTAACTTATCCATGCCTTGTTTATTTCTCAGTTTGAAATGGATGATTTTATGATTGGAAACCATTCAACAGGTAATTTTTAGCACTTATAGATGGAGTGTTAATAGCTTATTTATTTTGGCCGTACATAAACTTTTATGTCGAAGATTGAGGTGATTAACACTTATAAACTGAGGATTCGAAAAGCATAAAATAAAAAGAAATCATATTTTGTAGAGAATTTAAAGGAAAACAACATCTGTAGAACTAAAGTAATACCAGTTTTGCTGCAGGCCCATAAGGGGTGGCTGGCGGCCCTGACTTTTCTACATGCTATTTACACTACCTAACCACTAGATTTTTGCAAAAGGAAACATGGGAAGTAGTCTTACATGTACTCTGCAAACATAGAAACACTTAAAATGAATCCTGTTTTGCCATTCTACTTCAACAAGGGCCATAACTTCTGTAAACCACATGCTTTGATGTAAGTGCACTCACTTCTATTATCTATGTGACATATCCAAATTCTTTCATAAAATTTTTTTGCCCTGAGTTCGTTCTGATTGAGGAAAATTGGGCCACATCAATCCCGTTTTTCTAGATATTTAGATTCAATAGCACATAACTTAATTGAATATGTGCGAGGTTTTTCTCAACCATTTTCACTTCAGGTTATTGCGACGGTGGATGTGCTGCTATTGTGGATTCTGGAACATCCTTGCTGGCTGGTCCAATTGTTCGTGCTTCTATCTCTTGGACATTAAGACAAAAGAATAAAAAAATCACGCTTAATGGTCAAAAAGATCCTCAAGATTGGTTAATAGTCTCTTCTTCGTCCAGAACTTCCTTTATCATGTGTCTTATTATCCCGTCTGTTTCAGAGTGTTATCACTCAAGTCAACCATGCAATTGGAGCAGAAGGCGTAGTGAGCATTGAATGTAAACAAGTGATTTCTGACTATGGAGAGCAAATATGGGATCTCTTAGTTGCAGGGGTTTGTCCTCCTTGTAGTCTTTTTACCATCTTATATGCATCGTTTTACGGTTTCAAGGTCTCAAGATATTTCCATTGTGATCTGCAGGTACAACCCGACGTAATTTGTTCACAGCTTAGTTTATGTGTTCCCCAGGGGGATCGGTCTGCCAGGTCAGGAAGTCTGTTTTTTCATATCAAAACATACATTTATCGGTAGTAATGCTGTATTTTCTCTCCTCCTGTTTTTCCATGACATGCTTCCTTGCATCGCATTTATGTTAGCTATGATATCAAAAGGAAGGACCTAGTTTTTTATTGCTTTATGTGGTGAACAACAATTACTGGGTTTTGATCACTCATTACTTATCGTTTTCTTTTAGCCTGTATTACGTGATAAGCTATTTGTTTTTCTTAGAAATTTACTTCTAGTACCTGAAGCTCGGTGCTTTTAAGGAAATTGTGGCCAAACACTAACTTGAATTGAAATTGGAACCGAACCATTTGCAGTGCTAATATCAAGCAAGTAGTTGAAGAAAACAAGGAGCATATTTCCGTGGGGGATGATCTTGTTTGCACTGCTTGTGAGATGCTTGTGGTTTGGGTCCAGAACCAGCTGAAACAAAAGGGTACTAAGGACCAGGTGTTCGATTATGTGAATCAGGTGATTTATCGACCGAATTTGATATCTGCTTATAACGATAAGCTGGCATTTATCTGTTATTTTAGGCCTTAATTTTCATTTTTTCTGAATGTTTAAAAGCTTTGCGAGAGCCTGCCAAGTCCAATGGGAGAATCAGCAATAGACTGCAATGCCTTGTCGAAGATGCCAAATGTTACATTCACTATTGGAAGTAAAGATTTCACCCTGACTCCAGAACAGGTTTGATATCCTACCCTCTATAGATAGCAGAATTTGACAAGCATATTGTTACGCAAGGTTGGGGAGAAAATGTAATGTCTCAAGTGGGTACCTCTTTCATATACTAAGAAGCACGGATGCATCTATCTTTTCGTCGCTTGGAATGCAACTTCGAAATATTCTGTGGGTCAGACTCACAATTGCCAAAGGCGCTTGGTTCTTGAATACATATTCTGTGATTGTTTTCTTTTTCTTTTTTTTTCCCTCTCATCTTTTCGGTGTTTTTTTTTCTTTTTCTTTTTCCAGTGTTGATATCATTGTGCCTTTTCCTCCACAACATGGGAGCAATTTTCTATATTTCTATAGAAGTTATATATTGTAAACCTGTAGCTTAGTTATTTTTTATATGCAACATGCCCACAACATTCCTGTCTTGTAAACTGAAGCATATAATATTTATCTTCATATTTAGCAACTGCTTTCATCTGTTGTACCGAAACCCGAAGTAGGGAATATAACAAAACCAACAAGAGGTACATCCACGGGGAAAGAGCAAAAGGATTTACTAAAAACGGGGAGAAATACACAGAGCCGGCTATACCCGTAACTCTCACTTGAAGCATCCACACAATATCTAGGAACAAATCTCTGAGGCGCAATCTATAGAGTATCAAACGTCTCACACACACGAAAGAGACACACACAAACCCTTGATATCTCAAATTCCAACTCAAAACTACACCAATGGAACAACTAAAGAAACTCTAACACACTACGGGAAACCCCATGGGGGCTCCCTCAAAGGGATTCACTCAAGAAGTCCAAACCCTAATAACCCCCAAGGCCTCTATTTATAAGAAAATACAAAAAATTAGGTCAAAACCTTCTTTAAAACGCACAGCCGCACAAAATCGCTCATTGGTAGTCCGGACCAATAATCGCTGGTCCGGACTACAGAGACAGAATGTCCAAAAATCACCCCAAACCCGCTGGTCTGGACCAGACTTCTCTTGGTCCGGACCATAGGTCCAGCAAACGGCTTTTCGCACCAAATTTTGCACTTTTCTTCAAACGTCTTGAATTCAAGGCATATCCAACATCATCTTCATCATGTAGAGTTATTTCTACTTCTTTCCTCTTACCAATGCTTGCTTTTGTTTCAGTATGTTCTAAAAACTGGTGAGGGACCTGCTACTCTCTGCGTCAGTGGGTTCATTGCTTTGGATGTGCCTCCACCTCGCGGTCCTCTTTGGTATGTTTTCTTGGACTATGATGCATTCTTCCCCATAATTCCCAAAAATAAAAATTCAAAATAAAAAAGAACGAAAAAGGAGCCATACCTGCATATGCATATACAAATGCCTGCACAAGAAGTTAAGGCTCTGTTTGGATCGTGGTTTGTGGAGAGGTGCTTTGAAGCAAAGGAAATGAAAAGGCAATGGAAAAGATAAGATGATGCGGTGAAGGTGCTAAATTGATTTGTTGGCTTCCTATAGTTTCATGTTCCGAAAGTTATTCCTAAACAATCCACAATCAAACATAGCCTAAGTTTCTGTCTACATCAAGAACAAGGGCTTGTTCCAGTTTTGAAGGTGCTTCTTATTACTCCCTCCGTCCCAGTTTGTTTGTCAATTATTCCATTTTCTGATACTCCTTAAATTGCTTATATCTTTTAATCTATAATGTTTTTCACTGTTTTAAAAACTTTGTATAATAGAATTAATCGTGAACTATCAAACAAGATCCATATTGCATATATTTGGAGATCGATATTAAAAGATATAAGCGATCGAAAACTGACACAATTATCAAAAAATGACAAACAAAAAGGGACGGAGGGAGTAGTTTCTACATCTATTGGTTCAAGTCTAATCGCTGTGCAAAGAGTATATCCCCTTCCTCATCCCCGCATATGAAGTTCCAAGTGTTCTAAAAACACGTTTTTTTAGTGTAGACGTGTAGTTTTCAGTTTACGTTTTCATCTTCTAAACAAACCCTTTTTGAAAACTGTTTCGGGATTTTCTTTAGGTTACCCATGTTTCAGAAAGCACCAAAACTATATTTCTGAACTCTTGACAATTATTCTCTTGAAAATGTACTATAGAAACGACATGTTCGCATACTTCTCATTGCTTTTTCTCTTCAAAAGAAAAGGAAACGACGACAATAAAGTGGAACAATTACTACATCATGATTGTTCACATAATTATGGAGCCTTATGCAAAACAAATGTGGTGGATGCAGGATTCTTGGAGATGTATTCATGGGGGTGTATCATACTGTGTTTGACTATGGCAATCTACAAGTGGGCTTCGCTTTAGCAGCTTAATCGACACTCATCCTGATCTTCTCAAAAGGTTGCCCAGAGTTCCTTCTGAGAAAGTTAGAAAAAACATAAAAATGCGACTACGAATTGGGTGATGGCTCTTCCGTATATGACTCTGCATAATGGGTTTATCTTCTGTATGTAACTATGTTTGCTTACTGCTTGGTTAGAGATGGGTGTTAGTTCCGAATGTACTTAGCCGGAACATTTCCATTTCCCGTTCATATGTTAATGGTATGGAGTTTGTGGACCCATTAGTAATCTGTGTTTGTGCATTCGGTTGTATTTATTATGTCAATGGTTGTCGCACTCTCTTTTTACTATCTGAACTTTTTTGCGGGTATATATATGAATCTACTACATTGCTCTTTCATATGTGAAAGCATGAATCAGTGATAATGGAAATTCAAGTGAACAAGGAAACGAAGGGAGTATGCAAAAATCTGTACGCATGAAATGATCTTCTGCCCTTACACAACAAATTACAAAAGGTTCGTACCCTACTGTACAAGCCTTCTAACTCGGTACAAACCTTGCAAGTCGGGGCCTGCGGTGCCCCTAAGAGCAAGTCCAATGACAGGACTCAAAGCTGGTTCTATACTCAAAATATAGAACGAGTGCCAAAAATCAGAATCCACTGAGATACCAAAACAGGTTCTAAAAACTAGAGGCCTGCGGTGCCAACTTAAAATTGAGAATGGTGGATGGAAAAATATCTAAAAAATTAGGTAGGACGGGGATTGAGAATGGGGGTTGAAAAAGTAGTTGGGAACAAGGGTTGACAAATTAGACGACAACGGGGGTTGAAAATGATGTAGATAATTGAATTGGGGTTGAAAAAGTAAGAAAATATGAGATGAAACTTGCATTGGACTTGCTCTAAGGTACGCTGATGTACCGTCCCAAATAAGATTTATTCTCAGCCCGAAAATTTTACTCGGATTATTTTCTTCACAGACCTCGACTCATAAAAAAAGTCCTGCAAAAAACTAATGCCAAGTAGACGTGTAACCCATTGATTGGACAAATTATCCTTGAAGTTTGTTTTTCGGAAATTCTACTTACCGTTCATTGATTGAAGACAATTGATTTGTTAAACAGGTTACCGATGTCTGATTAAATTGTTTTTTATTTAATGACCATTCTATGCGTTGAGATCTGCTGAATAAACGGCTCAAATTATGTTTTCGGGCAAACAAAATAGTTCAGGACATCAAATTATTGAGTGTGATAAAAAAGATATTAATAACAGTTTCAGAATCAGACCCGGGGTGCTACTGTGCTGTCTTGATGTGCGCATGTGAGCCCTCCATCCAACAATCAATGGCTCAGACATGTTCCTTAACTCTTACTAGTAAAAGTCTGCAAATCTGAACCGTCAATTACGTAGATGAACAGTTTAAATACCATACACCAGAGCTGCACACCGGGGTCGCTGCTTCCTTCAGAATCACGTTGCAAGTTCCTACGGTTGGAGCAAGTCTGGCTCTTCGGTCGTGTGAAAAATTATTGGTGCCAAACTGGCGTTTAATATTGTCCCTAAAAGTCTAAAAGTACCCATTTGTTAATTCAAAGCTCTTTTTTTTGTTTGAACGGCAATTAAAAGCTCTTTTGTTTGTTTTTCTTTTCTCAAGGAAAAAGCTTTGTTGTTGTACACAGTAACTTTCTACACGAATCTTTAGGTACTTCAAAAAAACTTCAAGAGTGCCAACATCAAGAATCAAATAAAGTTTAATTGAGCAAAGTGCATTTAGTGCTTCAATGACGTAAATTTCTTGCAGAATTAGGTTTATTTTGACTTAAAAAGTTAAACATGCTTTTTGTTTTTTGACTTATTAGGGGAAAAAGCAAAAATATATATTTTTGATTTATTATGGCCTAAAATGCTATAGGAGTTACTTATTAGCTCAAAACAAATGCCTTTTTGAAATTCAAAAAAAAACAAAAAACATGCTTAACTTTTTAGGCCAAAATAAGCTTAAGTTGAAACAACATATAGTACATAATTCCAAGGATTATTGCATTGTCAATCGACTTGTCTCAGCTGGACTTACCACCCTAAGGTCACATAATTGATTCTCCTCGGCAACGAATTGTCCTTGTGGACACCTCACCTCACGCAAATGAGTGGAAAATGCTACGGGAGCTGATCGAAGAGATTAATCCGGTTCCTTCCGGGACACTCTTTGTTATAAAAAAAAATAAGTTGAAACGATACTTAATTTAGACCAATTCATACTTTGAAAAACGCAAGTATAAAGATTCAAACAGTACACTTGTTTATATTAATGGTTAATCGTCCATGTGTATGGCTTTGAATGTTGAAATAAGGGATGTTCTTTTAGAAGAATATTTTTCAAAGAGAACAACTTTTTACGGCCTTAATTTAATTGGAGTAGTTGATTTGAGATCCAACAATAAGAAGTAACTTGAGAATCAAACTAAAAGAATATTTAAATTGAAGTATGATATAATTATTTTTCTTGTATGCCTAAATTTGGAAGGCCAAACTTATAAAGCAACAAGAATAAGGATCTTTTGAAATACTATATTAATAACCAAAAATGCTATGAGTACGCACACCGGTTAAATGCACCGACGGTGCTTCTTAACCGTCCAAAAGCATTTTTGACGACCGTCGATTTATTGAAATGAACAGTTAAGACGCGTTCGTGCATGTGGCGGACGCGAGTGTGCGTTCCCATAGCAGGACTAATAATGCATGTATTCACATAGTGCAAACGTCGTCGCACCCATAATAAGTGAGAAGTGAAGTCAATTTTAGGTTATACGGGAAGCACACCTTGACATTAATTTTATTTTATAAACCATCCGAATTTACCTTCAAAATTATACATGGAGACATATACTTTGTTTTCATGTACCCTAAACACAACAGAGCGTCTTGCGTATGTTTTGTTTATCATATTTCCGTAGTAAGCTGGTTAGAATACTAAAGTTCAACGATTTTCCCAATATTATTGCTATTTGAAACAAGAAAATTATGCATAGATTATAATTAGGGATGGGCATGGGGAGGGTAGGGGGTGGATACCACTACCTCCATCCCCGATCCCCAAACTTATATCAATCCCCATCCCCTCCCTGATCCACACTGTGGATTTTATTTTAACCTCCATCCCCGCCCCGATGCGGGGAACGGGGATCCCCATGGGGAATCAGAGATCTAAAAATCCATGCACTTGTCATATGTATGAAAGAGGTACATATTTTTTTAACCGAAACAGAAGATGATCTTGTTGCTCAAATGCACTTGTCATATGTATGAAAGAGGTACATATTATACCGGTGTATATATGAGTGAATGGGGATGCGGGAGGGGCGGGGATCGGGGAGGGGGATTGGGTAGGGGACTGACAATACCATCTCCTACCCGATCCCCGAAATGTTTTAAAAATAATCTCCATCCCCTACCCGATCGATCCCCGAAAAAATCCCCGAATCCCTTACCCATTCGGGGAGGGGACAGGTTGGATCGGGGCGGGTCGGCCGAGATGGTCATCCCTAATTATAATAAAGATTATTACTTTTCAAAACAAGAAAATTTTAGTAATTACTGAATTATATCATTGAATTCTTTTTCTTCTTCAACGCGATGAAGAACTTCATTGCGTTGAGTTGAATAAAATTGACAAGGAGGTGAGAATTGATGAAAGAAGATTATAATCTAAAGAAGATTTTTACTCAAATGCATTGGGCACAGTGGTTATCTTATTAACACAAATTGTCAATCAAGATGCCCCCAAGTCCTTGAGAAACTAACTAATTAATCATGAAATCAGATACTACAAGTATTTTCCTATTTTTAATTCAAATTAAAGCGCATTTATTCATCTGTTCAATTCAAAACTTGCCCCATTGACACATGTTACAATGAAATGTCATTGGCCTGGGTTCTCCTAACACCTCACCGGCGTCACGTGGTGCCCTAATTACTTTATCATGATTTCCAAACTTAAACATTGATAAAAAGCCCTAATTACTTTATCATGATTTCCAAACTTAAACATTGATAAAAAAAAAAAAAAACTTTACTTGAGGTATTTATACAGGTAAAAATTCAAAAAATTATGCACTGAAGTGCTCTTTTCTTTTGCATTAGCATAACGTCACGTCTTTACGAGATGGACAAGTAATGTGGAACATGAGACTTGTTGATTGTGTAATTTGTTGCCGAACTATATCGATATATATAGCGATAAATACACAATCTACAAGTGTAAGTCGAGCAGCCTAACAAAAGATCACTTTCATGCCTTGGATACTTCTCATGAAGAGAAGTTTAGAGGATTTAATTAATCAATGTGAATACAGCAAGAAAACATTATGATAAAAATCACTTTAATTAGTAGTACTATATAAGAAACCTTCTAAAGGCATGCAATAATAGAATAAGGTTGCCGCAGTTTGAAAAAGTAGAAGGTGGGCAAGCCAACCTCCGGCTCTGATTAGGGTTTCTGAGAATCCTAAAAAATAGACAGCTAATTGCATGCAATTATGAGTGATGGTAGGGTAGGGGTTTAATTAGACTTTACAATGACATATTATTCTCTGTTTTGTGCCTTTTTAGTTTGTGAAATTGCTTTAAAAATATATAATTCTATTGATATTGATTTTCTGGGTATAGAGAACGTGCAACTGTGATATGTGGACCCTTCTCGGGTTCCGTACAAAAGATTGGAGTTGTTTATTTTGTGAAAAATAAAATTTTTATTTCCTGTAATCAGCTCAATTAGATATTAGAAAGCGTTGTAAGAAATTGAAAATTTTGATCAAACAACGTTGTAAAAAAAATCGAAAAACGATACACGGAACCACTTCATTTTTTGATTTGAAATATCATGATTTTAGCACCTGGGTGCTAAAATCTTTTGGAAAACTAGATATTCGACAGTTGTAAACAATATTTTCTACCAAATAAATTACTCTGATTGTTTGTGTGAGACTTGAGGTAGACTCACACATCACATCTACCGATCCCAAATAAATCAGGTACCAAAGATATTTTTCAACAAAGTCTGGTTCATAGCAAAAGATCTACAAGAGGAAGGGGAAAAAGCCTATTATTGGTCAAAGATGTAGACAACAGAATAGCCAATTCATGCACTCAAGCCTTCAAAAAGAGCCCTTCTTTTGATTGTGTTCACCCAAAAAAATGACTCAGTAGTTTAATGGTTGGTTAGGTTGTAAAGGCATATCTGCCCAAATTGAGCGGTTAAACTTTCGAAAACTCTAGGGACATGCGCAATTATTCAGTGGTCTTTGAGACACTGTCACGTGGTGCCCCAACACCATTCTTCATTTAACATTCTTATGGGTCCATACATTCAGTACCGGATTGCAAAAATATGTGATGGAGAAATGTGTTTAGAGCACCACTTGATGGTGCTCGAAGACGACTACATAATTTTTCGGCACATACACTACGTAGTGATGTACCGTATGCGCATAACTGAGTGTGTCACTAGATATATGTTTAAATATTAGGGGTGATTTGGCAAAAAAGTAAAAAACGGTTTTTTCTTTTTTGGTTTTGTCTTTATTCAAAAAAAAATTTGCATTTTTAATTTATCGAAAGAGTATAAAATTATACTCTTTGGATTCGTCTCGTCGAGACAAATCCATAAACCACGAAAACGTGACGCAAAACTAAAAAATACAATTTTTTTTTGAATAAAGACAAAACGAAAAAACCAAAAAACCGTTTTTTACTTTTCGTACAACACCACACAAATTGAACGCAAACTTAAACAAACACTCGCATATGTGGCCGTAGAGTTTGTGCAGCCTCCCGCACTCCTATTAGTGCTAGTGCAAGTCTCTATGCAATTTCTGTGGTTGTAAGGTTTTTTTAATATTACTTTGCACGAAGGAATAAGTTAAAAAATGATATAATCATAGGAACACAATCATTCGGACACAACACCGAATATAATCTGTCACATGCACGTAGATTCCACACACATTTATTACGCAGGGCCACGTGTATGTGAATGGTTGTGTTCGAGTGTTGTCCTAACTTTAATTAACTCTATGCCGCACGTTATACGCTTACTGGAAGTTTCCTGTGGATGTCACCTAGCTACGTTACAGGAATCATGGAATGAATATTGAAAAAGGCGGTCCTTTGTTATTACTTTGATTTTCATAAAGATGAAAACAGAAGTAGGAAAGGAACTCCTACGACTAAAGAGTAAAGACCAGGAAGTTTCGCTATTGAACACCGATTGAACCAAGTATACACGTACAAGATGGAGCTGGGCTAGTAGGGACTGTCGTCCCTGCTATAATTTAAAAAAAAACTTACTGGCATTACATAAAAAAATATATGTAATGATGCATTGCCACCTTCAATATTAGCGCTATATATGTTGGTTCAATGGGTTCCACATTTTACAACGAGAGTAAATTCTAACCTCCAGTTTCGACCACCATCTTTTGTGAGCCCCATCGGGGTTTATTTTTTGAATCTAAACCGTTCATTTGCAGGGTCCATAGAAAAGTATATCCATGTATGTAACAAATTAGCTTGATCGGATATTGATAGGGATATCAAAAATTGAATTTTGATTCACAAAAGGAATGGTCTAATTCTGTCAATAACTTTGAAGTTGAAAGTCTCTATGATTGTCTATAAGTTAAACGTTTCAAATTACTGAAATTAATGCACAAAGAAACCCACAACGGGTGACGGAAACCTATGGGTTTCCACCCAAGTTGGAGAGAATTTATTCTATTTTAAAACTCCACCAATCTGTTGACCACGCAAACACAAGAAAAATAGTTGAACTTCTTTATATATTGTTGGTTGTTCTTGTAATATCATTATTCAGGTAATTTTCAATTACCATGGTATCACGTTAACAGTGGGGAATCTACTAAAATACCCCTCCCCAACGAAGAGTACCGTTCCTCCCACTATAAATACAAGCCTGCCTCTCATTACCATTACAAACACACAGGAGATCGAGTACTAAACTAAAAACTCCTCCACTCTCTCTCTCTCTCTCTCTGAGATAACTAGCCATGGGAAACAGTATGTTCAAAGCAAAGGGGTCTCGAAAAGGGGATTTCGTGGAGTCATGGGATGACTCAGCGAGGTACTACAAAGTGTGGCCAAGCGATGGAGATAGAGCCGGGCGTTGTGTCGCTGAACCGGGCATTGATAGGAAAGCTTCTGCTTACATTGCCAGGGTCAAAGCTTCTTCTTCTTCTTCTTCTGGTGATGATTAATACGAGTCATGACCAGTAATTGAACCGCGTAGGGATTAAAGAAGAAGAAGAAGAAGAAGAAGAAGAAAGCAAAGTAACCCGGTTTCCAACTAGCTAGTTAATCACTAGAATTATATGATTCGTAATAACCCATATTTGTTATAGCACAGTATGTTTCTTTGTAATCAACTTTGTTCGTTGTGTAGTTTTGTTTCTGGTTTTGTGAAATGTGATTTACCAATAATGAGAATAGCAATAGATATGGAATTGGAAGATTCGTGTTATTATTGAGCCTCTCCTCACTTTTATTTTTTTGGCTTTACAAGCATTTATTTGCTCAAATGTGAGTTGCTGCTGCAGAGCTTGAAGAGCAAAACAGAACTTAATTTCCAGTTATTAATTCACCAATTGAGGCAGTGGCGGATTAGGAATTTCATAGAGAGGACGTCATCTCTTGAGTATTAACTATTGAAAAAATTCTCAATGTCCAATGTAACGAGAAGATAAAATGTTTAACTACTCCTTCTCTCTTTTTTTTTTTTTTCGAAACCATTCTTCATTAAGCGTAAAACTAAGAACTTAAAATCATATGACCCCAACGTGCATTCATCTCTAAAAGATTTCAAACACATACGCACACTTATAGATTTCTTCTTAAAAGATTTGTACAATTGACACCTACGGATTTTCATATTCAAAAAACTTTGTATGATTGTACTGTTGTCTATTCCATCACAAAAACTAGTGTTCAACCACTAGTAATTCATTTGGCAACTGGAGTGGGTTGGGTGATTGTACTTTTGTGGAAGAGACCATAAGTTTTTTTTTTTTTTTTCCCTAGAAACGGAGATGCTCTGTTTAAATAAAAACTAACAGCTCCTTTGGCTAGTGAGAAAGGGAGAGAATAGAAAGGGGAGCTCTTTCTCACCAAATCTCATCGGCCTTGTTCGTTTCATGGTTTAGTTTAATTTTAGTTTTATTTTGGAATCATTACCCTCATTTCTCTCTCTATCTCTCTCCACTCATTACTCCTATCTCCAAAACTAAACTAAACAAAGAGCAACCCCAACAAGCTCCCTAAAAACCTCTCCAAGCTATTTTGGGGAGCCAAATAGGGATGATTGCCCTCCAAGAGACTCCCTAAAGAGGTTGGTAAAATCGAAAATGCTATAGTGACTCTCCAAAATCCTCTCCATTTGGAGAGGCACTGTTCACTACCAACTCAATTTTTATTCTTTCTCTCCCTCTCCCAGCATTGTCTCTCTCAATTTTTATGTCTTCCCCCACTTTAAATAATTCTCCACTACTATTTAATTCTCTCTCTCTCTCTCTCTCATTATTTAATTAAATAGGGAGGGTAATAGAGAGGAATTGTTGGAGGCGTGGGTTGGTAAAATGAAAAATATGCACTGTTCACTACTTTTTTTTAGAGAAAAATTTAGGGAAGCTGTTGTGGAAGCTCTAAAACTACTAAACGAACAAGACCATTTTTTGAGAGATTGGGTGGGAAAGGAGAAGAGTTAATCAAAACATTTCATTTTTGTACTTTTCTCTCCAATTCTCAGCAAAATACTCAATCCAAATGATTGATTTGGCTAGAAAACGTGCATCTGTGATGTGTGGACCCGTCTCGACTTCCACACAAATGATCAGAGTTGTTCAGTTTTGGAAAACCTAGGGTACAGAACCCTTATGCACAGATCTGTTTCGGGACCCACTTGTGGTGGGTCCCACACAAGCAATCCGAACCGTTGATTCATCTCAAAATAATTTTTCAAGGGATCCCATGAGAAATCATCTCAATCCGACGTGTGTAAGTGGTTCATCCAAAACTCACCCATCTCATTCGAAACGATTTTGAATGAAATGGGTGATTTTTGGATGGACCACTTACGCACGTCAGATTGCGGTGATTTCTCGCGGGACCCCTTGAAAAATTATTCTGAGATGGATCAAAGGTTCGGATTGCTCGTGCGGGACCCACTTGTGAGTCCTGGAACAGATCTGTGCGAAATCTGTGTATAAGGGTCTGTACCCCTAGCATTGCCCGTTCATTTTGTGAAAAATAATATTTTTATTTTTCCTTGTAAGAAATCAGCTTAATTATATATTAAAAAGTTCTTTAAAAAATTGAAAAAATATGATCAAACAATGCTTTCTGAAATTTGACTGGTGTAAACAATATTTTCCACCAAATCAACGACTCTGATCATTTGTGTGGGACTTGAGGTAGACTCACATATCACATCTGTCGATCCCAAAATATTTGGGTTCCAGAGATATTTTTCAACATGAGGGGGAAAAAGCCTTTTATTGGTCAAAGATGTAGACAACAGAATAGCCAATTCATGCACTCAAGCCTTCCAAAAGAGCCCTAAAGGGTTCTTTTGATTGTGTTCACCCAAAAAAATGACTGAGTAGTTTAATGATTGGTTAGGGTGTAAAGGCAATTGTGCCCAAAATTGAGCGGTTAAACTTTCAAAAACTCTAGGGACGTGCGCAATTATTCATGTCTTTGAGCCACTGTCACGTGGTGTACAAACACCATTCTTCATTTAACATTTTTATGGGTCCATAGTCCATACATTTAAGACCGGATTGCAAAAATATGTGATGAAGAAACGTGTTTAGAGCACCACTTAATGGTGCTCGAAGACGACTGCATAATTTTCGGCTCATACACTACGTAGTGATGTACCGTTTGTGCACAACTGAGTGCGTCGCTAGATATATAGTTAAATATAATAGTTTTGTACAACACCACACAAATTGAACGCACACTTAAACAAACACTCGCATATGTGGCCGTAGAGTTTGTGGAGCCTCCCGCGCCCGTATGAGTGCTAGTGCAAGTCTCTATGCAATTAATTTCTGTGTAGTCGTAGGGTTTTTTTAATATTACTTTGCATGAAGTAATAAGTTAAAAAATGATAGGATTATAGGAACACAACTATCCGAACACAACGCAGAACATAATCTGTCACATGCACATAGGTCCCACACATATTTAATACACAGGGCCACGTGTATGTGAGTACAGGATGTCACCTTGCTACTTCACAGGAATCATGGAATGAATATTGAAAAAGGCGGTCCTTTGTTATTACTTTGATTTTCATAAAGATGAAAACAAAGGTAGGAAAGGAACTCCAATGACTAAAGACCAGGAAGTTTCACCGATCGAACCAAGTATACACGTACAAGATGGAGCTGGGCTAGTAGGGCTGTCGTCTCTGTTACAATTTGAAAAAAAAAACTTACTAGTATTACATAAAAAATAGGGCTAATTCCCGGCCGGTCCAGGAATAGAAACATAATTCCCTCCAGCTCCTGTTTCCTTTTCCCACGTGATGTGCGCCAAGGTAAAAGACGAGTAAGTCGGTTAAGTCTGGAGCACTCCTTCAAAGAGATTACCCGACATTACTTGACATTTGTCTCATTTTAAATTTTAAATTTTAAAATCCCCAAACCTAAATTGTAGGGTACACTATAAAAGTGCTTAAACCTAGGGTACCCTATGAAAGTGCCTAAAATCCTAGGATACCCTATGAAAGTGCCTACAATTCTATGGTACTTTATGAGAGTGTTCAAACCACTAAAACCTATAATAGGAAAGTGCACCCTAAACCTAAACTCCAAAAAAGAGTAACTCACCTTAGTGGTAATTAAAAAAAATGACTGACTTCAGTGATAATTAGACATCTCTTTTCTAAACCTAGAGGTAATAATCCCTAAAAATATATATGTAATGATGCATTGCCACCTTCAATATTAGCGCTATATATGTTGGTTCAATGGGTTTCACATTTTACAACGAGAGTAAATTCTAACCTCCAGTTTCCACCACCATCTTTTGTGGGACCCATCAGGGTTTTTTTGTTGAATCTGAACATTTGTAGGGCCCGTAGAAAAGTATATCCATTTATGTAAAAAAATCAGCTTAATCGGATATTGATAGGGATATCAAAAATTGGATTTTGATTCATAAAATGAATGGCCAAATTCTGTTAACAACTTTGAAGTTCAAAGTCTCCACGATCGTCTACAAAATAAACGTTCCAGATTATTGAAACTAACGCACAGTGGAGTGGCCACAACGAGTGACGGAAACCTATGGATTTCCACCCAAGGTGGAAAGAATTTATTCTATTTTAAAATTCCACCAATCTATTGACCACGCAAACACAAGAAAAATAGTTGAAATTCTTTACTTATTGTTGGTCAGGTAATTTGTACAGTAATTACCATGGTATCACGTTAACAGTGGGGAATCTACTAAAATACCCCTCCCCAACGAAGAGTACCGTTCCTCCCACTATAAATACAAGTCTGCCTCTCATTACCATTACAAACACACAGGAGAGTACTAAACTAAAAACTCCTTTCCTCTCTCTCTCTCTCTCTGAGATAACTAGCCATGGGAAACAATATGTTCAAAGCAAAGGGGTCTCGAAAAGGGGATTTCGTGGAGTCAATGGATGACTCAACGAGGTACTACAAAGTGTGGCCAAGCGATGGAGATAGAGCCGGGCGTTGCGTGGCTGAACCGGGCATTGATAGGAAAGCTTCTGCTTACATTGCCAGGGTCAAAGCTTCTTCTTCTTCTTCATCTGGTGATGATTAATACGAGTCATGACCAGTAATCAAACCGCGTAGGGATTAAAGAAGAAGAAAGCAACGTAACCCGGTTTCCACTATCTAGTTAAACACTAGAATTCTATGATTCGTAATAAACCATTTTTTTGAATTCCATTCTCTACAAATTATTATAGCATAGTATGGTTCTTTAATTTGTGATCAAATTTGTTCGTTGTGTAGTTTTTTTTTTTTTTGTGGTTTTTTGAAATGTGATTTACCAATAATGAGAATAGCGATAGATATGGAATTGGAAGATTTGTGTTATGATTGAGCCCCTCTCACTTTTATTTGTTGGCTGTACAAGCATTTATTTGCTCAAATATTGTTATCAACTGGTGAATTAATAACTGGGAAGTTCTGTTTTGCCAATAATATTGTTAGATGAATGCACGTAATTAAAAGTTTTGTACATTTGACCCCTACGGATTTTCATACTCAAAAAGCTTTGTATGATTGTATTGTTGTCTATTCCATTACAAAACCAGTGTTCAATCACTAGTAATTCATTTGGCAACCAGAGTGGGTTGAGTGATTGTACTTTTGTGGAGGAGACCATAAGTTTTTCTTTTCTTTCTTTTTTTTCAGAAACGGACATGTTTTGTTTAAATAAAGAGTAACAACTCCGTTGGCCGGTGAGAAATGGAGAGAATAGAAAGGGAGCTCTTTCTCACCAAATCCGAGATTGGGTGAGAAAGGAGAAGGGTTAATCAAAACATTTCATTTTTGTACTTTTCTCTCCAATTCTCACCAAAATACTCAATCTAAATGATTGATTTGGCTAGAAACCATACAATTTCCTTTTCTTTTCTCAAGAAGTTTCTCCATCCAAAGGGGTTGTGAATCCTTGTGGTGGACTGAATGGCATAAATGTAATAAATGGTATCTTGAATGGCACAGTTGTAAGAAATGGAATTTAACGATTGTTTTGGTTTCCGAACGAGGATTTTTTTTCCCTTAATCCACCTTAGGTTTAATCCCCAAGTTTCCACCACCACCATTTGTGAGTCCCAACGAGCATTCATTTTATGAAGCAAAGCCATTAATCTTTTAGGGCCCAGAAAATAGTATATTCACGTAAAAAATTTACTTGAAAGTATATTGATAGGCATATCAAAAATTGAATTTCGGTTCATAAAATGAACGGTATGATTCTATCAATGACTTTAATCTTAAAATTCTTCTTGATCGTCTATTTTATAAACCAAAATTTAATAAGTTCAAAAATAATAGAAACACAACTATTTGGATACAATACCGAACACAACCCCCACATACACATAAGTCTCACACACATTTATCACACGGGACCCACATGTATGTGAGAGATTGTGTTCGGTGTTGTCTTAACTTTAATTAATTCTACACTGCACGTTATACTGGAAGTTTCCTGTGGATGTCACCTGGCTACTTTATTACTTTATTTTTTTACTCACAGGAATCATGGAATGAATATTGAAAAAAGGCGGTCCTTGAATATTGAAAAAAGGCGGTCCTTGAATATTGAAAAAGGCGGTTCTTGTTCTAATTAATTTCTGTTTTGATTTTAACAAAGATGAAAAAAAAGAGTCCAAAAGAACTCCAATGACTAAATCCAGGAAGTTTCGCTATTGAACACCCAACCAAGCAACGTCGGCTCATGGCGTAAGCCAATGAAGCCACTACTTCGGGCTTCCTCAAAAATGTAAAAAATAGGTGCCCCCAAACATGTAATCCCCCCTAAAAAAATGTAAAAAATAAGAGCCCCCAAACATGTAAGTCTCTTATATATTGTAATGTTTGGTTATTTTTGGATGACTATATATTTAAATTTGTTCAATAATAATTATTTTGTAATAGTTTTTTATGAAGATATGTGTTGAAAATTTTTATAATGCAAAATACATTGAGGGCCTCCTCTGATGACTCTGTTTCAAGCCTCCAAAACTAATGAGCCGGCACGGCAACCAAGCATACATGTATGGGTCAGTTATGAATGTTGCACTTGTTTTTCTTTTCCTCTAAAGTAGCATTTTAGCGAGTTAGGCTCATTTTGGCCTAAAAATGGAGCATGCTTTTTTCTTTTTGACTTATTAGGGGAAAAGCAAAAAGTTTTTTTTTTTATACTTATTTTGACCTAAAATGATGTAGGAGTTACTTATTAACCCCAAAAAAATGATACTTTAAAACTAAAAAAAAACAAAAAGCATGCTTAACTTTTTAGGCCAAAATAAGTCTTAGTAGTTGATAGTAAGAGCATCTCCAACACTACTAGGCATTTTAATTAGCCAAAAGTACAAAACAAGGTACACTTTTACTTTGGGTTCCAACACCATTCTTTATTTTTGTTCTTCACTCTCTACTTTTAGGGCAAAAATAGAGGGAAATGAAGGAAGGTAAAAGGCGAAAAAGGAGGAAAAAGTAGAGTAGAGAGGCAAATGCCTTACTACTAGTAGTAAGCCAAAAGGGACAAAGCTAAAGTAGATAGCCAAATAACAAGTCTATTGTAATATGGTTTTTTGGTTTGACTAGGCATAATAGCCAACAAAGTGCAAATAGCAATCCTCTTGGAGATGCTTTAACAGGGCGTTTGACACATGAGTTCGAACACACAGATTTACGCAATGATGCATTCCAAATCTTGGGCTAATGGTGGGTTTGCCGGCCGTTAATTTCAGGATTCCAAAATTAGTTGAGGTGCAAGTTGGCTTGGATATCCGATTATAAAAAATATATATAATGATACATTGCCACCTTCAATATAGCACCTTATTGGTGCAATGGGTTTCACATTTTAAAACGAGAGTAAATTTTATGCACCTTAGGTGGAAATCCTCAAGTTTCCACCACCATCTTTTGTGGGTCCCACCGGGTATTTATCTAAACTATTCATTTGTAGAGCCCGCAGAAGAGTATATATATCCACATATGTAAAAAAATTAGTTTGATTGGATATCGATAGGGATATCAAAAATTGAGTTTCAGTTCATAAAATGAATGTTGTAATTTTGTCAATAACTTTGACGTTGAAAGTGTTGTGACAAGCCACGAAGTAAGAGAATATAACAAATCAACAAAGAAAATGAGACACAAGAATTACGTGGTTCCCCCCAAGCACGAAGCTCTAGAGGTACATCCACGGGCGAAGAGCAAGAGAGGATCCACTATGAACGTGGAAAAATACACAGAGTCGGCTATACCCGTAACTCTCAGTTGAAGCACCCAACGGATATCTAGGGACAAATCTCTAAGGAGCGACCTACAGAGCATCAAACGTCTCACAAATTCAATAGAGACACACAAAACCCTAATATCCAATCCCATGAACTGAAGACTATCAATGGCACTACCAAGAAATCCTAACACACTACGGGAACCCCATGGGGGCTCCCTCAAAGGGATTCACTCAAGAAGTCCAAAGCCCTAGGAGGCCACAAGGCTCCTATTTATAAGAAACACAATAGGAAATCTTAAACACAATAACAAATCATAAACGCAATAGGAAATCTCCAAAAGAAAAAATTCAAGGCACAATTCCAACAATTCTCCACCTTGACTTGAATTCCATTGAACTCAAAACCATAGAGCAATCCTCTCGCAACACGACTCTTCTCCAAACACCCCTTGCGGAGCAGCCTAGCACGGACGATCGCCAACGACACCAATGAGCAAGGCTCAAGCACAACTGATTGACCTTGCAAACACGACTCGAGAAACTCAGTCGCACGTGCCTCTAAATTGAGCCTCCATCTTCAAACGGGCACCAACCACCCAACGCATCCCTCAAGGCTGCAAACGAAGATCCGCTCAAGCTCCACCCGGAGCTAAACACCGAACTCCACCACGGAGTTAATGGCTCAAACGAGCAACCATCTTCAAACGAAAGTACACCGAATGCATCCATCCCTGATGCCACTGAAGACGTACTCAAACTCCTCATGGAGTCAATATGCAAACCTTGTATACCTCAAATTGTTGAACCTGGATTAATAATGGACGTGAATCTCCACGGCGATACCCAACATGAAGCACCTCAAATGGCCTCCATAATGGTATCCAAAAGGAGCAAACCAAAAATAATCCGAATTAAATCATCAAAATAGTCTTTAATGGGCATACCTCATTCATACGAATCGCATAAAGGCCCAGCTTCAAATCCAAAATTCTCCCAAAATCACCTTCGCACAGAGATCCTCGAACAAACTATCCTGCATATCAGCAGGCTTCTTCAACTTCCCCCAACAAAGCCTTGTGAGTTCCTTGTCGCACCAAACTTCTCAACTTCGAAACCAGTCGCCATGAAAACGCACCAACGCACAACCTAGCAGCGAAAAAACGAAAGCTTCGGATTGAACCCGGAGCTCTGATACCAGTTTGTTGGGAGTTTGTGCGATGCATCGATCCCACCACCGCTTCCACTGCGCTGGCGTGCACAAGGCCCAAACTTCTGGGAAGTATCCACGGAGTCCACCACATTCGTTGGGCCCAATATACATTAAATGACCCATATCCACTTAAAAGGCTAAGTCTTATAAGTGGTGAGTCATCTAATTGTATATTAAGGTCCAACCATCTTTATATTTTTTCAATGTGGGACTTAACCTTCACACATGTTCCAACAAATCTCCCTCTTATGTGTGAACTGTTCATTGAGCCTTGCCCGTTTCTTTGCATCCAAGCTCCCCCTTGATTCTGATCTACTACTCTCAACCCAATCTTCCAAACTAGACTTATGCTGCACCAACTCCAACGATTCAGATCCATCCATCAAATTCTCCATTGGGAGCCAATGTGCCCATTCACTGGCACCATGCTCCCCGATGAGTTAACATGCAACACGTGTTCCATTCGCTTGCATCACCTTGCAACGGGCACACCGCATTACTTGCACTGTTTCGCATTATTTGCACTGTTGGATTTTTCTGTTTCCATCACTTGGAGTTCACCATGCAAGCCTATCCATGGCGCGCCGAGAGTCTGCCCATAGATCGTCAGCCATTGGCTCTGATACCACTTGTTGGGAGTTTTTAAGATGCATCGATCCCGCCATCGCATCCGCTGCGCCAGCGTGCATAAGACCCAAACTTCTGGGGAGTATCCATGGAGTCCACCACATTCGTTGGGCCCAATATACATTAAATGACCCATATCCACTTAAAAGGCTAAGCCTTATAAGTGGTGAGTCATCTAATTGTATATTAAGGTCCAACCATCTTTATATTTTTCCAATGTGGGACCTACCATTCACACATGTTCCAACAGAAAGTATCCATGACCGTCTATCTCAAAATCAAAGTTTAATTTATAATATATCTATCGATATCTGATCATGCTAATTTTTTGGACAAATATACTACTTTGTGAGTTCTACATGATAGACGGTTCAAATTATCGAAATTAACACTATGTGAGATTCACGATGAGTGTCGAAAACCCATGGTTTTCAGTTTTCACATAAGGTGGAAAGAATTTATTCTTTTTCAAAAAATCATCAAACCATAGAATAAAAGCAAACACAAGATTTTTTTTTTGAAATTCGTGATATTTATGGTTGTTCTTGCATTTTCTGTCATTAAAAAGATGCTCTTCCCCAACGAAAAGTACAGTACCTCCCACTATAAATACGAGTCTGCCTCTCATTACCATTACCATAACATACACAAAGGAGTACTAAACTAAAAACTCATTTTCTCTCTCTCTCTCTCTCTCTCTCTCTGAGATAACTAGCCATGGGAAACAACATGTTCAAAGCAAAGGGGTCTCGAAAAGGGGATTTCGTGGAGTCATGGGATGACTCAGCGAGGTACTACAAAGTGTGGCCAAGTGATGGAGATAGAGCCGGGCGTTGTGTTGCTGAACCGGGCATTGATATGAAAGCTTCTGCTTACATTGCCAGGATCAAAGCTTCTTCTTCTTCATCTGGTGATGATTAATACGAGCCATGACTAGTAATCAAACCGCGTAAGGATTAAAGAAGAAGAAGAAGAAAGCAATGTACGTAACCCGGTTTCCGACTAGCTGGTTAATCACTAGAATTATATGATTCGTAATAACCCATTTTTGTGAATTACATTCTCTACAATTGTTATAGCACAGTATGTTTCTTTGTAATCAACTTTGTTGGTTATGTAGTTTTATTTCTGGTTTTGTGAAATGTGATTTACCAATAATGACATTAGTAATAGATATGGAATTGGAAGATTTGTGTTATGATTGAACCTCTCAATTTTATTTGTTGGCTGTACAAGCATTTATTTGCTCAAAAAGCTTTGTATGATTGTATTGTTGTTTACAAAACTAGTGTTCAATCACTCACATGTCATTTGGCAACCCAGAGTGGGTGAGGTGACTGTACTTCTTTGGAAGAGACCGTAAGTTTTTCTTTTCTTTTCTTTTTTTTTAGAAACTGAGATGCTATGTTCAAATAATAGCTCCTTTGGCTGGTGAGAAAGGGGAGCTCTTTCTCACCAAATCTCACCATTTTTAGTGAAATTGGATGAGAAAGGTGAATGGTCAATCAAAACATTTCTTTTGTGTACTTTTCTCTCTAAGTCTCACCAAAATACTTAATTCAAATGAGTGATTTGGCTAGAAATCATACACTTTTCTTTTCTTTTCTTATGAAAATCTTGAATGGCATAATTGTAATAAATGGAATCTCCTATTCTATGTACCAAAGATCAAAGTTGAGGACCTCTAAAGCCCATCCGCATCCAATTTTCGGGCCTCTAAACCAACGAAACCCATCCAACTTTTAGGCCTCCAAAACCAAGACCGAATTTAACAATGTTTTGGTTTCCAAATGAGGAAGTTTCCACCACCATCGTTTGTGAGTCTAGCGGACGTTCATTTTATGAATCAGAGCCGTTAATCTTTTAGAGCTCACAAAATAGTATATTTACACAAAAAATCAACTTGATTATATATCGATAGATATATCAAAAATTGAATTTTGGTTCATAAAATGAACGGTCTGATTCTATCACTAACTTTAAAGTTACAAGTCTCCATGATCGTCTATTTTATAAACTGAAATTTAATTTTTGATAAATTTATCGATATCTGATCAATCTGATTTTTTTTTTTTTTTGCATAAATATAAAAGTACTACTATGTGAGTTCTATAAGATAAACGTTTCAGGAACTGAAATTAACGCACGGTGGGCCCGTAATGAGTGGCAAAATTCATGGGGCTTCCAACTTAGTGGAAAGAATTTAATCTTAAATTAGTATTTTCTAATTTGAGACATCACATTATTATATTTTTATTTAGGAATAACGCTGCAAATAACATTGATTGGAAAAACCAACGTACACTACCCAAAGGCCTAACGCAAGTCGTGGCTAGCTCATGTGATAGAATTCTTAGATGTCCCACACTGCGTCGTAAGATCGAGTCTCATTCCCCTCTCCCCCAGTAATAAATTAGGGCCTTGTTCGTTTTGAGTTTTTTTTTTTGAAAAGTCATATATATTAACTCAGGCAAACTAAGCTATGGGGAAAGATCCCTTACAAGAACACTATCAAAACTGGGCAGATTACAACCCGACAAAACAAGAAATCTCCTAGCTAGACAGTTGGTGGCAAGCCAATGGGCAGCCCCATTTGCTTTCCTATTACACCATACAAAACTCCACCGCCTAGTAGCTGCCCATCCTTTGATATCCTCAAGAAGAGCACGAATTTCCCAGGGGCCCTGAGACTCACAATTGTTCAAGCTATTGATAATGGACAACCAATCCGACTCAAATATGACTGCATCCAGGTCTTGTTCCATAGCCACAACGCAAGCTATGCGTAAGGCCCAAGCTTCAATAAAAATTGGTGAGGACGCCATAACTCTTCCAAACCGCCAAACCTGAGCTAGACCACTACAATCCCTGGCAATGATACCAAAGGCAGCTAAGCTGCGAGTGAAATGAAAAGCTCCATCAACATAGGAGGATGGGGGACCCAACTACCACACACGGGACTATCAATCGAACGACTTTGAGGGGGGGTAAAGATAGCTTGTAAGTAATCAGAATTCGCTTTAGAAGCTATATGGATGGTGTTCGTTTTGAGTTTCAAGACGCGATTTTCTCAATTATTGTTCAATCATTATCCCTATTTTCAAATATTATTCTCATTTTTCTCTCTATCTCTCTCTCTAATCATTAATCACTATTTTTAATTATTATTCCTATTTCTCCCTCCAAATATTATCAAAAATCAAAACTCAACCCAAACTAAACACAACTAAAGAATTACGAAGGGTAAAAAAAAAAGAAGGCCTAACCAAACAGTGGAGAGAAGAGAAACGTCACATCTTGTGACCATAAGATTGGAACTGACCGTACAAGGTGGAGGAGAATTTTCCCGAACCAACTTGAAAACCTTAGGTGAATTTCGAGGCCCCTACGATCTCTATATATTCCCAAAAAAGTATTGATCAGTATGTTGAAAGACTAGATTCGTTCTTTGTGTTAAGTTTAGCTCTACACCACACGTTACTCGTTTACTACAGTGAAGTTTCTTCTGGATTCCATCTACACTTTGTTTCACTTGGAGGAATCAAAGACCCATATGCACAAACTTTGCACAGATCGCAGCATGGGATCCATTTTGGGATATTACAAAGTGATTTAAGCTGTTCCGTAATTTTAAAATAGCTTTTCGAGTCACTTGAAAAGACCAGTTTAATCGGATAAATTTATGTTTGATTTAGTAATCTAAATTTTCTTAAGAATTTAGCACCCTAAATTTTGAATGAACATTTGAATGATTGGGCCAAAGATTTAAAATCATCTGATTGGTACGTACATGGTGCATCTCATGAACCGGGCCCAATACGTCTGGACCATGCTGCGTCTCAGACTCAGTCTAATCCCTTTTGTCCAACTTCATTGGTCCTGGACCTTAAATTTGTCCCACTTCATTCGCCACAGCATTTTGCATTGAGATTGTAGCGGCCGAGGGATCAAGGGGGTCTCGACATCCTCGGCGGCGTCCCCCCGAGGGGACGAGGGTCCGCAGGGGTCCCCACCCAATCGCCACGAAACGCCGGGGGAGGCTCCCCCCGTAGATAACAGGTTCGACCAGACTCGCACCTCGGGAGACCGCGCCGGGAGCGTCCAGAAGCGCCTTCGTGGTACTGTTCCCGAGGGTTCCCGGACCGAGTATATTGACCTCGGTACCGGGGCGGGTTGCGTCAGGTGGCAGGGGGGGCTCGATCGAGGCACCTCCTGACAGTCTGAGTGGCACATTAATGAGCTCAACTACTCCACGTGCACTACATCATGGCGAGCCACCAACCCTGCAAACCTACGCCTGCAAGGGTGGTGGGGGATCTGACTGGTAGGGACATCAAGAGCACGTGACGCCTCTGAGAGCATAGCGGCCGAGGCGCCACTTGAGGGGCATACGTTGATCCATGCATTTAATGCGATGTCAGGAGCGGGGCGCGTGAGGCCCCCGAAGGGCGTGCCGAACACGCGCTCCCTCGCCTATAAATATGACTCTCACCCCCTTCATACACAGAGGCTCTCCAAAAAACTCTCTCTCTACATTTAGCTCTAAACTGCACTTTGTCTCTAGTTCTCCACTATACTTCTCCCTCCGTTGCTGACTTAGCCATCGGAGTACCTTCCCGGACCACCACCGTCCGGGCTTGGTACTAACGTGGTTGCTCTCTTGTGCAGGTACCGTTCCGACGTACCCCAGCAGCTCCGGCACCCCTCCCCGACGAGTCCCTAGGGACCAATTGAGGTTCAGCACAGCTCCTCCCCTCTCAGCGCAATTCCAAACGGGCAAAGAGGCCAGTCCGGTGAAGAGCTCCCCCACAATTGGCGACTCCGCTGGGGACCTGAGTTTATCTCTCCCAGGCTCTCTTTTCTATTAGTGGTGGTTCTTCATTCTTGTTCAGGACTTCCTTCACGCCTTTTCCAAAGGTACCAAGAGATGGCTAGCCTCGCCCTCGGCAGAGGTGCGTTGGCCGCCGCCGGAGAGTACATCGAAAGCGTTGGCCGCGGCAGATACCACCAAGTCAGGGGCGACTTGGGGCTCACCCTCTCCCCCGTCCTCAACAGGGATGGGACCGTTACGGTGGTGTCCAGTGCCGCCGGCCCCAGTAACACCCGCACGGCGAGCGTTCTGTTCAGCATGAACGGCGACGTTGTCTCCCTTGACAACCTCACTACCTGTGGACGGCCCACCGTGATTCGGTGCGGTTCGCGTTTCGAAAAGATTGATTGTTTGAGTTGCCACCCGGATTTGAGGTCCGAACCCGAGAAACCGATAAAAAACATGACTCGTTTGCCCATTTGAAAAAGATTTCACTGATCATGGCGGAACCAAAGATTTCTCGGATTCGGGGGTTTGGTTACGAGAGGGGAAGGGTTTTACGGCACCCCTCTCGCCCGATCCGTGAACCGGTCTCTACTCGATATTTTGTGGGATTTTAGAAATATTTGAAATTCAATTTATTCATATAAACAGGGAATCGGGGACGGGAATCACGTAAACAGTAAGAAAACACAAAATGTAAATCTAAAGTGGATGCTTGTGCACATGATTTATATGAGAAACGATGATGATAATGAAGTGAAATGATACAAATATTTACAAGGAATAATAAATTACAGAAACTACACAACAATTTCAGAAATTTTATGAACATGAGACCTAATTAAACTGCTTCACAAACTGGATCCCAGAATAGGGATTGAGCGCTCAAAGCCAAAGGCTTGAGCGCTCAACCTCTTCAAACCAGTTTGAGCGCTTAAAGTCCCTGAATTGAGCGCTCAAACCAATTCTTGGCCTCTGTGAAATTACACTTTTAACAACTTCTTTTTGAGATCAAACATTCATCAAGGGTTTTCCAGGAGAAACAAATAAGAATAAACTGATCGATCTCTTAAAGAAAGATGAAAAAGTGTGTAATTTCAATGAATTAACAAAGAAATGTTTGAAAGTGGAGGAATAAGGGAGGAATCCAGGTCCTGAGCACAACGACAATAACTCACGCACACAATTAATATGCTAAACCATGGTCCATCATCGAAACGACAAACAATCAGCAAACTGCCCAAGAACAGCTTGAGCGCTTAAGTTAATGACATTGAGCGCTCAAGCCATAATCTGGCTTCCTGATATTCGACTTAAAATAGATACTTGATGATTCTCAGGACTTTAAACATTTTAAACAAGAGTAATGGAAGATGATCCAGTCGCTGTTTTACATTCAAAAATGAAATTTTACAAAGATTTTGATCTTTGATCATCATAACATAGTTAACTAATATTCATGCATGTGTTTTCGAAATAGAGGTGAACTGCTTTGAAGGTCACATGAACACAGATAACCATTAAACAATGATCAAAGCCAAGAGATAACACAAAAGTTAGCAAAACAAAAGCCAACTCAAAACTGGGCTTGAGCGCTCAAGGCCTGAGGCTTGAGCGCTCAACCCCTGCTACGACTGCAGATTTTGAAACTGTTTTTTAAATAACTTTTAGACCTTTGTGAGTCCAATGCAAGTATAAAGAACTTGCTTGGACTCACTGGTCTTCCTCAGAAGAACCAAAACAGTGAAGTTTTCACATTTTGACTACCTTTAGAAAATGATCGTGGCTTGAGCTCGGTTTCTGGCTTGAGAGTGGTTAATTCCAGACGTTTTGGTTAGTGTTGTGGATCAATAAGACAATGTATGTGGTTGATTGATGATCAAGGGACGAATTCTGGATTTGAAAGGTGGTTTTTGCCGATGGTTTTGATGGTGGATGAGTGGTTTTGTAGAGAGAGAGAGATGATTGTTTTCTGGATGGTTTCAGAGAGATGGTGTGTGAGAATTCGTCCTCAAAACCAGGGATGTTAGATGGTTTTTATAGAATGAGTGGGAGGGAAGAGAAGAGAGAGAAAGAGTGGGTTTTGTATTTTAGGAGTATTTTTGGTGTATCTTTGGAGTTAGTGGAGTACATTGTACGTATAAGGATCGTACAAGATCATCCCCAGACGCTCCCATGCAGGAAATCTCATGATGAGATACTCTGCAAGTTGCTGACTGGATCAGAGTTGAGCGCTCAAAGCCGTGGGCTTGAGCGCTCAAGGTGTTCCTCAGGGGTTTGAGCGCTCAAGGTCTCAAGCTTGAGCGCTCAAGGCTCTTGGTGGCAGATTGATGGTTTGGCTTGGTTCAACAATGCTTGGGTTGGTTTGGGCTATTTTGGTTGTTTGGGTAGTGTTTGGTTGATTTTGATCAAATTCAAGTCATTACCACAAGTTCCAGGTAATCATGATTGGTCCGTTTCATCATCGGGGATGCTCGAGCGCATCTCGGGTTCAAAATCGGGGTGTCTACACTACCCCCGCCCAGAAAGAGGCGTTGCCTCCGCCTCCACCCCTCAGCGTGGAGGCCGAAGTGGCCTTGTTGAGAAGGGAGGTACTTGCTATGAAGCAAGCCAGAAGCCAGCCTACGACTTCGAAGTCTGGGGGTCGAACGCAGACCAGGAGGCCCCCACCGAGCACGAGAAGCGAGGGGGCGAGAGTCCCGGTGTTCAAGCGCCTCGGCCCTGTCATTAAGGTTGACAGCCGGGGTACTGCCTTCGTTATCCCCCAGGAGCGTGCCCCGTCCCAGAACCGGCAAACCGCGGGGGAGCAGTCAGGGCGAACCAAATACCAGGAGGACAGCGCCACTGCTTCAAGCGCTAGGGCTCCGGACGGTCGCAGGGACGCGGATCACACCCGGCAGACCCAGAGGGACCTTAATAAAGGCAAAGACCCTGAGGGAGGTCCAGTCGAACGCCGAGAGCGCGGCGGAGGAAACCCGTCGGCTGTCTAAGGGAATTACCAACACCAAAGCTCATCGATTGATCGAGCAGGTGCCGGCCACCCTAGTCAGTCGGTGGATCGACGGGGTGCTCGGGAGGTTATCCCCAAGGATAACCGACAGAGTCGTCATGACAGGACAGGCGCCCCGGAGGCCACGTCGGCGAGAAGGGGTGGCGACGACCGGGACCAGGGCCTCAACCCAGGCGAGAGGTATGAGCTTCGCCACCAGGGAGGAAGCATAGTGCTAGTCAATACTCGGACGGGTGGCCAAAAAGTCTACCACCCCGAGGACGAGGCAGGGCACCCCGGCGAGAGGGAGGACACTCACCCCGTCATGCCCCATGCGAAGAGACGATCGACCGAGCGGAGTAATGTGCATAACGACGTAGAGGTCCGGCCTCGGCACACCGCCCCTCCCAAGAGAACTTGCGGGGTGCACCAGGCGATCGACCACAGCCGCCACAATCCCAGCCAATCTGAGCCCCGGTTGGAAAAGGCGAAGCAGTCGCCCTTTGCGGCCGAGGTCGCCGATGTAATCCCCTCCAGGGGGTTCAAGATCCCAAAGTTCGACAAGTACGAGCCGACCACGGATGCCATTACGCACATACAACAGTACCGACTGGTTTCCGAGCTTTATGGACATAGTGATGCCCTTATGTGCAAAACCTTTTCCACGAGTCTGGGGACCACTGCCCTCCTTTGGTACGGCCAGCTGGCTCCGGGGTCAGTTTTCGACTTTGACGAGCTCGAGCGCGCGTTCACGTCTCGGTTTGTGACGAGCAACACACAGCCGAAGACGCTCGACGCGCTAGTGAACATGATGAGGGGGTCAGACGAGACCCTCAAGGAGTACATCGCCCGCTACTGAGAGGTGTACAGCCTGGTTGAAAATTGCGACCAGAAGGTGGCGGCCACCTCTTTCAAGAATGGCCTGGCGGACTCCTCAGATCTCTTCAAAGACCTCATGGTTCACCCCCGAAGGACATGACCGAACTCATGCGTACCGTGGACAGGTACCGAGAGTTGGAAGAGTTCCTTGTAAATAAAGCCTCGAGGGGAGGTAACAGCAAAAGCACCCCGAAGGAAGGAAAAAAGCAGGTCAATGACGTCAAGAAAGGTGGAAGGAACGAGCCAGCTGGTGGAGGCGGTAGCAGGGGCTACCGGGACAACTCTGGCCGGGACAACAATGGCCGAGGAAACGAAAATGGGGGAGGATGGGAAAGGCCCCCCAGGAACGACAACGATTACGTGGCTGAGACAACCGTCTTCACCCTCCCAATCTACAGACTGCTCACAGAGATTGGCCGGTTGAGATGGTTTCTTTGGCCCGAGGACAAGATGGGGTCGGACCCGACCCAGAGGGGAAGATGCACCTACCACAACGAGCCGGGGCACTACACGACCAGTTGCCGACCATTCAAGGCACATCTGGAGCGGTTGGTTACCGAGGGACGGTTAGAGCAATGGGTCGATCGCGCCAGGACACCTCTTCCCGCTCGGGGCCCTTCCCCACTTCCCCTTCCCCTCCAGGGGCAGCCGCCCCCGCAGGGGGCAAAGGGGACGGGGTGGGGTCGTGGTGACGATACACGGCCCGGTCAGCAAGGACTTGGCGGAGGCAATGCACCAAGAGTTGGTGCAAATAGAGCAAGGAATGCAGGTTCTCTCGGTGGGGCAACCCCCGAAGCGGAAGTATCAGGAGCCGGAGGACCCCCACACGATCTGTTTCACCGAGCTGGATCTGGAAGGATTGCAGCTCCCCCACGAGGACGCCCTCGTGATTGAGGTCGGCATCGACGATACGGACGTCCGAAGAATACTGATCGACCAAGGGAGCTCCGCGGACGTCCTTTACTATTCGGCGTTCAAGGCCATAGGACGGACGCGTAGCGAGCTGACCCCTACGGATACCCCGCTGGTGGGATTCGCGGGACACCCTGTGTACCCCGTCGGTAGCATCACCCTCCCGGTCGTGGCGGGGTCGATGCGTCTGGAGGTCGACTTCACGGTGGTGGACTCCCCGAGCCCCTACAACGCAATCCTTGGGCGGGGATGGCTCCACGCCATGAGGGCGATCGCCTCCACCCTCCATCAGTGCGTCCGCTTCATCGGCGCGTCTGGGAAGCAGGAGACCGTCTGGGGAAACCAGATGGCTTCCAGGAAATGCTTTGTAAACGCTGTCCGCGTGAAGGACAGAAAGGAGAGCAGGATGCCGAGGCAGGTCCAGTGGATCGAGATGCCAGAGTCCACCCCTGTCCTCGACGACGTTGGCTCCCCGGCCGAGGAGAAGGTTGTGGAGGACCTCCTCAAAGTGCCAATCAACGAGGATGGCAGCAGGTACTTCATGGTGGGCTCCGAGCTCTCCAACCCCGAGCGCAACGACCTGATTCACTTCCTCAAGGACAACGTTGAGGTTTTTCCGTGGACTCCCTACGAAATGCCAGGTGTGAGCCCGGGTTTCATCACGCATAAACTCAACGTTGACCCGGCTAGGAAACCGGTGGTACAGCGGCCAAGGCGATCCTCGGCAGTCCACTCGGACGCCGTGGTAGAAGAGGTCCAAAAGCTCATGGAGGCCGAGGCCAGCCGGGAGGTACGATACCCTACCTGGCTGGCCAACACCGTGGTGGTGAAGAAGAAGACCGGCAAGTGTCGGGTGTGCGTCGACTACACCAACCTCAATGACGCCTGTTTGAAGGATTGCTTCCCTCTCCCTCGAATAGACCAATTGGTGGATGCCACCGCCGGGCACGCCAAGTTGAGCTTTATGGATGCGTACCGAGGGTACCACCAGATTGCCATGGACGAGGGGGACGTGCCATGGACGAGGGGGACGTGCCATGGACGAGGGGGACGTGGAGAGGATGGCCTTCATCACGCCGAGGGGTACTTATTGCTACCAGGTAATGCCCTTTGGCCTGAAGAACGCTGGTGCCACCTATCAAAGGATGGTCTCCAAGATGTTCCAGACCATTAGGGAAGTCCACCGCCATTCAAAGGCTCTGAGCCCCAACGACCATTAGGGAAGTCCAGCGACTCACCGGGATGGCAGCAGCCCTCAACCGCTTTATAAGCAAGTCCTCGGATGCTTGCCGCCCGTTCTTTGAGTCCATCAAGACCAGCAAACGAGCATTCCAGTGGAACCCTAAGTGTGATAGGGCCCTTGCCGAGCTCAAGGGATACATGGCTAAGGCCCCCCTCCTGGTTACCCCGGCGGAGGAAGATGACCTCCACCTGTACCTGGCGGTGTCGGAGCATGCGATAAGCTCGGCACTGGTCCGGCGGGAGGGGTCAGAACAGCAGCCCATCTACTACTCCAGCAAGACTATGCTCCCGGCCGAGACGAGATATCTGCCGCTGGAGAAGTTGGCACTTGCTTTCGTTACGGCAAAGCGCAAGCTTCTCCCCTACTTTCAGTGCCACACAATCATCGTTATCACCGAGTACCCTCTCAAAGCCGTGCTCTGGAAGGCAGACCTCTCAGACAGAATTTGCAAGTGGTCCATGGAATTGGCTAACTTCGATATCCGCTATGAGCCTCAGACTGCCATCAAGGGGCAAGCTCTGGCAGACTTCGTAGCCGAGTTCACCCCGAGGTTAGAGGCCGAGGCACAGGAGCGGGAAAGGGCAGCAGACGATCCCGCCCCTGTGCAGCCGGGAGTCGTCCTAAGGAGATCTCCCCCGAGGTCGGCAACGATTTACGCCGGCGAATCCTGGCGCATGCATGTCGACGGTGCCTCCAACAGCCGGGGGGCAGGGGCTGGCATAGTCCTCGTGTCGCCCGAAGGCACCCTCCACGAATGCGCCATGAGCATCGGCTTCCCGGCCACCAATAACGAAGCCGAGTACGAGGCTCTCATCGCGGGGCTACGCCTCGCCTTGGACCTCGGCATAGAAGAGCTGCAAGTCTATAGCGATTCCATGTTGGTGGTGAGCCAGCTCAACAGCGATTACGGCTCCGGCGACAGCCGAATGCTGAAGAAACTCAGCCATGTGTTGAAATTGCAGGAAGACTTCAAGAAGGTGGATTTTCGGCATATCGGCCGAGCACGCAACGCTCACGCTGATGCCCTCGCCGCCCTCGGCTCGGCATGCTCTGAGGTCGGGGGCTCCCGGACTGTAATCCTTGGCGACATTCCAGCCCCCAGCTTTGAGCCCGGGCTGGAAGACGTCATGTGTGTCGCCCCCTTGGGTCCTAGCTGGATGGACCCCCTTATCGCCTACCTTCAGGACGAGCGGCTCCCCGAGGACAAAAAGGTGGCACACTGTCTTCGGTGCCAAGCGGCCTCGTACTTCCTCTCTGCGACTGGCCAACTCTACAGGCGCACCTATATGGGTCCAGACTTGCGCGTGCTCCACGAGGAGGAAGTTCCACGGGTCCTCCACGAGCTTCACGAGGGAAGCAGTGGCTGCCACTCGGGAGGACGGTCCTTGGCCGAGTGTGCCGTATCCCAGGGGTACTGGTGGCCCAAAATGCGGAACGCTACCAAAGACTATGTGAGGGACTGCGGGTCCTGCCAGAGGCACTCTCCCCTCCTCCATCAACCCACCCTTTTCCTTAACCCAGTTACTAGCCCGTGGCCTTTTGCTCAATGGGGGCTTGATATCGTCGGCGTGCTCCCCACCGCCCCCGGAGGGTTCAAGCACCTCATCACTGCCACAGACTATTTTACAAAATGGGTCGAGGCGGAACCTCTCATTCATATCACTGCCACAGAAGTAGAGCACTTCATTTGGTAAAACATCATTTCCAGATTTGGTGTACCCTACGCTATCGTCTCGGACAACGGTACCCAATTTGTGGCCGAGGCCATAAAAGCACTGTGCAAAAAGAAGAGCATCCGAGTCTATAACTCGACGGTGGCATACCCTCAGGGAAACGGCCAGGCCGAAGCTTCCAACAAGTCCATCTCGGCTGGTCTCAAGAGGCGGCTGACCAGCAAACGAGGGAAATGGGTCGAGGAACTCCCCAAGGTCCTCTGGGGCTATCGCACCACCCCGCGGCGGGGTACTGGCCGAACGCCCTTCTCAATGGCTTATGGGATGGAGGCGGTCCTTCCCCTCGATGCAACGGCTCCGACCGAGCGCACCGAGGCATTCCACCCAGCCACTAACAACGAACACATCTCGTCCGAGCTCAATCACATTGAAGACCTCCGAGACGACGCAAATATCAGGTACGCCGCCTACCAACAGAAGGTAGCCCGGGGCTACAACAAGAACGTCAGGCTGCGCCCCTTCAATGTTGATGACCTCGTGCTTCGGGAGGTGGTCCAGAAGAAAAAGAAGAAGAAATTCATGCCTAACTGGGAGGGTCCGTTCAAGATCACGGCCAAGGCCGGTTATGGGGCTTACAAACTTGCCGAGATGGACGGCACGGTTGTGGGCAACTCATGGAACGCCTCCAAGCTTAGGAAGTTTTATGGGTAGCCCAACTGTCTTTCTATGCTCGCCACCCGCCCTCGGTGATCCTTTGTAAACCGAGCGGGCCAAATTTGAATGAACAACTGTGTTTTCTCTCTTTGATTCTCTCATGATCGTTTGTTCTTTGCCCTGTGCTCAAAGACACCGTGATACCATCTACGTTCGGTGGAACACTATTTTTGCTCGGTAAACGCCCGTCCTCGATTGAGCGAACGGAAGACCGCTGGTGCTCGGCTTAAAGCCACCTCGGCTTAGGTCCGAAATCGGGGGCTATCGAAGCGATTCCCCACCTAAGCCGAGAATTTTCCAACCGTACTCGATTAGCTCACGTGTTTGGCCCCAGAACGCCCGTCCTCGGTAGAGCGAACGGATGATACGCCCGTCCTCGTATGAATGAACGGAAGACCGTTTGGTCTCGGATGATGCCTACTGCAAGGCCTCGGTTTGAATTACCAGGCCTTGCTGTCATCCAACCCCCATGCCAGTACAGGCTCGGGGGAGGCACGCTGGTTAGTGTTTGGCATAAAGCCACCTCTGCTTGGTCCAAAATTGGGGGCTATCAAAGCGATTCCCCACCTAAGCCGAGAACTTTCCAACCGTACTCGATGGAGCTCACGTGTTTGGTCTCGGGAAGCCCGTCCTCGGTGGAGCGAACGGAAGAAAACATCTCCACTTCCCCACTTATCTTCGGCAGGAAGCAAACGTACTTTGCTCCCTCCCAAAGAGGGGCTGTTATCTACAAGGTGCTCGGCGAGCTCGGCCTAGCGCTTATGCTCGGTTCAAACTATCATCTACTCAAGAGTTAAATTTTTTTTTTTTTATAGAAAACAAATTGCATAAAACAGAAAGCAATCATCCATTCACATCAAAACAGGGGGGGCTCGGCGATGGTGTATCGTTCGGTGCCGAGCCCCGGAGTGCCTGTGTTAAAGTTACAAAAATACGAGATCTGGCTGGGTGCCCTAACAGTTCGCCGCCAGTCTCAACAGTTAACGAAATTGAAATACAAAAACAAGGAAAGGGGGATCTAAGCAGCTTGGGGCTCGGAGTGACTATCCTCGGCAGGTTCGTCCTGGTCATCGTCCCCACCCTCCTCGGCATCCTCCTCCTCAAGATCGTCCACGGGCATCTCCGGGATCTGGGGCTCGGGGACCGGCGGTACCACTCTGGCCTCAGCTTCGGGAGGAGCACTGCAGGCGTCCACCCCTCGGATATATGCCGAGGGGAAGCAATCGACGTGGCCAAGATAGTATCCCTTCCTGAATGCCGCCACTTCGATTTCCTCGGACTCCTTCAGGTACTGGTTCCGGGCCTCCCTCTCCCCCCTCTTGAAGCCGTTCTCGTCCGCCGCGTTCAGCATGTCCTGATGCTCGATCTGGAGATCTCGCAGCTGAGCCTCCAAAGCCTTAGCCCTTTCATTGGCCTCTTTGAATTTGTCCTCGGCAGACTTGGCCCTCTCCTCGGCCCTCCTGGCATCGGCTTCAGCAGCACTCGCCCTGTCCTCGGCGGACTTGATCTTCCCCTCGACGTCTTGTTTTTCAAGGCTGAGGTCTGACAGCTTCTTGCCGAGGCCATCGATCTCAGCCTTCATCTGCTCGGCGGCCTTCCTCTCCTCCCTCAGTTTTGCCGCGGTAGCCCTGGAGGCGTTGGCCAATGCTACCGCCTTCTTGTGCACGGCAGTGGAGGCCTGGCTCGCCTAAAAATAAATAAATAAATAAAAATCAGTACTAAGCATCAAGGCCTCGGAAAGAAAGATGAAATTGGATTAAACGAAAGACTATCTTTACCTTGACCAGACAGCTGTGGAGCTCCACGAAGTTGTCATCAAGGGAGAGAGCGTCCACGGCGGGGAGGGCCAGTCCCTTCAGCAAGACGTAGGCCACGTCCGGGTTCGCTCGGACGCTGTCCGCCGTCGTGAGCCTCACCCCTCCTCGGCCGGCGTAGATGGGAGACCACTCCTCGGGAGTACTGACATCCGACCCTCCCCCCACCTCACGGTAGGCATTGATCACCGTACGGCCAGATCCTCGGGGCTGCAGCTGACCCTCGGGAGTCTGTGCTGCGGAGGTACCAGCAATATTGGCGGGCACCCCCTGCCCGGGGACCTCCGTAGCCTCCTCGGTGGACCTCGGAGGGGAGGGTGGAGCAGAAGACTCGTCGACCCGAAGCCTCTTCGCGGCCGGGTCACTTTCGTCTTCGGACTGCTCCTCCCTCCCCCTTCTGTGGCCCGCCCCTCTCCCGGCTCGCGGAGCGCGCCCTCGGCGCTCCCTCTGCTGTTGCTGCCTTAGTTGGGCGAGAGTGGGCCTTTCAGATGCGGCGGCTATCTCGTTCCTCGGTTGTCTCTCCCGGCCCCAAAGCTGCTCAAGCTCCTCGTCCGGGATAGCGGCCCTCTTTCTCCTTCGGCGGTTGCTGGCCTTCGGTGTGGTACCTCGGTGCAGATAGCCGTGATAGCTTGGTATGTAACCGAGGAGGAGATGGGCTTGCTGCTGACCGTGGGCGAAGAGAGCCTGGATGATGCGGTCGTCCGAGAGATCGAGTAGCCTCTTGGTGACAGCGGTGGTAACTGCAAAAACAAAGGAACAGATTCATGAGTCCTCGGCAATAACTTAACAGATTTACAGCAAAGGAAAATGGAAAGATAAATTCAAAATTCATCGGCTTACTGGGATCCCCCCGGCGGTGATTGAGAGGCCAGGTGTGAGGCTCCTCGGGGGCCCAAGAGTAGTTCCCCCTCACCGTCACGTAGTTGTACTGGTGCTCCTTGGAGTCGTAAAGATCCCCGATTAAATGATCATACTCGTTCCGAACGGCGAAGTAGTACCGTCGGAACTTTGGGCTGAGGCCCACAAGGTAAATCCCGAGGACGTCGTACACCGTCGCTGGGATGTTGTATGCCTCGGCCAGCTTCAACACCGAGCACAGCACCCGGTATATGTTGACCACGACCTGGTGAGGACCGAGGTCGTAGTAGTGGAGGAACTGGCGGACCATCTTCGGGAATGGGAAGCGAAGGCCCCCCTCGGTGATGGCCATTAGGGGGACCGTGACATGGTCGTCCCCGTAGTAGATCCGGTCCCCGAAGTGCAGCTCGATCTCCACGTCGGTTGGGATCCCGTACCGCTCTCGGAACGCAGCCAGGCGCTCGGGGTAGGTAGGGTCGAACTCTTTGAGGTAAGGGCACTCTCCCTCCCCGTATTTTGGGATGGGAACCTCCTCCCAGTCTTCACCAAGGGCGAGGGTGGGTGTCTTGGCGCGCTGCGTCCTCGGGGCTTGTTCCTCCCCTTCGCCACGCTCGGGAGGATTTTGTTCGGAAGTATTGCTCGGGGTCACCTCTCCGTCCCCGTTGCTTAGTTCGACAATCTCCGGAGGCTCGATGATCGGATCGTAGATCTCGACCTCGGGAGACTCGGGGGCCCTCGGAGATGCCGGCTGCCCAGCGGCCCAGGATGGCGAGGCTTCTGCCTCGGGATTGGTTTTTTCTCCCTCCATCTTGCTGTACCCTTCGGGATATACTGTTTGGAGGGGAGGAATGTTTAGTGCGGTCGGGGCTCGTGATCTGTATCGATTCCCGAGCTCTTGGATGTACTCTCGTGCTTGGTCAAAATCGGCGTCCTCGTCGCTATCGGAGATGACGAAGGGCTCGTTGCTCATCCAGCCGAGAACCTAAAAGGAAAGAAGAATGCACAAGAAACCCATCAGCAGTTGTATGCATGAAGGGCAGGGGTGCAACGACGTATTCCTATATGGAATACGCTCGGCTAACCAAGGGGACCTTCCCACTCGGACTACTCTCGGCTGGACATAAGGTGTGGTGTGTGTGCTCGGGGAGGGACACGACCCTCGGCATGAGGCCTCGGAAGAACATGTTGAGTATTCAACCTGTCCTCGGAAGAACACGTTGAACACTCAAACTTGCCCAGAAAACGTCCGCCGTACGCCGCCGTAACATTCGCCGGAAAACTCAATAAAACAGAGCAGTTCAAAAAATTGCAAAAACCACTAAAAAAAAACGTGCAAAAATGCTTCAAAAGACGTCAAAAAGCAAGACAAAGAAGAGAGGAAGCGATTTACCTTGAGTTTTGGTGGTGGAAGTGGCTGAAATTCGAGATCTGGGCTTGAGACGCTTGAGATTCCACGGCGGCGTAAATTTTTTTGGTGAGAGGCAAAATCGACAGAGTAACAATACGATCTCCCTCTTCCCGAGTTGTATTTATAGTGGGGGAGGGGGAGTGTCTGGCGTTGCATTTATTGGGGAAACGATGCGCCGGCTCGGGAAGCGTCGCACCGACTCGGCTGGCCAACGGGGGCTCGACACCTGTCCATCCAGTTTGAAACGTTTTTGGCGCGAATCCCAAACGACGGCCCTCGGACGAATGCCGAGGCGACACGTGGTAGATGACGTCAAGCCACGTCACGGATTCTCTGACATCGGATAAACCCGAACGTCGCATCACACGTCCTTTCAGCTTCAGAGCGATGTGACGTTCCGAGCCTGGCGCTCGGGTAGCCCCGCCGCTGCCCGGTGCGTCGTATTCACATTTCCCTCGGCCAAGAGCAACGACTCGGCCTGGCCGCTCGGACTTGTCAACTCCCCCAATTGGCGGGAACTGAGGAAGTTGAGGGGCTATTGTAGCGACCGGGGGATCAAGGGGGTCTCGACATCCTCGGCGGCGTCCCCTCGAGGGGACGAGGGTCCGCAGGGGTCCCCATCCAATCGCCACGAAACGTCGGGGGAGGCTCCCCCCGGAGATAACAGGTTCGGCCAGACTCGCAACTCGGGAGACCGCGCCGGGAGCGTCCAGAAGCGCCTTCGTGGTACTGTTCCCGAGGGTTCCCGGACCGAGTATATTGACCTCGGTACCGGGGCGGGTCGCGTCAGGTGGCAGGGGGGGCTCGATCGAGGCACCTCCTGACAGTCTGAGTGGCAAATTAATGAGCTCAACTACTCCACGTGCACTACATCATGGCGAGCCACCAACCCTGCAAACCTACGCCTGCAGGGGGTGGGGGATCTGACTGATAGGGACATCAAGAGCACGTGACGCCTCTGAGAGCACAGCGGCCGAGGCGCCACTTGAGGGGCATACGTCGATCCATGCATTTAATGCGATGTCAGGAGCGGGGCGCGTGAGGCCCCCGAAGGGCGTGCCGAACACGCGCTCCCTCGCCTATAAATATGACTCTCACCCCCTTCATACACAGAGGCTCTCCAAAAAACTCTCTCTCTACATTTAGCTCTAAACTGCACTTTGTCTCTAGTTCTCCACTATACTTCTCCCTCCGTTGCTGACTTAGCCATTGGAGTACCTTCCCGGACCACCACCGTCCGGGCTTGGTACTAACGTGGTTGCTCTCTTGTGCAGGTACCGTTCCGACGTACCCCAGCAGCTCCGGCACCCCTCCCCGACGAGTCCCTAGGGACCAAGTGAGGTTCAGCATAGCTCCTCCCCCCTCAGCGCAATTCCAATCGGGCAAAGAGGCCAGTCCGGTGAAGAGCTCCCCCACAGAGATTATCATGGCCTCATGGGCTTTAGGATGTTTAGGATATCGTGGTAGATGTTTAAGGGCGGTCAAAATGACTTTGCCAAATGAGGGGTTTTGTTGATAAGGACGAGACCCCAAATGTCTGGGGATATGATCGAATCCCGGATGGCCTAGGTATCTTCGACGCCAAGTAAATAGCGTAATTGAGAAGGAGATCATGCTTCTATGACAAGTACGCGCGCAATCTCTCAAACTCATACTCTGAAAGCCGTAGCATCTCTTTGTCCGAGTCATTGATTTAAGCATCGGAGGGATATTTGGGCTAATTACCGGTCTGATAGCCTAACATTTCTTGGAGTCTTACTTCATGAGAGTTGTTAAAAAGATAGCGCAAACAGATCAAAATATAGTTTAGTTGAATTATTGTGTCATGCCATTTGCCGTAAAAAGTGTTTCTTCAGGACTTGAATCCCTCGTTTGAGTTTGTTTTGATTGGGTCCGGTGATTGTGCTGTGCACCTTTTACATAGTGTGCACACTTGCTGTGCAGCTCCTTTGGGGTCCATTCCGAGTCCCGTTATTTGATTCGAATCGTTCATTTTGTTTGTTTCGTCGAGTATGTAGTCCACATAAAAATTCATGTTGATCGGACATTGATAACCATTTGATCGGTGACTATTTAACTTACAGTTTTTACAGAAAAAATCACCTACATCAGTTTCATTGAGTGATTTTCGAGTATGCAGTCCACGTAGAAATTCATGTCGATTGGACATTGGTAACCATTTGATCAGTGACTATTTTAGCTTACAGTTTTATAAAAAAAAATCCCCTACATTAGTTTGATTGACTGTTTCGTTTCTTTGAAAAATACAGTTTGAAAACATAGTTACTGATGTCCGATCAACATGAATTTTTACGTGGACTACATACTCAACGAGACAAAAAAAAAAATGAACAATTCAAATCAAACAACGGGACCCGGAGTGGACACCAAAGGGCTGCACAGCATACGTGTTGCGCACTAGGTGCACAAAACAGTCTCCAGACCCGCTTTGATTGCTTACGGATATGCATCAAATTTAACAGATGGAATTAACGTTATCCGTAAAATTTGTCAATTACAGTCGGTTGTTTTTCCATTTGCTTTGTAAATGTTCTGTGTTGTAATTATTATTGATGGGTTGTCTGTCGTGTTAAGGGAATCTCCTTGTAATTTTAGGACCAGTTTTTTTTCTATCAGATGGTTAAGTGTATGTATTGAATTTTAGCCCAATTTTTTTGCTCCACTTCCCTTTTTTGCTACCATCACATACTTCAATCTATTTGGGGGTGTTCCACTAACAAAAAACTGTTTTTTTCAAATACCGAAACAAGTCATTCTCTCACAATACATCACATAAAAAAAACCGTGAAAAACCAATTTTTTCAAAAAACCGACTTAGTGGAACACCCCCTGATCAGTTTCTCTTGACATATGCCTCTGAGAAACAACGAACAGAGTAAGTTCTCTTCATCTGTTTCTTGGTACTTCTTTGTTTAATCTCAGTATGGGAAACATTGTAGGTGGCATGCTGTTGCTTCATGGACTTGGATTGCAAAAGATGCGACATGTGGAATATGTTGCTGTCTTGACTGTAAAATCCCTTGATGATTGCCCACTAAGTAAGCCACTGCGCGCCTTACCTGGTTTCATGTATTGTTTTCATTGTTCGTAAATTACTTCTCAATTTTCTTACGTCTGTGGTTGACGTCTTGTGCATGGTTGCTTGTTTTTGCTATGATATAGTCTTGGTGTCCTTCGATCCCTCACTGTTGCACGAGGCATAAGAAAGCACTGATACGAGGTGTGCTGATAGGAAAGTTGGAATGAGTCTTCATCTGCCCTCTGAAGAAAATGAGGGAATTAATTAAATAACTGTTTTGTTTCACTCTTTTGAATTATTGATCTAGCCTTATGCTGAATTCTTGGAGAACACTTCAAAAACATGTTTATCATCTTAGAATATACCTATTTGAGCATACTGGAGGAGTTGTCCCTCCCAATGTCTTAGCCTAGTTTTGAAGTTGGCTTCAAATGCATGCCAAGTAAACTGGTTCGGTTCGGGAGGGAAACCTTGTTCAAATCCGCAACTTTGGTTTGGACAGTACAACTTATGGTCTGTGTTCGGCTTGATAATCCATCCTTTCTGATTGTTTATAAATTATACTAACTTACAGGGCGAGCTACGGTTCAGCTAAATTCTTTAAGACTGGGCTCAAACTTACAAATTTGTAAAGGCCGCTGGAGTTTGTTGGTCACACCACATGGCCTGAGCTACTGAGCCTTGGCCCAAAGTGACCTCTTGCACCTGCATGGAGGTGGAGTTGCTATTTGCCAAGACTAGTAAAAAAATGTCCAAACTTGCACAGAGTACGTACCTTACATTTTCTTTGCAAATGTGCCCCTAATTTAAGCATACGTAGCTAGATTTTTTTACCTATATGACCTTGGCCAAATTTGACTTACTTTTACTCCAGATTTCTAGAGTTCAGTTCAAATTTCGCAAACTTTTAGCACGTTTAATAAGTTCGGAAGAAATTTTAATTGGGAAATAATTTTCACACCCCCCTTTTATCCCTAAACACTCCATTTTTTTTGTCTTTATTCACTTGAAAGTACCAAATTATCCTTCATATGGAAAAAAGTGACTCATGAGGTATGGGTAATTTTATAATTTAAAAGTGAGTAAAGACAAAAATAGAGTGTTTGGGGATAAAAGGAGATGTGAAAATTAATTAGGGGTGTACACGGTTCGGATCGGATTGGCATGAATCCAACCCTAATCCGCGAGTCATCGTTTTTAGAAATACAATCCGTGTCCGAACCAAAAATCTCACGGTCCGGTTCCAATCCGATCCGCGAGTCTCGGGCCGGTTCCGGTTTTATCCACGGATTACATGTCATACATAAATAAATAACAAACAGTTTGATCAAAATAAAATCATAAAAAAATCTAAAGTAGAAAATAGAAAGACCTTAGATGGAGCATGTGATGGAGCCACAAGCTTAGTTCAATTACATAGTGGAATAGAAACAAAGACAGTTTAATAAATAAATAAAAAAAACCGGTGAACAACTACTGAATGCAATGAACAACTACCGAATTCATTTAAGTCCAATATAAACGAAAGACAATGGAATACATCAAAGTCCAATACAAATTGACAATATTTATAGGAGATAACAGTATAACCCTATATCAAATTGACAATATTTATAGAAGTGGTAAAATTATTTGTGTGTATAGATATATTTAAAAAAATTATATATAATAAAAATCTCATGGTCCGGATCAGTTAATCCACGGTTTATTATTTTTTGAATCCGTGTCCGGACCATTAATCCACGGTTAAAATCCAAAACGTGCGGATCGATTCGGTCCAGACCAGATTCACGGTTCACCGGTTTTTTTTTGCAGCCCTAATGAAAATCATTTCCCTTTTAATTATCAGGTATGTGTTAATTTGATCAATAGCTCAAGAAGAGGGGTAATAGCTCAAGAACAGGGATAGTGCTAATCTTCAATGTGTGGGGCCTGAGGATTTGATAATCTCATGATGAGCCGATTTATGTTCTCAACCCTCAAGGAACCTTTTTCTACTATACTGCCTCCTGGACCAGTAGGAAGATTTGAAGCTCCGGGCAGCGGTCCAGCCTTGGATTACCTACATCATTGGTTAATGGAATTGGCACACTTTAGGGCCTCCTTACAAAAAAATTATGGTGATATGGCAGGCCTTAATTTTGGTAATTTGGTCCATGCTAAGGTGAAAGCGATTGTTCAACAGGGTACTTGGTCTTGGATGGCCTAGGCATAAGAATGCTGTTATTAGGGACATCATTAGCAACACTGCTTCCTCTCGTAGGCTTGATCCTATTCGGAAAGATACGAGTGATTTGAAATCTTAACCGGTATGACCAATATTCTGCGATGTCTATATGCCCAGCCTGAGGGGCTGTGTTTCCTGTTATCTCTTGGTACAACAGTCTTTGGTTTCCCCGTCATATTCCTATATGGGCTTTTATCGAGTCGCTCTCTTTTCAAGGTAAGCTTGTGTGGAAATTTTATATCCAACTCAAAACCAATTGGCAATGAGTGGAGAGGTCCCAACATATATTAAGTGATCACTCATTTCACTCCTAGGCAATGTGGGACAACATTTCTTAACAGCTTGTCCACCAAAGATAGGCTTCTTGATTGGCGGATGCATGTTGAGCCCTCTTTGTGTGTTATGCAGTTGTGTGGTGGAATCCCATCACCACTTATTTGTCTGTCTTTACCCTTGTGAAGTCTGGTCATATATGCTTAAGAAAAACGGGATTGACAGACCTCCGATGATTCTAGATACGAAAAGGGATTGGGTTTGTAGTAATTGAGCTCGTAATTCCTTCTCCAACGTCGTCTATAAGTTGTCCTCTTATTCAAAGCAAGGTGATTTATGGGCTTTGGAGGGAACGAGATTGCAGGATTTTTCAGAGAAAATTGATTTATGTTGCAACTCTTCTTATTCAGATAGAGGAACAAGTCCGAAATTGTATTTGTTCTTGGAGGAAAGTGGAGCTCAGATAAGAATAGGCTTATAGCCGCTTGGGGGGTGTCTCCTTGTATTTTTGCTTCTTAGTTAGGCCTGGTGTTGTTTTGTCTTTAAGAGGCTAGCTTGTCCTCTGCTGGTTGTTGTTTTCAACAGGAGTATATCCTGTTTTTGCTTGGTTGTATGAGCTTGCCTATTGGATTCTAGTTTGTTTGCTCAATAAATGTGTTAATTTACCACCCAAAAAAAAAAAAAATTCTACTATAATAGTTTGTCCTCTTCTCTGTCTCTCTTTCGACCCCATCCCACCTCTCAAATAAAATTAAACAAAAAAGGACAAATGGAAAAGACGAGTCCCTCCCTACGCTGGTTGCACTCTCACATTTGCTTATTTTACAGCTCACCGGCCTTAAAAAATTACAAACCTCCTATATTAAATCACGCCCACTTTTAAACATTATTGGTCGAATAAGTTATCCGAGTCTTTAAAATGTATCACCCGTTATTAGCTTATTGTTGTGAAACCAATATTTCTATTAATCTCGAAGGGTTCGTTCCAAGAGGATAATTGACCAAATCATTCCCTGATTTGTGTCTTGATTGATTTATGGCTATAAATTAGTGTACATGTGGATCGTATCTAGGCATAATTGTAGGATATAACTCTGAGATATGATTTGTTTAAGAGATATGAGTAAGATATTATATATGGGTCCTGTTAACATATGCCCTAAAGACACATGATAGAGATGCATTAACTCCATTATTTACTTCCACTTTTATGGGGAATGTAAGGGTGAAATAATGAGTAATAAATTTTGTTTTTAAGGAGTTAACTTTTTTTGTTACTTGTCCATGAAGATTAATTTTAAAATCTTAAAAAAAAAACTGTAACATCATCACGAAATAATTAATGAAAGGAGTTTTTAGCTACTTTGCTAAAAGTCATTTTTTGGTTGTCTTTATTTTATTTTAATTTTTTTTGTAGTTAGTTTTGCGTCAAATTTTTGGTAATTATACGTTAGTCTCAACGAGAGGGGTCGAAATTGGGTAAAATTATGACTTTTTAATCCAATTTTTTTGGAAAGGACCAACTTTTAGCATGTACAAGTGACTTTTCAAGCCTTTTCGTCGAGACAAATGTATAATCACTAAATGTTTGATGCAAACCTAACAAATGCAAAAGTATAATAATAATAAATTGAATAAAGACAAAACAAAAATATGACTTTTATCTAAAAACGAGTAACTCATCCTTAAGTAGTATCGGGTATTTTTTTTTTTTTTTTTTACAAAATTCGATTACATTACCACCCAACTTTTAGCACTGACTTTTTTCTTTCTTTTTTTTTGAACAGCGATTTTTTTCTTTCATTCCTACTTTACCGATGGAGCGTAGTGAACAACTAGTACTTCGTTTCTACTCAATGTGCCCGTGGGAATTCGAAAGATTTAAACAATGCAGAAATAATAAAAAATGAAGAGGTAACCTGAAGTTTTACAAAAGGGTATTTGGGTCTCACTACTACTTGTTCTCTTTGTCCAATGTTAGCTAACACCTCATAAAAGTGGGTTCTTAATTGGTCTCATTAAATGATCATTATCATATACCCTAAGGGCACATATTAACAAAAGCCATTATATATATATATATATATATATAAACTTCTTATCCAGACTTTTCATTTCCGGACCTCATGATCCAAACATTTTATTGACGATCCGATCCGTCCAATGTGTTCAGAAGGTGTTTTCAAGGGTCTTCGCGGAAAATCTTCAAAAAAAAATACCGGGAAGGGCTTGATCTAAGCAGTTTTCGCAAAATATATATATTTACATTTTTTGCGAAAACTGCTTGGATCAAGCCCTTCCCGGTTTTTTTTTTTTTGAAGATTTCCCACGCGGACCCTTGAGAACACCTTCTGAACACATTGGACGGATCGGATTTTCCAAAAATAATTTGCAACACAAAAAAAAACCATTTTTTTCTTATTTTCGGGAGGTGTGGATAAGAAGATTTCCGTATATATATATACGCCACGGATCCTATCAAGGATCCCGGATTGGAGGTTTTTCAGTATTTTGATGCTTTTAAAAATTGTTTTTGGAAAATCCGAACCGTCCAATGTCTTCAAAATGTGTTTTCAAGGGTCTATACAAGAAATCATAAAAAAAAAACACCAGGAAGGGCTTGATCCAAGCAGTTTTTCACAAAAACTGTATATTTACAGTTTTGCGAAAAATTGTTTTGATCAAGCCATTCCCGGTATTGTTTTTTGAAGATTTCCCGCGTGGACCCTTGAAAACACCTTCTGAACACATTAGACTGTTCGGATCGTCAAAAAAATATCGGGAAGGTGGAGTCTCGGATCCGGGATTCCCGGACTAGATAACCTCTCTCTCTCTCTCTCTCTCTCTCTCTCTCTCTCTATATATATATATATATATATAGTGGATTTTCTAGTCCACACCTCCCGGAAATAAGAAAAACATGGCTTTTTTTGTGTTGCAAATTATTTTTGGAAAATCCGAGCCGTCCAATGTGTTCAGAAGGTGTTTTCAAGGGTCCACGCGGGAAATCTTCAAATAAAAAAATACCAGGAAGGGCTTGATCCAAGCAGTTTTTCGCAAAAACTGTATTTATATATTTTTGCGAAAACTGCTTGGATCAAGCCCTTCCCGGTTTTTTTTTTTGAAGATTTTCCGCGAGGGACCCTTGAAAACACCTTCTGAACACATTGGACAGCTCGGATCGTCAAAAAAAATTTTGGATCATGGAGGTCCGGAAACGGGAGGTCCGGACTAGAAGCCCTCCCTATATATATATATATATATAATATTTCTAGTGAGGGAACCCTCACAAATAAAGTGCGGGCAAAGCCCTGTGGGCCGTTGGATGGCCAAAACGATCTCAACGCCTAATATTCAAAACCCCAACACGCCGGTTAAAAATAGCAGGTTAAACCTTTCGGGTCAGGGGAAACGGGTTAAATCATTTCCGGATCCCTCCCCTCATATCATCTGGTTCGATAGAGAGAGAAGAAGAGAGAGAGAGAGAGAGAGAACTCGATTCAAAAACCCTCACCCCCCATCGATCGATCGAGCTCAACCAAGCTGTTGTTGACAAAATCGAAAGGTGAATCTCTCTCATCTGTCTCTTCCCTCCCCGTTCTTGACCATTTGTTGTTCGAACTCATATCGTGATTTCTGGGTTTTTAGGGTTTTCAACCGCAGCTCTCAAACCACATGCACACTTCGTGTTTTGAAATCGTGGGTATGGAGTTTCAATGTTCCCCATGTTGGTTGATGTAGACATGACTGTGTTGCGGAGCAATTGAAACAAAATTCAAGAAAAATGAACAGACCACTTAATATTTCCAAATCATTTGCTCAGATAAATTTGAATCCGGGGGAGGCGCTGTGCGGTAGGTGTTGTGCGCCGTGTTGTGCGGCAAAACTACGTCGTTTTACTCATTTTCTTAGTATATCCAAGGGCTCTATTTGGAGAGTTAAGTGTGAGGTTTAATTTTTGGGTTCAATTTTAGGGGATTTAGGCTCTTTGGGGTAGGGTATAGTGGGTTTAGGCACTTGAATTTTTGGGTTCAGATAGATCGACCACAACTTTTGTCAAACAAAAACCCAGAAACCGATTGTGGTTGAAAACCCTAAAAACCCAGAAATCGATTTAGCTACAATCCATGAATCTCTACCATATTGCTCAAAACCCAGAGAGAGAGAGAGAGAGAGAGAGCAGAACCTTGAAAACCCAGATCGACCAGAGTACCTTCGTTTGTGGTTGAAAACCCTAAAAACCCAGAAATCGCGATATGAGTTCGAACAACAAATGGTCAAGAACGGGGAGGGAAGAGAGAGATGAGAGAGATTCACCTTTCGATTTCGTCAACAACAGCTTGGTCGAGCTCGATCTATCGATGGGGGGTGAGGGTTTTTGAATCGCGTTCTCTCTCTCTCTCTCTCTCTCTCTCTCTCTCTCTCTCTCTCTCTCTCTCTCTCTCTCTCTCTTCTTCTTCTTCTTCTTCTTCTTCTTCTTCTTCTCTCTGTCGAACCACATGAAATGAGGGGAGGGATCTGGAAATGATTTAACCCGCTTCCCCTGACCCAAAATGTTTAACTCGCTATTTTTACCCAGCATGTTGGGGTTTTTAATCTCAGCCGTTGAGATCGTTTTGGCCATCCAACGGCCCATAGGGTTTTGCCCGCATTTTATTTGTGAGGGTTCCCTCACTAGAAATATTTGTATATGTACACACACACTAATGTTCTAGTCCAGTACAATTAAAGTCCACACCATCCACACCTTTCATTTCCTGATCAAATTTTTATAATCCGAACCGTCAAATGTGTTTAAAATGTGCTTTTAAGGGGTCCCTACGAAAAATCATAAAAAAAAAAAAGACCGAGAAGGGCTTCATCCGAGTAGTTTAGATAAAATTGTTTTTATCGAAATTGTTTTTATCGAAAACTACTCGGATGAAGCTCTTCTCGGTCTTTTTTTTTTTTTTTTTATGATTTCTCGTAGAAACCCTAAAAAACATGTTTTAAACACATTGGACGGTTCGGATCATCAAAATGTGATCGGGAAGGGCTTCATCCGGACAATCCCGGACTGGAACTATCATTAGCGAAGTTTGTTTAGAGAACTAATGCAGAAGTAGAGGAAGGAGTTTGTAGAATCCCTTTACCCCGAGGAATTTTTCGGTGTTGAGCAGGTATGGTTGAAGTGGTATCCGCTCGCGTCCGTTCGGCCATTTAAAAATGCAACGGATAGTCCGGATTAAAACTTACTTTTCCTTTTCTTTTTTCCATATTTTAAAATTCATATGGCACTATCAATCCGGGCCGTCCGTTGCATTTTTGGACGGCTAGATGTGCGCGAGCGGGCACCACATGGTACCCGCTCGTCATTTAAATTTTTTTCCTTTGCCTGAGTGAGTAATTGGTAAAGTTGTACCCTTTCCAACAAGAACATATGATAGGCGCGCAATATCACAGATATAAGCGTCTAAGTAGGGCGAATTAGCGCGTTAGAGGCGCGATTTATTCCATTTTCCACTTGATGCAGTGTTGTCTTTGGTTTTTCTTGTTTTCTGGTTGTTTTGTAGGGAACAGGTCAGAAAGAGCGCGTAAAGTGGACACATGGCGGTCGGGCGTGTTGGGGACCGGTGGGACCCAAGCAAGGACGACCAAACAGCTAGAATTTCATTTTAGCAGGCTCGGTATCGATACAGGACTTCTCCTGTATCGATACCCGTGTGCCAATTTGGGAACAGAACGTCTGGGTATCGATACAGGACTTATCCTGTATCGATACCGAGGGTCTTAAATTGCCCGTTTTGACTTGCCACGTGTGTTGACTTCGGGTGAGGATAAATACCTCATTTTTGTTCCGAATTAGGGTTCGAACTTGGCTAGGTTTTTCTTAGTTTTTGGCAGCCGTTTTTCCTTTGGAAGATTCTACTTTCCGGGTTATTTTTGCATCGAAGTTTTGGAGTTTTTCCGCTGATTCTCGCTTTGCTTCGGTAACGTTTCTGCTTATTCACTTTAATCTCAGTTCGCGGGGGTTTGTCCGCGTTCTGAGACTCGAATCTTTGTTTTAATTCTTATTCAAGTTTAATAGCATGTTTTATTTCAGAATTATGTTATCTGTTATGATCAATATGAGTGAGTAGTTCTATAGGTATGGTCGCGGGGTGATTAACACACCGTGGCCAGGGCTGGGTCTGTTCTCGCTCCTGTTTCCAGAATTAACAAAGGTAAAAGCAATTTTAGGTTATTAAAGTACCTTCGTTGGACGAATCCGGGCATTGTCGGAGCCCATGTAACGCGGGGAACGGGGGACCAAAACTCGTTCTACGCTGTACATGGGTAAACGGCGACCACGGGGATTCACATCTTTCGGGGTATCTTTTTCTCTCTAAAATCAAACGTTTTCAGAACATCGAACTGAGCGGAACTATCTAGATCTGGTCACTGTTGTTATGAACCCTACGACCGTACTTTCTTTTAATAGTTTAATCAAATCAGTTTTATCTTAGTTTAGTTAATTTTCCCATCAAATCACAAAGGGTGGCTACCTAAGAGCCGTTTTAGATCTCACAACCCGAGTTTTTAGTTAAGCACTCTCCACCGTCCCTGTGGATTCGATTCCGGTCTTACCGGGTATTATGCTACACCGGTCTCAGCCCTACGCTTGGGGCAACCCATTAATTTAGGTCTAGGATTTGGTCAAGCAACATACTCCCTCCGTCTCAATTTAAATGCTCCCTACGATTATGCGTGTTTTTTTAAAACTCTTACAGTTTTCATTCTATAATGTATTTTATATGCAATATGGATCTTATTTGATAGATCTCAATTAGTTCTATTAGACAAAAATTTTAAAAACTTTGAAAACACTACCAATTAAAAGATATAGACGTTGAAAAATGGCACGAATATTCGTAGGGAGCATTTAAAATGGGACGGAGGGAGTATTACATAAGGTTGTTGGACAGAAATTTGACAATTGATTAGTCAAATGAAAATAAATCAATGAGGTCCACGAAGTGAACTGTCCGAATCATGCTTTCGGGCTTGGGTCGAGGCCATTTGAAGGGGCACAAAAGGCCCCCAACTTTTTGCACCAACTTTTGTCAATTAGGAAGAAGTTTACTGAGGTTAAAGAGTTGGGAAGTAAAATGCTAGATGTGTCAATTAGGAAACTCATGGATCCCCACCGGAATGTGTAGGAGATACTTGTGTGTTGTGACATTGTCTTTATTAGCTGGTGTTGTTAATATGTCACAGTCAGGCTGGGGAACTGGCGTTAGGGCACATGCTAGAATATTAGGGATGTTGTACATGTACTATTCTGATTTTTGTTATGTTATACTTTTGCTTCGTGCTAATCTTCTCTGTATCGATTCAATTATATTAGATGTCTCGAAAGAACGGTTATACTTTTACTTTTGCAGTGCAAATTTCTAATCATCCGATTAATTTAGAATGAGGGTGTTATTTTTATGTTTGTTGGGAGTGGTATATACAAACTGAAATGTTATGAAAAAGATCAACGTTAGATCATTCTTGTCAAGGAGAAAATATTAATTGTCGTCGTGCTCTAGAAAACTTCTCCACCACACATTTGTGTGGGTTCTCGCAAGTGTGTAGCTCTACACAAATGTGTCACGGAAAGGACCTTGGGAGACCTTGGGAGGCCCACGTGGCATGTAACGTCCCGAAAATTTGGGTACGTTGAGAAATAAAATTACAATAATTATTAAGAAAATACAAACTTTATTAAAAAGTTACACGTCTCGAATTTCTAATGCTAAAGGAAAAAATTAACTAATTTATTACAATTGCAAAATGTCAAACCCTAATATTGTCTGAAATATTGAAATTGCAACTTAACAGCACCCTGACGGCTCAACTCCATCCATCCACTCTGTCGCTTTGATGTCTTCATTTGGTTTCATGTACTCCTCGCTGTTCTCCATACCTGAGTGAAAAATCACTCAATGGGGCATTTGTAGCTACCCCCTTCGGAAAACTTACTCTTGCACGTTATGCGTAGAGACAATAAAAAAATAAAAAAAAGAGGAGTGTCAATAGAGAAAAGATGAGTGCCAATATCAATTTCCATTTTCCCCATTCTTTTTAGTACTCTCTAAATGAAGTTTTGTGCATAAGGACTTGTCTGTTTGGGAGGATTAAGGATAAGATTGGCTTAGGAGAAAACTTATGGGGCCCAGCTTGCCAGGGATTATTCCCTAATCTTATCGTTAAACAAAAAAGGAGTTGGGATTGGATTGTGGCTGTGATTAATTGAGGTCCATAATCTCTTATATGACTCGTTATTGTGTCCCACCCTCCCCCTTAGGATTAAAAATTTCGGGACTAAGCCAACCTTTGGATTATCTTACCACTTCGATCCAACTCCAATATTACTTCTCAAAATATTACTCTCTCATTTTTTTATCCCATTCTAACCAAATATAGTGCAAAGCTATATATAATCTCCACCCTTATCCACCGGATAAAAAAACATGTTGACCTCCCAGTATTATCTAATCCCACGGTATTACCTTATCCCTGGAAACAAACTTGTCCAGCTGGTGACTTTTTTTATTACTTTCATTTTACAGTAAACCAGTAAAATCTATCCTTTTGGCCAAAGATTTTAACAAGACAACCGCCACGTGCCCACATCATTCTGGATTAGTTTTCTGTCTGTCTAATTTCTTTCATTATACGAAATTAATTTGTTATATTCAATAAGGTGTGCTTTTGTGTCATCTTCCAGACTTCTGCAATTGACTAACTTGGGCTTGTTCCCCTGACCTATCCTATAAGTTGTTGAAACATATACTGATAGGGATAGGTTTTTCTTTTTTCCTTGACTATGAGCTGTACAGTATCCGGCTAGTGGACGGTGAAATTAATCCTCCAAGATTGATTATTTGAGATGCACACATGTCAATTCAAAGACATGATTATTACAAAAAGGCTGCACTGCGAATTGTCTCTGACTATAATCATGAGGAGGATTCCACTATTATTATGTAGTCCGACAATGTCGCCAAAAGCAGGAATGATAGTAAGGTATTGTTTTGATTGGATGGTCTAGTAGTAGAGACGGGTTATATATTCTTATTCCTCATAGAATGGGACACGGGATTGTTGTTGTGCAGCATCTGCACAGGACTTACTGTGCATTATCCGGGTTGTCCGTAGCTTGGATGGACGGTCCAGATTTCACCTCAGCACATTTACATCCAAACCGTTCGTTGTCGTGCGTGCAAGATGAAATATGGACTGTCCATCTGAGCAACGGACAGCCCGGATGATGCACAGCAGGTCCTGTGCAGGGTGCTGCTATGCAGCAACCCCAAATCCCATAGAATGATTGGTTGCTAAATTAATAAGTCGATTACCCACAAAAATACTTACAAAACGTAGTCAATATGTATGACAGGAGTAAGATACTTTCTCTGTTTCTCCTCAGAAGTGAAAGTGCACAGGTGGATTTGGCTAAAACTTTCTTCTAAATTTTACTAGGTGCGGGTGAAACTTTTACATATTGTTCGTCTTGACGAGATGAATCAAAAGTATAAAAATGTAGACCAAAATTAAAAATAAAATGACAAAAAAAACTGAAAAAGTATAAAAGACAGACCCTTTGGGTCCTTTGTCGCTTTATATGGATTTTCTTCGATCAATTTTGGTCTTTAGTTTTAAATTTTTTGGGTACCTCTTGTCAAGCAAACAATATCGTGTTTAAATTATACCCAAATTCCACTTTAAACAGAGAAAAAACGACCAAAAAGACATCAAAAAATATTTTTTCCAAACACCGAGACAGGTCATTCTCTCACAATACATCACATAAAAAATCGTGAAAAACTAGTTTTTTTCAAAAAACTGGGTTAGTGGAACACCCCTACGGAACTAAAAAAGGAGTTTCCATTGGATTCTTTTCCTTTTCTCTCTTAATAAAACTAGAAGGTCCGAGTTTCCAGAAATACTTTATTCTCAGCCCGAAAATTTTACTCGGATTATTTTCTTCACAGACCTCGACTCATAAAAAGGTCCTGCAAAAAACTAATGCCAAGTAGACGTGTAACCCATTGATTGGACAAATTATCCTTGAAGTTTGTTTTTCGGAAATTCTACTTACCGTTCATTGATTGAAGACAATTGATTTGTTAAACGGGTTACCAATGTCTGATTAAATTGTTTTTTATTTAATGACCATTCTATGCATGGAGATCTGCTGAATAAACGGCTCAAATTATGTTTTCGGGCAAACAAAATAGTTCAGGACATCAAATTATAGAGTGTGATAAAAAAGATACTATTAATAACAGTTTCAGAATCAGAACCGGGGTGCTACTGTGTTGTCTTGATGTGCGCATGCAGGGGCGGAGCCAGCCATGGGCTGGGATGGGCCCTGCCCCCCCCCACAGTTTGAAAAATGCACTGAAAAAAATTAAAATTTTGATATAAATTAAATTTATTTTTGCTATTTTCAGCGCAGGGCTACTCGTTTGAAATTAAAATAAATGTTTCCAACAAGATTTGAACCAAATTGTTATAGCCCTAACAAAACAAAACAAGTATGGCCCACTTATGAAAGACCATATATAATAAACATATAAGGATAATAGTTGTCTGACATTAAGTTCAATGTGAAAACACTGAAAAATTGAAGAGAATTAGACGACTTCTTTGCATACAGCTTTCATCATAAATACGTTGTCCATTTTTTACAGCGTTAGATGAAAATCTTAGAGCCGCCCCTGAACTCACCCCCCCCCCAGATTTTCAATCTTGGCTCCGCCACTGTGCGCATGTGAGCCCTCCATTCAACAATCAATGGCTCAGACATGTTCCTTAACTCTTACTAGTAAAAGTCTGCAAATCTGAACTGTCGATTGCGTAGATGAACAACTTAAATACCGTACACCAGAGCTGCACACCGGGGTCGCCACTTCCTTCAGAATCACGTTGCAAGTTCCTACCGTTGGAGCAAGTCTGGCTCTTCGGTCGTGTGAAAAATTATTGGTGCCAAACTGGCGTTTAATATTGTCCCTAAAAGTCTAAAAGTACCCATTTGTTAATTAAAAGCTCTTTTTTTTGTTTGAACGGCAATTAAAAGTTCTTTTGTTTTGTTTTTCTTTTCTCAAGGAAAAAGCTTTGTTGTTGTACACAGTAACTTTCTACACGAATCTTTAGGTACTTTAAAAAAACTTCAAGAGTGCCAACATCAAGAATCAAATAAAGTTTAATTGAGCAAAAGTGCATTTAGTGCTTCAATGAAGTAAATTTCTTGCAGAATTAGGTTTATTTTTACTTAAAAAGTTAAGCATGTTTTTTGTTTTTTGACTTACTAGGGGAAAAAGCAAAAATATATTTTTTGATTTATTATGGCCTAAAATGCTATAAGAGTTACTTATTAGCTCAAAACAAATGACTTTTTGAAATTCAAAATAAGCTTAAGTTGAAACAACATATTACATATAGTACATAATTCCAAGGTTTATTGCACTGTCAATCGACTTGTCTTAGCTGGACTTACCACCCTAAGGTCGCATAGTTGATTCTCCTCGGCAACGAATTGTCCTTGTGGACACCTCATCTCATGCAAATGAGTGGAAAATGCTACGGGAGCTGAAGAGATTAATCCAGTTCCTTCCGGGACACTCGTTGTTATAAAAAAAAAAAAAATTGAAACGATACTTTGGACCAATTCATACTTTGAAAAACGCAAGTATAAAGATTCAAACAGTACACTTGTTTATATTAAAGGTTAATGGTCCATGTGTATGGCTTTGCATGTTGAAATAAGGGATGTTCTTTTAGAAGAATATTTTTCAAAGAGAACAACCTTTTACGGCCTTAATTTAATTGGAGTAGTTGATTTGAGATCCAACAATAAGAAGTAACTTGAGAATCAAACTAAAAGAATATTTAAATTGAAGTATGATATAATTTTTTTTCTTGTATGCCTAAATTTGGAAGGCCAAACTTATAAAGCAACAAGAATAAGGATCTTTTGAAATACTATATTAATAACCAAAAATGCTATGAGTACGCACACCCGTTAAATGCACGGATGGTGCTTCTTAACCGTCCAAAAGCATTTTCGACGACCGTCGATTTATTGAAATGAACAGTTAAGACGCGTTCGTGCATGTGGCGGACGTGAGCGTGCGTTCCCATAGCAGGACATGTATTCACATAGTGCAAACGTCGTCGCACCCATAATAAGTGAGAAGTGAAGTCAATTTTAGGTTATACGGGAAGCACACCCTGACATTAATTTTATTTTATAAACCATCCGAATTTACCTTCAAAATTATACATGGAGACATATACTTTGTTTTCATGTACCCTAAACACAACAGAGCGTCTTGCGTATGTTTTGTTTATCATATTTCCGTAGTAAGATGGTTAGAATACTAAAGTTCAACGATTTTTCCAATATTATTGCTATTTGAAACAAGAAAATTATATATGCATAGATTATAATTAGGGATGGGCATGGGAGGGTATGGGTGGATACCACTACCTCCATCCCCAATCCCCGAACCTATATCAATCCCCATCCCCTCCCCGATCCCCACTGTGGATTTTATTTTAACCTCCATCCCCGCCCCGATGCGGGGAACGGGGATCCCCATGGGGAATCGGAGATCTAAAAATCCATGCACTTGTCATATGTATGAAAGAGGTACATATTTTTTTAACCGAAACAGAAGATGATCTTGTTGCTCAAATGCACTTGTCATATGTATGAAAGAGGTACATATTATACCGGTGTATATTACTCCCTCCGTCCCAATTTAAATCTCCCCTACGGAAGACCGTGCTAGTTTGGCTTTAAAAAATAAAATACTTTCGAAATTACTTTTTAAATTTTTTTTGCACCGTTCAAAAGATCTCAAAGAGTACTTTTGAATGGTGTAAAAAATTTTGATAAAAAATATTTAGAAATACATTTTTTTTAAAGTCAAAATGACACGACTTTACGTAGGGAACATTTAAAATGGGACGGATGGAGTAATATATATGAGTGAATGGGGATGCAGGGAGGGGCGGGGAACGGGGAGGGGCGGGGATCGGGTAGGGGACTGACAATACCATCTCCTACCCGATCCCCAAAATTTTTTAAAAATAATCTCCATCCCCTACCTGATCCCCGAAAAAATCCCCGAATCCCCTACCCATTCGGGGAGGGGACGGGTTGGATCGGGGCGGGTCGGCCGAGATGGCCATCCCTAATTATAATAAAGATTATTGCTTTTCAAAACAAGAAAATTTTAGTAATTACTGAATTATATCATTGAATTCTTTTTCTTCTTCAACGCGATGAAGAACTTCATTGCGTTGAGTTGAATAAAATTGACAAGGAGGTGAGAATTGATGAAAGAAGATTATAATCTAAAGAAGATTTTTACTCAAATGCATTGGGCACAGTGGTTATCTTATTAACACAAATTGTCAAATCAAGATGCCCCCAAGTCCTTGAGAAACTAACTAATTAATCATGAAATCAGATACTACAAGTATTTTCCTATTTTTAATTCAAATTAAAGCGCATTTATTCATTTGTTCAATTCAAAACTTGCCCCATTGACACATGTTACAATGAAATGTCATTGGCCTGGGGTCTCCTAACACCTCACCGGCTTCACGTGGTGCCCTAATTACTTTATCATGATTTCCAAACTTAAACATTGATAAAAAAAAAAAAAGCCCTAATTACTTTATCATGATTTCCAAACTTAAACATTGATTTAAAAAAAACTTTACTTGAGGTATTTCTACAGGTAAAAATTCAAAAAATTATGCACTGAAGTGCTCTTTTCTTTTGCATTAGCATAACGTCACGTCTTTACGAGATGGACAAGTAATGTGGAACATGAGACTTGTTGATTGTGTAATTTGTTGCCGAACTATATCGATATATATAGCTATAACAAAAGATCACTTTCATGCCTTGGATACTTCTCATGAAGAGAAGTTTAGAGGATTTAATTAATCAATGTGAATACAGCAAGAAAACATTATGATAAAAATCACTTTAATTAGTAGTAGTACTATATAAGAAACCTTCTAAAGGCATGCAATAATAGAATAAGGTTGCCGCAGTTTGAAAAAGTAGAAGGTGGGCAAGCCAACCTCTGGTTCTGATTAGGGTTTCTGAGAATCCTAAAAAATAGACAGCTAATTGCATGCAATCAGTGTCGGTGGGGTAGGGGTTTAATTAGACTTTACAATGACATATTATTCTCTGTTTTGTGCCTTTTTAGTTTGTGAAATTACCTAAAAAAAATATAATTCTATTGATATTGATTTTCTGGGTATAGAACGTGCAGCTGTGATGTGTGGACCCTTCTCGGGTTCCGTACAAAAGATTGGAGTTGTTTATTTTGTGAAAAATAAAATTTTTATTTCCTGTAATCAGCTCAATTAGATATTAGAAAGCGTTGTAAGAAATTGAAAAATTTGATCAAACAACACAGTTTTCCAAAAGATTTTAGTAGCACCCAGGTGTTAAAATCATGATATTTCAAATTAAAAAATGAAGTGGTTCCGTGTATCGTTTTTCGATTTTTTTCGCACCAAATTAAAGTACTCCTCGTGTACTTTAGTTTGATGCAAAAAAAATCCAAAAACGATACACGGAACCACTTTATTTTTTTATTTGAAAATTCATGATTTTAGCACCTGAGTGCTAAATTTTTTTGGAAAACTGGATATTCGACAGTTGTAAACAATATTTTCTACTAAATAAACGACTCTGATCGTTTGTGTGAGACTTGAGGTAGACTCACACATCACATCTACCGATCCCAAATAAATCAGGTACCAAAGATATTTTTCAACAAAGTCTGGTTCATAGCAAAAGATCTACAAGAGGAAGGGGGGAAAAAGCCGATTATTGGTCAAAGATGTAGACAACAGAATAGCCAATTCTTGCACTCAAGCCTTCAAAAAGAGCCCTTCTTTTGATTGTGTTCACCCAAAAAAATGACTCAGTAGTTTAATGGTTGGTTAGGGTGTAAAGGCATATCTGCCCAAAATTGAGCGGTTAAACTTTCGAAAACTCTAGGGACATGCGCAATTATTCAGTAGTCTTTGAGACACTGCCACGTGGTGCCCCAACACCATTCTTCATTTAACTTTCTTATGGGTCCATGCATTCAGTACCGGATTGCAAAAATATGTGATGGAGAAACGTGTTTAGAGCACCACTTGATGGTGCTCGAACACGACTACATAATTTTTCGGCACATATACTACGTAGTGATGTACCGTTTGTGCATAACTGAGTGTGTCACTAGATATTTGTTTAAATATTAAAGGTGATTTGGCAAAAAAGTAAAAAAACGGTTTTTTGGTTTTTTCCGTTTTGTCTTTATTAAAAAAAATTGCATTTTTAAGTTTATCGAAAGAGTATAAAATTATACTCTTTGCATTCATCTTGTCGAGACGAATTCATAAACCACGAAAACTTGACGCAAAACTAAAAAATGCAATTTTTTTTTTAATAAAGACAAAACGAAAAAACGAAAAAACCTTTTTTTACTGTATGTGAGTGGTTGTGTTCGAGTGTTGTCTTAACTTTAATTAACTCTATGCCGCACGTTATACGCTTACTGGAAGTTTCCTGTGGATGTCACCTAGCTACGTTACAGGAATCATGGAATGAATATTGAAAAAGGCGGTCCTTTGTTATTACTTTGATTTTCATAAAGATGAAAACAGAAGTAGGAAAGGAACTCCTACGACTAAAGAGTAAAGACCAGGAAGTTTCGCTATTGAATACCGATCGAACCAAGTATACACGTACAAGATGGAGCTGGGCTAGTAAGGACTGTCGTCCCTGCTATAATTTAAAAAAAAAAAATTACTAGTATTACATAAAAAATATATGTAATGGTGCATTGCCACCTTCAATATTAGCGCTATATATGTTGGTTCAATGGGTTTCACATTTTACAACTAGAGTAAATTCTAACCTCCAGTTTCCACCACCATCTTTTGTGAGCCCCCGGGATTTATTTTTTGAATCTAAATCGTTCATTTGCAAGGTCCGTAGAAAAATATATCCACGTATGTAAAAAATTAGCTTGATCGGATATTGATAGGGATATCAAAAATTGAATTTTGATTCACAAAACAAATGGTCTAATTCTGTCAATAACTTTGAAGTTGAAAGTCTCCATGATTGTCTACAATATAAACGCTTCAAATTATTGAAATTAATGCACAATGAAACCCACAACGGGTGACGGAAACCTATGGGTTTCCACCCAAGTTGGAGAGAATTTATTCTATTTTAAAACCCCACCAATCTGTTGACCATGCAAACACAAGAAAAATAGTTGAACTTCTTTATATATTGTTGGTTGTTCTTGTAATATCATTATTCAGGTAATTTTCAATTATCATGGTATCACGTTAACAGTGGGGAATCTACTAAAATACCCCTCCCCAACGAAGAGTACCGTTCCTCCCACTATAAATACAAGCCTGCCTCTCATTACCATTACAAACACACAGGGGAGTACTAAACTAAAAACTCCTCCACTCTCTCTCTCTCTCTCTCTCTCTCTCTCTCTGAGATAACTAGCCATGGGAAACAGTATGTTCAAAGCAAAGGGGTCTCGAAAAGGGGATTTCGTGGAGTCATGGGATGACTCAGCGAGGTACTACAAAGTGTGGCCAAGCGATGGAGATAGAGCCGGGCGTTGTGTCGCTGAACCGGGCATTGATAGGAAAGCTTCTGCTTACATTGCCAGGGTCAAAGCTTCTTCTTCTTCTTCTTCTTCTTCTGGTGATGATTAATACGAGTCATGACCAGTGATCAAACCGCGTGCAGATTGAAGAAAAAGAAGAAGAAAGCGACGTTACCCGGTTTCCGACTAGCTAGTTAAATACTAGAATTCTATATATGATTCGTAATACCCATTTTTGTGAATTCCATTCTCTACAAGTCGTTATAGCACAGTACGTTTCTTTGTAATCAAATTTGTTCGTTGTGTAGTTTCGTTTCTGGTTTTGTGAAATGTGATTTACCAATAATGAGAATAGCAATAGATATGGAATTGGAATATTTGTGTTATGATTGACCCTCTCCTCACTTTTATTTGTTGGCTTTACAAGCATTTATTTGCTCAAATGTGAGTTGCTGCTGCAGAGCTTGAAGAGCAAAACAGAACTTAATTTCCAGTTATTAATTCCCCAATTGAGGCAGTGACGGATTAGGAATTTCATAGAGAGGTCATCTCTTGAGTATAACTATTGAAAAAATTCTCAATGTCCAATGTAACGAGAAGATAAAATGTTTAACTATTCCTCCTCTTCTTTTTTTTTTTTTTCTTTTCAAAACCATTCTTCATTAAGCGTAAAACTTAGAACTTAAAACATATGACCCCGACGTGCATTCATCTCTAAAAGATTTCAAACACATACGCACACTTATAGATTTCTTCATAAAAGATTTGTACAATTGACACCTACGGATTTTCATATTCAAAAAACTTTGTATGATTGTACTGTTGTCTATTCCATCACAAAAACTAGTGTTCAACCACTAGTAATTCATTTGGCAACCAGAGTGGGTTGAGTGATTGTACTTCTGTGGAGGAGACCATAAGTTTTTCTTTTCTTTGCTTTTTTTCAGAAACGGACATGTTCTATTTAAATAAAGAGTAACAACTCCTTTGGCTGGTGAGAAAGGAGAAGGGTTAATCAAAACATTTCATTTTTGTACTTTTCTCTCCTATTCTCACCAAAATACTCAATCTAAATGATTGATTTGGCTAGAAACCATACAATTTCCTTTTCTTTTCTCAAGAAATCTCTCCATCCAAAGGGGCTGTGAATCCTTGTGGTGGACTGAATGGCATAAATGTAATAAATGGAATCTTGAATGGCATAGTTGTAAGAAATGGAATTTAACGATTGTTTTGGTTTCCGAACGAGGGTTTTTTTTTCCCCTTAATCCACCTTAGGTTTAATCCCCAAGTTTCCACCACCACCATTTGTGAGTCCCAACGAGCATTCATTTTATGAAGCAAAGCCATTAATCTTTTAGGGCCCATAAAATAGTATATTCACGTAAAAATTTACTTGAAAGTATATTGATAGGTATATCAAAAATTGAAATTTTGGTTCATAAAATGAACGGTATAATTCTATCAATGACTTTAATCTTAAAATTCTTCTTGATCGTCTATTTTATAAACCAAAATTTAATAATAAAAAATGATAGAAACACAACTATTTGGACACAATACTGAACGCAACCCTTACATGCACATAAGTCCCACACACATTTATCACACGAGACCCACATGTATGTGAGAGATTGTGTTCGGTGTTGTCTTAACTTTAATTAATTCTACACCACACGTTATACCCTTACTGGAAGTTTCCTGTGGATATCACCTGGCTACTTTATTTTTTTACTCACAGGAATCATGGAACTAATATTGAAAAAGGCGGTCCTTGTTCTAATTAATTTCTGTTTTGATTTTAACAAAGATGAAAAAAAAAAGTCCAAAAGAACTCCAATGACTAAATCCAGGAAGTTTCCCTATTGAACACCCACCAAGCAAGGTCGGCCCATGGCATAAGCCAATGAAGCCACTACTTCGGACTCCCTCAAAAAAATGTAAAAAATAGGTGCCCCCAAACATGTAATTCCCCCTAAAAAATGTAAAAAATAAGAGCCCCCAAACATGTAAGCCTCTTATATATTGTAATGTTTGGTTATTTTTGGATGACTATATATTTAAATTTGTTCAATAATAATTATTTTGTAATAGTTTTTTATTAAGATATGTGTTGAAAAATTTTATTATGCAAAATACAAGGAGGACCTCCTCTAATGAGTCTGTTTCAGGCCTCCAAAACTAATGAGCCGGCACTGCAACCAAGCATACATGTATGGGTCAGTTATGAATGCTGCACTTGTTTTTTCTTTTCCTCTAAAGTAGCATTAACGAGTTAGGCTCATTTTGGCCTAAAAATGGAGCATGCTTTTTTTTTCTTTTTGACTTATTAGGGGAAAAGCAAAAAGCCTTTTTTTTTTTTGGACTTATTTTGACCTAAAATGATGTAGGAGTTACTTATTAACCCAAAACAAATGACTTTTTAAAACTGAAAAAAGCAAAAAGCATGCTTAACTTTTTATGCTAAAATAAGTCTTAGTAGTTGATAGTAAGAGTATCTCCAACACTACTAGGCACTTTAATTAGCCAAAAGTACAAAACAAGGTACACTTCTACTTTGGGTTCCAACACCATTCTTTATTTTTGTTCTTCACTCTCTACTTTTAGGGCAAAAATAGAGTGAAATGAAGGAAGGTAAAAGGCGAAAAAGGAGGAAAAAGTAGAGTAGAGAGGCAAATGCCTTACTATTAGTAGCAAGCCAAAAGGGACAAAGCTAGGGTTGATAGCCAAATAACAAGTCTATTGCAATATGATTTTTTGGTTTGACTAGGCATAATAGCCAACAAGATGCAAATAGCAATCCTCTTTTTTTTTAACAGCCAAATAGCAATCCTCTTGGAGATGCTCTAACAGGGCGTTTGACACATGAATTCGAACACACAGATTTAAATAATGATGCATTCCAAATCTTGGGGCCTTGGGCTAATGGTGGGTTTGCCGGCCGTTAATTTCAGGATTCCAAAATTAGTTGAGGTGCAAATTGGCTTGGATATCCGATTATAAAAAATATATATAATGATACATTGCCACCTTCAATATAGCACCTTATTGGTGCAATGGGTTTCACATTTAAAAACGAGAGTAAATTTTATCCACCTTAGGTGGAAACCCTCAAGTTTCCACCACTCTTTTGTAGGTCCCACCGGGTATTTATTTGAACAGTTAATTTGTAGTGCCCGCAGAAAAGTATATATATCCACATATGTAAAAAAAATAGTTTGATCGGATATCGATAGGGATATCAAAAATTGAGTTTCAGTTCATAAAATGAATGTTGTAATTCTGTCAATAACTTTGACGTTGAAAGTATCCATGACCGTCTATCTTATAAATCAAAATTTAATTTATAATATATCTATCGATATCTAATCAAGCTAATTTTTTGGACAAATATATTACTTTACGAGCTCTACATGATAGACGGTTCAAATTATTGAAATTAACACTATGTGAGATTCACGATGAGTGTCGAAAACCCATGGTTTTCAGTTTTCACATAAGGTGGAAAGAATTTATTCTTTTTCAAAACTCCACCAAACCATAGAATAAAAGCAAACACAAGATTTTTTTTTTGAAATTCTTGATATTTATGGTTGTTCTTGCATTTACTGTCATTAAAAAAAATGCTCCTCCCCAACAAAGAGTACAGTACCTCCCACTATAAATACGAGTCTGCCTCTCATTACCATTACCATAACATACACAAGAGAGTACTAAACTAAAAACTCATTTTCTCTCTCTCTCTCTCTCTCTCTCTCTCTCTCTCTCTCTCTCTCTCTCTCTCTCTCTCTCTCTCTCTCTCTCTCTCTCTCTCTCTCTCTCTCTCTCTGAGATAACTAGCCATGGGAAACATTGCGTTCAAAGCTAAGGGGTCTCGAAAAGGGGAGTTCGTGGAGTCGTGGGATGACTCAACGAGGTACTACATTGATTGGAAAAACCAAATACGTACACTACCCAAAGGCTTAACGCAAGTCGTGGCTAGCTCATGCAGTAGAATTCTTAGATGCCCCACACTGCGTCGTAAGATCGAGTCTCATTCCCCTCTCCCCCAGTAATAAATTAGGGCCTTGTTCGTTTTGAGTTTTTTTTTTTTTTTGAAAAGTCATATATATTAACTCAGGAAAACTAAGCTATGGGGAAAGATCCCTTACAAGAACACTATCAAAACTGGGCAGATTACAACCCGACGGAACAAGAAATCTCCTAGCTAGACAGTTGGTGGCAAGCCAATGGGCAGCCCCATTTGCTTTCCTGTTACATGCACCATACAAAACTCCACCGCCTAGTAGCTACCCATCCTTTGATATCCTCAAGAAGAGCACGAATTTCCCAGGGGCCCTGAGACTCACAATTGTTCAAGCTATTAATAATGGACAACCAATCCGACTCAAATATGACTGCATCCAGGTCTTGTTCCATAGCCACAACGCAAGCTATGCGCAAGGCCCAAGCTTCAATAAAAATTGCTGAGGACGCCATAACTCTTCCAAACCGCCAAACCTGAGCTAGACCACTACAATCCCTGGCAATGATACCAAAGGCAGCTAAGCTGCGAGTGAAATGAAAAGCTCCATCAACATAGGAGGATTGGGGACCCAACTACCACACACGGGACTATCAATCGAACGACTTTGAGGGGGGGGGGGGGGGGGGGGGGGGGGTAAAGATAGCTTGTAAGTAATCAGAATTCGCTTTAGAAGCTATATGGATGGTGTTCGTTTTGAGTTTCAAGACGCGGTTTTCTCAATTATTGTTCAATCATTATCCCTATTTTCAAATATTATTCTCATTTTTCTCTCTATCTCTCTCTAATCATTAATCACTATTTTTAATTATTATTTCTATTTCTCCCTCCAAATATTATCAAAAATCAAAACTCAACCCAAACTAAACACAACCAAAGAATTACGAAGGGTAAAAAAAAAAAAAGGCCTAACCAAACAGTGGAGAGACTAGAAGAATTTTCCCGAACCAACTTGAAAACCTTAGGTGAATTTCGAGGCCCCTACGATCTCTATATATTCCCAAAAAAGTATTGATCAGTATGTTGAAAGACTAGATTCGTTCTTTGTGTTAAGTTTAGCTCTACACCACACGTTACTCGTTTACTACAGTGAAGTTTCTTCTGGATTCCATCTACACTTTGTTTCACTTGGAGGAATCAAAGACCCATATGCACAAATTTTGCACAGATCGCAGCATGGGATCCATTTTGGGATATTACAAAATGATTTAAGCTGTTCCGTAATTTTAAAATAGCTTTTCGAGTCACTTGAAAAGACCAGTTTAATCGGATAAATTTATGTTTGATTTAGTAATCTAAATTTCTTCAGAATTTAGCACCCTAAATTTTGAATGAACAGTTGAATGATTGGGCCAAAGATTTATAATCATCTGATTGAGGTGGTTTTTTTTGAAGGTTGGTTTGAAAAGTTATTTTTAAATTAATAAACGGTTTGGATCATTTCTGATTCCACTTTTCATTGGTACGTACATGGTATTACTAATCTCTCAAGCTTTACTTGTCCAATTTGTCAAAAACGTACTAGTAAAAAACTAGAGGAACCAAAGTTAACTTTGAGATTCGCTTTACAACAGATATGGGCTCTAATTTTGGACCCCTAGAGTCCAAATCGTGGCTCCACCATTTGAGGTAGTCTGTCTCAACTGGGCCCAATACATCTGGACCATGCTGCGTCTCAGTCTAATCCCTTTTGTCCAACTTCATTGGTCCTGGACCTTAAATTTGTCCCACTTCATTTGCCACAGCATTTGGCATTGCGGATATCATACTCTGAAAGCCGTAGCATCTCTTTGTCCGAGTCATTGATTTAAGCATCGGAGGGATATTTGGGCTAATTACCTGTCTGATTGCCTAACATTTCTTGGAGTCTTACTTCATGGAGTTGTTAAAATGATAGTGCAAACAGATCAACATATAGTTTAGTTGAATTATTGTGTCATACCATTTGCCGTAAAAAGTGTTTCTTCAGGACTTGAATCCCTCGTTCGAGATCGTTTTGATTGGGTCCGGTGATTGTGCTGTGCACACTTGTTGTGCTTCTTGTGCAGCCCCTTTGGGGCCCATTCCGTGTCCCGTTATTTGATTCGAATTGTTCATTTTGTTTGTCTCGTCGAGTATGTAGTCCACATAAAAATTCATGTTGATCGGACGTTGATAACCATTTGATCGGTGACTATTTATCTTACAGTTTTTGTAGAAAAAATCACCTACGTCAGTTTCATTGAGTGATTTTCGAGTATATAGTCCACGTAGAAATTCATGTCGATCAAACATTGGTAACCATTTGATGAGTGACTATTTTAACTTACAGTTTTATAGAAAAAAAATAACCTACATTAGTTTGATTGAGTGTTTCGTTTCTTAAAAAAATACAGTTTGAAAACATAGTTACTGATGTCCGATTAACATGAATTTTTACGTGGACTACATACTCAACGAGACAAAAAAAATTGAATAATTCAAATCAAACAACAGGACCCGGAGTGGACACCAAAGGGCTGCACAGCATACCTACTACGCACTAGGTGCACAACACAGTCTCCAGACCCGTTTTGATTGTTTACGGATATGCATCAAATTTAACAGTTGGAATTAACGTCATCCGTACAATTTGTCAATTACAGTCGGTTGTTTTTCCATTTGCTTTGTAAATGTTCTGTGTTACGTAATTATTATTGATGGGTTGTCTGTTGTGTTAAGGGAATCTCCTTGTAATTTTAGGACCAATTTTTTTTTCTATCAGATGGTTAAGTGTATGTATTGAATTTTAGCCCAATTTTTATGCTCCACTTCCCTTTTTTGCTACCATCACATACTTCAATCTATTTGGGGGTGTTCCACTAACAAAAAACTGTTTTTTTTAAATACCGAAACAGGTCATTCTCTCACAATACATCACATAAAAAACCGTGAAAAACCAGTTTTTTCAAAAAACCGACTTAGTGGAACACCCCCTGACATATGCCTTTGAGAACAACGAACAGAGTAAGTTCTCTTCATCTGTTTCTTGGTACTTCTTTGTTTAAACTCAGAATGGGAAACATTGTAGGTGGCATGCTGTTGCTTCATGGACTTGGATTGCAAAAGATGCAACATGTGGAACATGTTGCTGTCTTGACTGTAAAATCCCTTGATGATTGCCCACTAAGTAAGCCACTGCGCACCTTACCTGGTTTCATGTATTGTTTTCATTGTTCGTAAATTACTTCTCAATTTTCTTACGTCTGTGGTTGACGTCTTGTGCATGGTTGCTTGTTTTTGCTATGATATAGTCTTGGTGTCCTTCGATCCCTCACTGTTGAACGAGGTATAAGAAAGCACTGATACGAGGTGTGCTGATAGGAAAGTTGGAATGAGTCTTGATCTGCCCTCTTAAGAAAATGAGGGAATTAAGTAAATAACTGTTTTTGTTTCACTCTTTTGAATTATTGATCTAGCCTTATGTTGAATTCTTGGAGAACACTTCAAAAACATCTTATCATCTTAGAATATACCTATTTGAGCATACTGGAGGAGTTGTCCCCCCCAATGTCTTAGCCTAGTTTTGAATTTGGCTTCAAATGCATGCCAAGTAAACTGGTTCGGTTCGGGAGGGAAAACTTGTTCAAATCCGCAACTTTGGTTTGGACAGTACAACTTATGGTCTGTGTTCGGCTTGATAATCCATCCTTTCTGATTGTTTATAAATTATACTAACTTACAGGGCGAGTTACGGTTCAGCTAAATTCTTTAAGACTGTGCTCAAACTTACAAATTTGTAAAGGCCGCTGGAGTTTGTTGGCCACACCGCATGGCCTGAGCTACTGAGCCTTGGCCCAAAGTGACCTCTTGCACATGGAATGCATGGAGGTGGAGTTGCTATTTGCTAAGACTAGTAAAAAAATGTCCAAACTTGTACAGAGTACGTACCTTACATTTTCTTTGCAAATGTGCCCCTAATTTAAGCATACGTAGCTAGATTTTTTACCTATATGCCCTTGGCCAAGTTTGACTTACTTTTACTCCAGATTTCTAGAGTTCAGTTCGAATTTCGCAAACTTTTAGCACGTTTAATAAGTTCAGAAGAAATTTTAATTGGGAAATAATTTTCACATCCCCCTTTTATCCCAAAACACTCCATTTTTTTTGTCTGTATTCACTTGAAAGTACCAAATTATCCTTCACATAGAAAAAAGTGACTCATGAGGTATGGGTAATTTGATAATTTCAAAGTGAGTAAAGACAAAAATAGAGTGTTTGGGGATAAAAGGAGATGTGAAAATCATTTCCCTTTTAATTATCAGGTATGTGTTAATTTGATCAATAGCTCAAGAAGAGGGGTAATAGTTCAAGATGAGCCGATTTATGTTCTCAACCCACAATGAACCTTTTTCTACTATACTGCCTCCTGGACCAGTAGGAAGATTTGAAGCTCCGGGCAGCGGTCCAGCCTTGGATTACCTATATCATTGGTTAATGGAATTGGCACACTCTAGGGCCTCCTTACAAAAAAAAATTATGGTGATATGGCAGGCCTGAATTTGGTAATTTGGTCCATGCTAAGGTGAAAGCGATTGTTCAACAGGGTACTTGGTCTTGGCCTAGGCATAGGAATGATGTTATTAGGGACATCATTAACAACACTGCTTCCTCTCGTAGGCTTGATCCTAGTCGGAAAGATACGAGTGATGGGGCTGTGTTTCCTGTTATCTCTTGGTACAACAGTCTTTGGTTTCCCCGTCATATTCCTATATGGGCTTTTATCGAGTGGCTCTCTTTTCATGGTAAGCTTGTGTGAAAATTTTACACCCAACTCAAAACCAATTGGCAATGAGTAGAGAGGTCCCAACATATATTAAGTGATCACCCATTTCACTCCTAGGCAATGTGGGACAATATTTCTTAACAGCTTGTCCACCAAAGATAGGCTTCTTGATTGGCGGATGCATGTTGAGCCCTCTTTGTGTGTCATGCAATTGTGTGGTGGAATCCCATCACCACTTATTTGTCTGTCCTTACTCTTGTGAAGTCTGGTCATATATGCTTAAGAAAAACGGGATTGACAGACCTCACGATGATTCTAGATACGAAAAGGGATTGGGTTTGTAGTAATTGAGCTCGTAATTCCTTCTCCAACGTCGTCTATAAGTTGTCCTCTTATTCAGAGCAAGGTGATTTATGGGCTTTGGAGGGAACGAAATTGTAGGATTTTTCAGAGAAAAGTGATTTATGTTGCAACTCTTCTTATTCAGATAGAGGAACAAGTCCGAAATTGTATTTGTTCTTGGAGGAAAGTGAAGAACTCAGATAAGAATAGGCTTATAGCCGCTTGGGGGGTGTCTCCTTGTATTTTTGCTTCTTAGTTAGGCCTGGTGTTGTTTTGTCTTTAAGAGGCTTGCTTGTCCTCTGCTGGTGGTTGTTATCAACAGGAGTATATCTTGCTTTTGATTGGTTGTATGGGCTTGCCCATTGGATTCTAGTTTGTTTGCTCAATAAATGTGTTAATTTACCACCCAAAAAAAAACTTTTTCTACTATAATAGTTTGTCCTATTCTGTGTCTCTCTTTCGACCCCATCCCACCTCTCAAATAAAATTAAACAGAAAAGGACAAATGGAAAAGACAAGTCCCTCCCTACGTTGGTTGCTCTCTCAAATTTGCTTATTTTACAGCTCACCGGCCTTAAAAAATTACAAACCTCGTATATTAAATCGCGACTACTTAAACATTTTTGGTTGAATAAGTTTTCCGAGTCTTTAAAATGTATTGCATTAGCTTATTGTTGTAAAATAAATATTTCTATTTAATCTCGTAGGGTTCGGTCCAAGCTGATGGGGTCCAAGCTTATGTGGACTTTCCCCCATCAGCTTGATAATTGACACAAATCATGGAATCTTGATTTATGGATGTCAATTAGTGCACATGTTGATTGTATCTAGGCATAATTTTAAGATATAATTCTGGGATATGATTAGTTTAAGAGATATGAGTAAGATATCTGTAAATATAGTAGTCTACACATAATAAAAAAAACAGTGTAGGTTTTCCCTTTCATACCTTTTGCATCTTCAAATCTTTTCATGTAACATAGAGTTCTATTCATTAACGAAGACCTTGTTCTCCAATAGATTTTAGGTACATAAAATCTCACATTTTATGACACTCCAATCTCAATACATAAAATGTAGAAGTCATTTTATGAGATTTTCATAAAATCCTCCTAAAATCTATAGGAAAACTACTATACATTTTATCAGTTGGAAAAACAACTTCATTTTATCACCTCTCCATAAAATGCTCATTTTATGAGATTTTCATAAAATCTACCTAAAATCTATTGGAGAACAAGGCCGAAGAAGTTGGTAGAATCCCTTTACCTAAGTGAGTAATTGGTAAAGTGGTACCGTTTCCAACAAGAACACCTTCAGAGCAGAGCGGCAATGGTGTAGCCCATAGTGTTTCTCGAAGGGCTAGGAAAAGTCCTGTTTTCTCTACATGGGAGTGTAGGCCTCCTTTGTGGCTTCTATCTCCTCTGCAGGGGATGGTTGTCCGGTGTGATTAGTTTGGTTTCTTGTTATCATTTATATAATCGATTTCTAGACACAAAAAAAAAAAGGTTAGACAAACAAATTTGATAATTCATTAGTCACATGAAAAAAATCAATGAGATGAATGGTCCATATCACGTTTTCGGCTTGGGACGAGGCCGTTGGGAGGGGCACCAACAGGCCCCCAATTCCCTGGGGATTGGTTAATTATTACTGTTATTTTACGAGAGGCCCTGGTTTTTGCACCAATTTTTGTCGAAAAAGAAATGTATGCATGAAGGAAGAAGTTTACTGAGGTTAAAGAGTTACGAAGTAAAATGCTAGATGTATCAATTAGGAAACTCATGGATCTCCATTGGAATGTGTAGGAGATGCTTTTGTGTTGTGACGTTGTCTTTATTAGCTGGTGCTGTTAGTATGTCACAGTCAGGCTGGGGACCTGGGGTTAGGGCACATGCTAGAATATTAGGGATGTTGTACATATACTATTCTGATTTTTGTTATGTTATACTTTTGCTTCGTGCTAATCTTATCTGTATCGATTCAATTATATCGGATGTCACAAAAGAACAGTTATACTTTTGCTTTTGCAGTGCAAATTTCTAATCAACCGATTAATTTAGAATGAGGGTGTTTTTTTATGTTTCTTGGGAGAGGTATATACAAACTGAAATGTTATGAATAAGATAAACGTTTGATCATTCTTGTCAAGGAGAAAATATTAATTGTCGTCGTGTTCCCGAAAACTTCTCCACCACACATTTGTGTGGGTTCTCGCAAGTGTGTAGCTCCGCACAAATGTGTCACGGAAAGGACCTTGGGAGGGCCACGTGGCATGTAACGTCCCGAAAATTTGGGTATATACGTTGAGAAATAAAATTACAATAATTATTAAGAAAATACAAACTTTATTAAAAAGTTACACGTCTCGAATTTCAAATGCTAAAGGAAAAAATTAACTAATTTATTACAATTGCAAAATGTCAAACCCTAATATTGTCTGAAATATTGAAATTTATGAAATTACAAAGTAACAGTACCCTGACGGCTCAACTCCATCCGTCCACTCTGTCGCTTTGATGTCTACATTTGGTGTCATGTATTCGTCGCTGTTCTCCATACCTAAGTGAAAAATCACTCACTGGGGCATATGTAGCTACCCCCTTCGGAAAACTTACTCTTGCACATTATGTGTAGAGACAATAAAAAAAAAAAAAAAAAGGAGTGTCAATAGAGAAAAAATGAGTGCCAATATCAATTTCCATTTTCCCCTTCTTTTTAGTACTCTCTAAATGAAGTTTTGTGCATAAGGACTTTTTTGTTTGGGAGGATTAAGGATAAGATTGGCTTAGGAGAAAACTTATACGAAAAAATTTGTTCACCCTCACCAAAAGAGGGTGAACAAAACCCTCATCCTGATTGGTTGAAATGGTGTGGGGTCCATAGAATCAATACACTTTTTGGTAAACATGACATCACTTTATGGTGGGATCCACATTATTTTTTGTGGACCCAACACTATTTCAACCAATCAGAGTGAGGGTTTTGTTCACCCTCTTTTGGTGAGGGTGAACAAATTTCTTTCCCAAAAATGATAGGTACACACCCTCTCAATCACTCCCCACCACACCCTCTCTCACATGTGTGGTGGGGCTCACCCGGTGGGTCCGAGTGGTCCCCACCACACATGTGAGAGAGGGTGTGGTGGGGAGTGGTTGAGATGGTGTGTACCTATCATTTTTGGGGGAAGAGAAGAAGTGAGGAGGGTCAGTACACGTGGCGGATTGTGAGTGGATGGGGAGGATATTTTAATGGCTAAAGTGGGGGGTGGGGGGGTCCATACTCTGCTGCATACTATTCCCCAAGCGGGGAGACACTTTTTAGGGGAATATATATATATATATTTTATAGATTTGAGTGGAATAGTTTAATATAGTAAATTAAAATAGAGAGTCTGATTTTGTGAATTTTTGATAAAGTGACTTGCTAATTTATAAAATGTGTTTTTGTGGTTAAATTTGGTGTTTTTTTTGGTGAGGCTGATGAGGATGCTCTACCCTTAACGTTAGTAATACGGATATATAAGAAATGAAAACTTCGGCATAATAGGAGAACGTTGCTACGTGCACAGATGTGTGTGCACCGACGACGTCGGGGACGCCGTTGTAGGTCCCAAACGGTCGATCCGAGCCGTTCAATCTTCTCAAAATCAAATTCCGAGTGAGCCTACCCGAGAATCAAGGCAATCGGATGGCTTTATAAGCTCGATCCAAAACTACCCCATTTCGATCAAAACAATTTGAACGAAATGGGGTATTTTTGGATCGAGCTCATACAGCCGTCCGATTGCCTCGATTCTCGCGTAGACCCACTCGGAATTTGATTTTGAGAAGGATGAACGGCTCGGATCGACCGTTTGGGACCAACAACGGCGTCCCCGATGCCGTCGGTGCACCACGGTCGGTTCCCATATCTTTACCGATAATAGGAAGTTACATAAAGATGGCAACTTTAACAAGAAAATAAAAAATCCCTCGTGTTTTCAGATAGAAAATAAATAGCCATACTTAAATGATCAGTTGTACAATAAATTTTACTTTCCACCACTTTTTACTTGAGTATAAATTTTCATGCTAATCAAAAGCTACAAAAGTGTCAATTTTTTTTCCTTTTTCTTGTATTTTCTTTCAATTTCATTCTAATTAAACAGACCCAAAGAGAGAGCACGTAATTACTAATTAAATGAAATTATGAAAACAAATCTTTCTTCCTTTCCATATTCTCGTGAAAGTTACAGTACAGCTAAGCGATCGCACTGGTTTACACTTTACAAACGATCTCCACCTCGCTACGGAAACGAAAAACCTATGGGTACACCATTTTTGGTGTACACCAATTGTATACCACCTTTGTGGAACCCATTTCGGGTCCCGTACGAATAATCGGAGTTGCTCAATATTCTTAAAACGCCTTTTTAAGAGCCTCTGTAAAAAAAAAAAATACTGATTTTAAAATCGGTAAAGCCTCAATTGATTCTGCGCCCAGTTTCCTGTTAGTAAATTGGGCGCGGAATCGATCGAGGCCTTACCGATGTTAAAATCAGTTGATTTTTTTCAGAGACCCTAAAAAGAGTGTTTTAAGAATATTGAGCGGATCCGATTATTCGTGTGGGACCCGAAATGGATTCTACAAAGGTGGTGTACACCAAAATGGTGTACATCTAGCAGGACTCGGAAGGAAAGGTTATCTTTGCCCACTTGGATTCGATTTACTTGGAAAGACAGGTACGTATATCTGGCCCACGTGGTAGGGTGGTTGTGGAGTATGCCCACGTTCTTAATTTGGTCACGACTCGGAGATACGATGTGCATCATACCGGTCCATTTTGACATAAAAGCTGGCAACCTCAAATTCGTCCAATTCACTCCAAAAAGTAGTGCTCACGAGACACCGTCACATGGTAACCATACTTCACCACACATTAACGCGCAATTTTCACACTTTATGTGTGATAGTAAGAAATCTAAAACTTCTGGTTCTGGCCTAAAATATTTATTTTCGACTGGGATGGCAATGGAGCGGGTCAGAGTCGATTTTACCGTCCCCCAGTCCCGTTCTGTATCAAGGAACAGTCGGAGCGGGAGAAATTGAGCAGGTGATGGAGTCAAGATATAATTGAGTCTCATTCATCTTAGTAATTTTTACTAACTTTGTACTCTTTAGGGTGTTTTGACAAGAAAACTAGATTCCAAAGAGAGGGGTTAACCAAATAGACAAAAGGGTCTGAGGTGAGAGGGTCGTGGAAAGCATGAGGTAGGTATGGAGAACCCAAAAAATTAGTCAGTCCTACTGGCACCAGAGAAATTATTTAATCTTGTAGTAGTAAGGATTCGGAGAATCTTGTAGAGCTCCCTCACACTACAAGATTGCAGGATACCAAAATAACGTCGTTTTGGTGCAGAATGGGAATTAATTAGAACAACAATGATATACGTACAATAAAAGTCTCAAACAAGTCTCCAACACACTCACACAGTGTGTGGAACCCACACACATTTCACACCCAAATGTGTGTGAACTCCATACACTATGTGAGTGTGTTTGAGACTTTGTTTGAGCTAGTTGTTGTATACTTATCATTTTTGTAATTAGAAACATCTAAATAATGTCATTTAATGAGAACAAAATTTGTTCACCCTCACCAAATTTCACCCTCTTTTGGTGAGGGTGAACAATTTTTTTTCCCGTCTAATGCAGTACTCGGAGCCCCTCCTCCATTCCACATTTTTGACGTGGGTCCCTGCTATGTTAAAGGGAATTGGGGGGCCTGTAGTGAGTGGGCTCACTACATGCGTGTAGTGAGCTCTCTCGGTCATCCGATTCGAGATCAACGGTCAGGATAAATTGGAGTTAAAGTTAATATAAAAGTGTTTTTTGAAATGTAAGACGATCCGAACCATTGATCTCAGATCAGACAGCCGAGAGAGCTCACTACACATGTAGTGAGCTCACTCATTACAGGGCCCCCCGGTTCCGTGTTAAAGTGGCCCCCGGTTCCGTGTTAAAGTGGCATAAGTAATCTGTTGGACAACACCAAAAGGATGGCCCCAAGAAAGTGGGAAACGCACATGCCACGTGGTCCCATTAAAGCATCTCGAATGGAAAAATTATTGGGTGTTTCCAAGGCACTGTTATGCCCAATACCCTTCTCCGCTGCAGTGGAACCCAATACAATGTCCATGGACTCTACATGAATTGATAATTAGGACATAGTGAATGAATCCCACGTGAATATGTGTAACATTGATTTGTTAATCAAAATGAGATGTAAATCGGATTTAAGGGTCCCTGTAATGCTCCAAGGTAGTAATATAGCATTGTAGTCCCTCCGATTCAACCATCCATTCCATAGTTAATAGTTTAGATTTCTAGATGTATTTTTAACGCTAAAAATATAATATTACCACGAAAATTAACAAATATATCTCAACTGTGGATTGTGAATTGAACGGTTGGATCGAGAAATTACTGCTAGAAGGACCCCTAATCCCCAAATCTCTGTAAACCGTATTGAATATATTTTTTTTTTGGTACACGTATTGAATATTGATTTGAGCAGCTCTACCATTCCAGTCTCGCGTGCATCCATCGGATCCGCTGGCTACACGTGTTAGCCTCTTTCTCCCCCCTTCTATAAATCCGAAACCACCTCCACTAAACTCTCTAACCAGTCATCTCTCTCTCTCTAGTCTGTAACTGCAAATTTGTTCACTCTCTCTCTCTAGTTGTTCATCCAAAAACAGGGGGAAAATGGCAGATGAGGGAACAGCAACATGCATCGATATCCTATTGGCTATAATCTTGCCTCCTCTTGGTGTCTTCTTTAAGTTCGGCTGCCAGGTATAATCCTCATCCTCATCCTCCTCTTGATTGCGATTGATCGATCTTCTTCTTCGGCTTAGAATACTTTTCCACGAAACATTCTACAGTTCAAAAAATAGTTAAATATAGATAAACCCTAGAAATCGAAATCGCGTTTGAAATCAATCACAAAACAGACACACACACATAGAGAGAGAGAGAGAGAGAGAGAGAGCGCAACCTTGGGGATCCATCTTCTTCTTCGATGTTCTTCGTTTGTTCCTCTTCTCCTCTCTCTTCGAATGTGTATTGTGTTCTGAGAATTGGAGAAAATGATTTACCCGTATTCCATTACTTGACCCCGCAAATGGGTAATGACCCGGTTTTTAACCCGAATGGGATCCGCGTGTGTGAGTTTAAAATCTGAGTTGTCCACTCTGATCCGACGGCCCAGGGCTGAAGTCTGGATTTAAGCTTCCATAAGGGTCCCCTTCCATTCCCAACCCTTATATGTATACAGATCTGGTGTTTTCAGTTGATTCAGAGTGTGAAAATATGGGGCTGTGACATGGGTTATTTGGAGATAATCGAAAAACGTCTCTTGGGATCCCTAAATCAGGGAAGATAAATTGACGGCAAATGATCGTGCCAAAACTTTTTTTTTTTTTAATTCTGCCAAGAGCTCAAGTGCATTAAATGTTTATACTCATGTGTAGAGTATAAACTCTTTATACATTGGAGTTTTGACACAATCAAAAATAGTTTTTGCTTTATCACTACCGGTAGTATTTTGTAATTTTGTCACTGAAAAACTCGGGTTGGCCTGAGACAGGGATTTGCTAACTCTTTAGCTATTAGTTCGAAACTTCATAGGTGCTATTAACTCATTTGGTTTCATTGGAGCTACGTTTCTCCGGTCGTTAATTTCAAAGTTTTGGAATTAATCGAGTTGCGAGCAAGTTCGGCCGAACACCTATTTTATATTACTGTTGTGGATAAGTCTGATAGTTTTTTATTTATGGGGTTTTTGATAATGACGATGATGGGTTTTGTCGCAGGTGGAGTTCTGGATCTGTCTAGTGCTGACCTTGTTTGGGTGGCTCCCTGGAATCATTTATGCTATTTATGCTATCACCAAGTGATCCAAAGGTAACCCTCCTATCTCTGTCACCACTAAGGTTATGTTCCTTAGATCTAGTTTGGAGCAGTCCATGGTCTTGTTGGTGGACAGTGAGATTGGTTCTAAATTAGTCAAAATCGATGTAAATTTACTCGGACACCTGAATTATCTGAAAGACAAATTCTAAAAGAAAAACTAGGGGTTTTGAATTTCTGAGAAAAAAGAAGGATTTCTTCAGGTTGCTTTAGAGTTTAGAATAGTTGTTTGGGGGGTATTTTAGGTGAGTTTTTGGCTGAAATGGAAAAGGGTAATGGGTGAATTGTGTGGTTTTAAGACCCCCAAAACTGGCTTGTTTAGGCCATTTCAAAACCAGAAATGCTATCCAGAAGGAAGTTTACACCGAACTATACAGAGAATGCGAGTGCTTTTTTAAAAACGTGTTTGCAAAACACAACTTCTAAACTTCATGTTTCTCACACTACTCACATTCTATGTATGGTTCGGTGTAAGCTTCCTTGCGCATAGCATTTCTGACCGTATTTGGGAGTTATTTTTTCATTTATGTGAAACAGAACTTTCATAGAAACTAAGGGAAGTTTCAATCAGCATCATAAACATACTTCTTAATTTGTTAATTCCACTTTACTTCTTCCATAATTAATTGCATTTGGAAAATCTATCATGTAAGGGAAGTTTTCTGCAACAATTAATTGAGAATATTTTGCAAGTTCTTTACGTTTTGTCTCCATCTTTGGAGTTTCTTTTTAGCTTTGAGTGAAGAATTATTGTACTTCTTTAATAATTGTCGCAGACAAAAAATAGAAGTACTGAATACAAAATCAACTGACAGAAGTTCCGGAAAAAATAAGAATATGAAGGAAGAAAAGTTGCACAAAACTTGTAAATCCTTTCATAGCAGGAGTATTAAACTAACAATGTTTGCCAATTCTCTGTTAGTGGATAATCCACAAAGAAAATCATGTAGGGTCTCACACTCACACACCCAACCCATCCATGATTAACAAAGTGGGGTCGAAACCATCGTACATGTGATACATATGTACATGATCGATATACATTTTCGGGTCGTTTAACGGACCGGATAATTCTTTGAGAACGACATCGGTGTTTTTTTTTCGAAGATTCAACTTTGGAGAACAGAGGAAAATACTAATGGCTAAAAGTTACTCTATTTCGCAGGTGATATCTGATGGACGGTGCTGATTTGGTCTCTTCAGTTTTATTTCAATTTTTTCTTTGTTTTTGGGTATTTTTTCAGTACGATTTGGAGGGTTTGAGAGTTGGAGTTAGGGCTACCTAGTCTAATGGTATTTTTCAGTGGTTGGTTTCTTGCTGAAGCTGGATTATTGTGCATGTATGGATTTGAGAATTTAATTACTTTTCCTGTATTGTAAATTAGTTTCTTTTTTTATGCTACTTTCCAACCTAATCCCCGTAATTATGGAGTATTTCTGGTGAGGACCTGGGGTTGCTACTGTGCAGCTTGTGCACAGCTGCACACAAGCTGGGCCGTCCACAAATGTTTTCAACGGTTCGGATTGAAACCAAACTATTCGTGCGAATAGTTCTCCTCTTTTGTTTAAAATCTGGGTCATCCATCTAAGCAACGGATGGTCCAAGTTGTGTGCAACAGCTGCTGTGCGCAAGTTACACAGTATTTCTGGAAACTCGGACCTTCTAGTTTTATTAAGAGAGAAAAGGAAAAGGATCCAATGGAAACTCCTTTTTTAGTTCCGTAACACTAAATCTTTTGGTGACTTTTTGATGTCTTTTTGGTCGTTTTCTCTCTGTTTAAAGTGGAATTTGGGTATAATTTAAACACGATATTGTTTGCTTGACAAGAGGTACCCAAAAAATTTAAAACTAAAGACCAAAATTGAAGAAAATCCATATAAAGCGACAAAGGACCCAAAGGGTCTGTCATTTATACTTTTTGAGTTTTTTTGTCATTTTATTTTCAATTTTGGTCTACATTTTTATACTTTTGATTCATCTTGTCAAGACGAACAATATGTAAAAGTTTCACCCGAACTTAGTAAAAATTAGAAGAAAGTTTTAGCCAAATCCACCTGTGCACTTTCACTTCTGAGGAGAAACAGAGAAAGTATCTTACTCCTGTCATACGTTTTGTAAGTATTTTTGTGGGTAATCGACTTATTAATTTGAACAATGATAGGTACACACCCTCTCAACCACACCTTCTCTCACATGTGTGGTGGGGCACACTGGGACCCACCGGGTGAGCCCCACCACACATGTGAGAGAAGGTGTGGTGGGGAGTGTTTGAGAGGGTGTGTACCTATCATTTTTGTATTAATTTAGCAACCAATCATTCTATGGGATTTGGGGTTGCTATAGCAGCACCCCGCACAGGATCTGCTGTGCACCATTCAGGTTGTCCGTTACTCGGATGGACAGTCCATATTTCATCTTGCACGCACGATAACGAATGGTTTGGATGTAAATGTGCTGAGGTGAAATCTGAACCGTCCATCCGAGTAACGGACGGCTCGAATGGTCCACAGCAGGTGCAGTGTGGGTGCTGCACAACAGCAATCCCGTGTCCCATTCTATGAGGATTAAGAATATATAACCCGTCCCTACTACTAGACCATCCAATCAAAACAACACCTTACTATCATTCCTGCTTTTGGCGACATTGTCGGACTACATAATAATAGTGGAATCCTCCTCATGATTATAGTCGGGGACAATTCGTAGTGCAGCCTTTTTGTAATAATCACGTCTTTGAATTGACATGTGCATCTCAAATAATCAATCTTGAAAGATTAATTTCACCGTCCGCTAGTTGGATACAGTGCAGCTCATAGTCAAGGAAAAAAGAAAAACCCATACCTGTCAGTATATGTTTCAACAACTTATAGGATAGGTCAGGGGATCAAGCCAAGTTAGTCAAATGCAGAAGTCTGGAAGATGACACAAAAGCACACCTTATTGAATATAACAAATTAATTTCGTATAATGAAAGAAATTAGACAGACAGAAAACTAATCCAGAATGATGTGGGCACGTGGCGGTTGTCTTGTTAAAATCTTTGGCCAAATGGATACTGTAGATTTTACTGGTTTACTGTAAAATGAAAGTAATAAAAAAAGTCACTAGCTGGACAAGTTTGTTTCCAGGAATAAGGTAATACCGTGGGATTAGATAATACTGGGAGGTCAACATGTTTTTTTATCCGGTGGATAAGGGTGGAGATTATATATATAGCTTTGCACTATATTTGGTTAGAATGGGATAAAAAAATGAGAGAGTAATATTTTGAGAAGTAATATTGGAGTTGGATCGAAGTGGTAAGATAATCCCAAGGATGGCTTAGTCCAGAAATTTTTAATCCTAAGGGGGAGGGTGGGACACAATATCGAGTCATATGAGAGATTATGGATCTCAATTAATCACAGCAACAATCCAATCCCAACTCCTTTTTTGTTTAACGATAAGATTAGGGGATAATCCCTGGCAAGCTGGGCCCCATAGTGTGGTGGGGCTCACCCGGTGGGTCCGAGTGGTCCCCACCACACATGTGAGAGAGGGTGTGGTGGAGAGTGGTTGAGAGGGTGTGTACCTATCATTGTTCCTCTTCCCCACCCTTTCTCTCTTCCACGTGCTCATACATACCCTTCCCCACATCTCACGCAGCACCCGGAAAGAAAACAATAAAAAACTTCTCCCTCCGTCCCAATTTTATAGTCCCTTTTGGGGATTCCAACTTAATAAGGAGACATAATCATTGTACTTTTGAAAACATGTTTTTCTTATTTTACCCTTCAATCATTACACTTTCTTACTTTTTTATTATTTTAAATTTCAAACTATAAGGGTATAAGAGGAAATTCCTTAACAATTACTCATTTAGTTTTGAAGTGGGACAATTTTTTTGGGACAACAAAAAGTGTCAACTTGGACTATAAAATTGGGACGGAGGGAGTATTTGGTTCGTGAGCAGTACCGCACTAAATTTGGTGCAGTACTGTAGCAAAAACAATTTGGTGAGGGAAAATAGAGAGACTGATTTTGGTGTGTTTTTTAGAGTTTGGCTCTCCACTTTAACCCAAAAGTTAAAGTGGAGAGGCTGACGAGGATGCCCTAAGTTAGTAACCATAAACATTTTCTTAGAGGATTCTAGTTAAACTTTTCATTTTAATTAAATGCATCGAGGGAAAGAAAATGCCATTCACTTTCTTTCCTTTTACTTCACTTTCACCGTTTTATATTTTCCAGCGTAACTTTCTTTCTAATCAGACGAACCCTCTACTTAGATCCGAATTACTGTCGCTATCCTTGGATTAAAGTTCTTATTAAGATTTCTAATGGATCAAATCCATTCTGAATAATTTCACTACTTCTTAAAATAATTGAATTTTAAAGCATATTATGAATTTAAAGTCTTTTCTTTCACAAGGTTCAGTCTCTCCCTAATTGAAATTCTGCTTCAGTCAGTGGTTAAGGGAGAGTATTGAAATCCTCCTTCCATCCTTGCGGGAGTTCAGCTAATAAATTACATGGTACAGCTTCTAAGCTTTTGATTACCACGTACCTTAGTCACATTATTTTTCAGTAGGATCTTTCGCTCCCCTTCAAATTTTAGTAGTTTGGTATGTTTTTTAAACGTAATTGGGGATTCTATAGTACAGTGCCGCACTATAGGGTTGTAGTACAGTATCCATGCTGTTGATCGCTCAATCAATGGTTGGATTCCATCTCCGCACATGCACGATCCGAGCTATCTGTTGCCGAGATGAAATCTGAACTGTTAATTACCGAGATCAATGGCTCGTGTGCCGCACTACAGGATCCTCGACGCTTCCACTCTCGTGCTTGTGCTCATGCTTACGTACACACACGCGAATTATGTGACTAGCTGATTTGGCAAAAAAGTAAAAACCAGTTTTTTGTTTTTTTTGCTTTGTCTTTATTCAGAATTTTTTTGCATTTGTTAGTTTTGCGTCAAGTTTTCGTGGTTTATGGATTCGTCTCGTCGAGACGAATTCATAAACTACAAAAACTTGACGCAAAACTAACAAATGCAAAAAAATTAAATTTTGAATAAAGACAATTAATCATCCAATCAATCATCCCTCAATCCATAATTATCCTCAATTTATCTGGAATTTAAACATGTTCAATGCGAAATTTAAATGGTCCATATTTTTTGGCATGTGTTTGTGATGCAAATATCATTTTCATTGCCGATCAAAAACAAAACAAAAACATTTTCCTTCGGCAACATGCAGCGTTAGGGCATCTCCAGTAATGGAGTTAGTGGCAGAAAATAGGTTAGAGTTAGTCAGTTAACTAACATTTTGTATTTTTTTTTGGGTTAATGGCCTGGACACCCCCTGTACGTATACATTTTCCCCCAAACACCCCCTGCACCCAAAAAATCTACGACGACACCCCCTCTATCTTCCAAACTTTACCTAAACACCCCTTCCCGTCACCCTTTCGTCTAAAATCGTCTCGAATCTCAAAGTTCTGGGTCATGTTTACATGAAAAATTGTTTGGATCAAGCACTTCCCGATCAAATTTTGTGCCGATTTCTCGCGAGTACACTTAAAACCATGTTTTAAACAACTTGAATGGGTTGGATCATAAAAAAAACTGATGGTTCTAGACGATTTTAGACGAAAGGGTGACGGAAGGGGTGTTTAGGTAAAGTTTGGAAGAGAGAGGGGGTGTCGTCGTAGATTTTTTGGGTACAGGGGGTGTTTGGGGGAAAACATATACGTACAGGGGGTGTCCAGGTCATTAACCCTTTTTTTTTGGTCCCCAATAGTGTAATTAGTGTATTGGTATTAGGTTCAGAAATTACAAAACCATTAGCTGCCACTATAAGGTGGTGTTCCACTAACAAAAAACTGTTTTTTTCAAAAACCGAGACATATCGTTCTCTTACTATACATCACATAAAAAACAGTAAAAGGCCAGCTTATTCAAAAAATCATACTAGAACACCCCCTAACTGGGCTAGTACGGTTAATTCATCTAAAGAGAGGAGAGAAAGAGAGAGAGAGAGAGAGAAGAGAGCGAGCGTGAAAGTGTGGCAAGAAGTTGGCAGAAAGTGTGAAAGTGTATTGCTGGGAGGAGAGAGAGAGAGAGAGAGAGAGAGAGAGGAGGAGGATAGACACATCACACTGGTCCCACCTATATCAATACTTATGTGTTTATTTATATACAGTATTTTTTTACATTTTAACATCACCTTGACAACACCATTGCAACATTATTTACCTTAATAACACATTTTGTCATAATAACACAAAAATGAGACCCACTTACACTTTTGTGTCATATAACACCACGTTTGTGTCATAACAATTGAAGATGCCCTTAGACCTCGTTTGATTCGCGGACTAAAACATGTGGGATTAATAGTCCTGGGATTGATAATCCTGGACTATTTGTCCTGGGACTAATTTAGTACTGAATTTCACACAATCCCCTGTTTGATTCATGCAGGATTAACATTGGGATATCCTATGTTTGGTTCCCTAAACGACGTTTTGGGATTAATTGCACCTTTTTCTCTCTTTTTTTTTTTTTTTGTTAAATTTCTCATGGTTAGCTGCACCTTTTTCTCTTCTTTTTTTTTTTTTGGTTAAATTCTCATGGCCTTGACAATTGAATAAAATCCCCAGAAATGGTATGAGTGGATCATGATCAATAGGCTAGGTATACAAAAAAGAAAAAAAAACGCACAACAACAACAGTAATTAAACCGAAATTACTAGTCCGAAATTTTCCAGATTTCATGAACTGGACTAATTAGCCGAAAACCCACAACAACAGCAGTAATCAACGACAGTAATGAAACAGCAACAACAGTGAATTTGTCCAGATTTCCAGATTTCATGAATTTGTCCAGAAAAACGAGCAAACGAACAAGGAAACGAGAATTTGTCCAGATTTCATGAATTTTCCGGAGGTCTTGTGAGGGGAGAGAGAGAGAGAAAACGAGAGAGAGAATCAGTGTTTGCTTCGCGAGTGTTTGGATCGGAAACAAGAAAATCAAACGAGAAAAGGAAGAAGACAACTTGGATGGCAACTTTGTAAATATCAGCCGACAAAGTCCCGAGAGAATAGTCCGGCTTTATTTAGTGTCCCCCATGTGATTTTTCACGAACCAAACAAGGGACTGTGCGGGATTGGATACAAATAGTCCAATCCGGTACTTAATACCCGAATCAAACGAGGCCTTAGAGTATAGGATGCGGATCCTTGGACGGCCCAGTTCATTTTACAATGAGTTTTTTTGGGGACTCGTTTAAATAATTTTAAATATTCTTTATTTTTTAGAACCCCTCGAATACATCAACCACCAATCATACAAAACTTATGTTGACTTGTCTTTGACCACTATAAAGGAAGAAAGACCATAATAGCCTCAATAGCATCGTCTAGTTCTTGTTCCAGCTTTCACGCATCTCGACTAATCCTCAGAGACCAATCTCATCGTCTACTAGCGAGGGTCTCATGACTCTCATTTAAGTCCAAACAAAGCTCTGTATGGTCTGGCCTCAAAAGAGTTGATAACACCTTCGAGGTTTTAAACCTGAAAACTTAAGAGAGAGCAAACATGTAAGTTCTAAGCCTTAATCTCTAGGCCAACCACGTTAGGTTTCACCAAGTTCCTTTTGAGAGTCAAAGAGGATGTCTTTCAAAATTTTAAGCCGCCTTCATATGATACGCGTGAGAGATTCAAGTTATCAAATTTAAATCCATTTGTTCCGATGGATGCAGCACCTTGTTTTCCAAACTACGGCACGCACCAGGTTGGGGGCAAGGATGGGGATTCGCTCCACGTGTCTTCTGCCAATTGTCTATCAACCGACACAGCTAACGGACTTTCCCACTGGTTTCCATGTGGCCATTAATATATGCTGCAAGGAACTCCTTTTGCCAAAAAGAAGATTATGATTTTTTTCGGTTTTTTTTCGTCTTTATTCAAAAAAAAATTGCATTTGTTAGTTTCGCGTCAAGATTTTGTAATTTCTAGATTCCTCTCAGCGAGATGAATCTAACAAGTATAAATTTATGGTCAAACCGAATACTTTTTTTAATAAAGCCGAAATAATTTTATACTTGTTAGATTCATCACGCCAAAAGGAATCCAGAAACTACAAAATCTTGACGCGACACTAACAAATGTAAAAAAAAAAAATTGAATAAAGACGAAACGAAAAAATACACCCGTTAAGGGTACAAAAATACACTTTTGTGGGTCTCACTTGTAGAAAAAAGTACACTTTAAAAGTACACTTGTACGTTAAAGTACACTTAAAGATGTATGTTAAAGTACACTTAAGTACACATGTACTTTTAAATTGAACTTTTTTGTACTCTTAACGGGTGCACTATAGCATCCGTTAGCATTTCCCTTCAAATTTTAAACCAACAGGAACCCGATGAACAGCAATGAAAGGAAAAAATGAAAAAAATATTTTGAATGACTTATTTTCTTATCATGATATATGTAATTAAGTTAAAAACATTAGATATATCTAAACATATATAAATATTGTTTATACTAATTAGATTTAAGATAGTTAAAAACATAAGTGTATCTAAAAATTGACTGTTACACCACTCGTCTAATTATGGGGCCTTCACAGGAAAAACAAAGGCGTATTCGTTCGGCAATCAATGGTATTTTTCTATGGAATAGTTTTATTTAAAATATGAACTGTTCAAAAAACTTTTAAACGTCAAGATGCTCACCACAGGGGTGAGGCCCCCCGAGTCCAGGAAAAAACACTGTGCAACAATCTATTAGATAGATAGATCCGCTAAATAAATAACATCCAAATCAAATTGAAAAAGTATAATGCCTATGGAATTAGTGCAATATTATAACTAAAGCTCTTGTTTGAAGTAGCAAGGGTTTATTCAATCCATGTCTATATAACATACCTAAGACCAAACCCGCATATAATGTCCTAAAATCTGTGTATGTCTTGCTATACTCATATTTGTATATCAAATTTTCGAGCACAGGTTAACTGCTATGCTCGGAATAAATCCGTCCTAAGCTACTTAACCTGTGCTGTGCAATATAAAAAGTCACGTGCAATATTAAGTCACACGCAATATTAAAAGTCACAACTAAAGCAAAATGTAATTTGCAAGTGTTGTCTTTACCGATGAGATTCACAATGCCATAGTTTAACAGATGACAGTATCTTCACGAAGACCCCCACGTTCCTCTGCTAATATGTGTAAAGCAAGTAACTCGCCGAGCCAAAAAAAAAAGGCAGTAATTCAAATATCAATGCATAACTATTTTTTTGGTACAAAAATGGAAGTGAAAGGTATGGTACTTCGTCATCTGTCCGCTATGTAGTATCGTTCGTCATGCCACACTAATATCTGTAGGGAATCCCACAACATTTATGTTGGGCCCGAAATTAAAATCGCATCACATGCATGCAGGTGGTGTTAGGAGTATATTTAGTAAGGACTCGAACCTAGGTTGTCCAACCATGCAATTCCGCGCTCCTACTTAGGGTTGGCAATGGGGACGGGGCGGGGCCGGAGACTACTATCCCCGTCCTCGATCCCCGAACCCCTCCCCCATCCCCGTCCCCGCCCCGATCCCCAATGGGGATTATTTTTCCGCCTCCATCCCCGCCCCAAACGGGGAACGGGGATCCAAACCGGGATTCAGGGAAAAAATAAAAAATAAAAAGTTCTTAAGCGAAAAGAAGAAAATCGAACAATCCACCTTACATTGCCAATAAATAAATAAAAAAAAGCATCTAAATTTCAACCAAATGTTTCAAGGAACTAGTTCTGGGAAACATTATGTTTTAAAGTCAACAAAATTGCTCCCATAAATGATTAAAATTAGTCGAAAGGGGCTGATTGTGAGGGGCCATAATTGCCCAGCCGAATAGCTTACAAAAATGGACCGTAAATGTGATAATCAAGGGATAAGAAAACATCCCAGAAATTGCAAACGAGTTTCTCTGATATGAATTCCACAGAGTACCAAAACAAACAAATCCTGATCAAAGTATCAAACCCTAGGATTGGGATTTGGATCTGAGCGAAGGGAAATGAGGCAATCGGAGCACAGGTTGCACAGCTTCTTCGATCTATGTCGGGTCTGATCTGATGGCAGCAGCAACGACCAACGACAAAAAGGTGGAGTCACCGGTCGGCGGTCTCCGAATGGGTTTGGTAGGGGGTATGGCGAGAGAGAGAGAGAGAGAACCTGGTGAAGTGGTGAGTCGGCTGCCGGCGAGTGAACGGCGGCTGTGGACTGCGGCAGCTCACGGCTGTGAGAGGAGGCTGAGGAGTGAGAGTGAGGACTGACCGACTGATGAGGAGTAGAGGAGTAGATTTGTAGATGTCGGCTGTGTTTTGTAAACTTAACTCAAAGTCTCAAACCCTAAATAAATATAATATAATATATATATATATATAATAATAATAATAAAATATAAAACGGGGATTCGGGGACGGATCGGATCGGATTCGGGGCGGGGATACATTACTACCCGTCCCCAATCCGATCCCCGAATTTTTTTAAAAAAAATCCCCAAATCCGACCCAGTCTCCAAACAGATCTCCAAAATGCCGATCCATTCGGATCAGGGAACGGATCGGGGACGGTCGGGTCGGGGGAAATTGCCATCCCTACTCCTACTACTCAATCAACCCCTTGTTGGTAAATAATGTATTGATGATTATGCATTTAAGGAAAAATAAATGTATAAAATTATCAGATAGAAGAAAGTTGGAAAAGAAGCAAAATAACTCATTGATGTCGGCCTTCAACTTCGCGAGAGAGATCTTGAGCACATATCTCAAATTTACCATTGTCAAGGACGGGCGCAAGGGTGGGCTAGTCCAGACGACCGCCCTACCCACATTTCAAATTTCTCTTATAACTTCTGTAAAATTATAAATTTACACATATATAAAGTCTATAAATTTCATATGTCTCTTATAAATTTACACCTATATAGGTCTGCCCGTCAAATAAATACGTGTTGTAGTATTTGCCAAACCCACACTTGATTCTTGCGTTAGTCCTTGCCCTTTGTGCTTCTACTCAATGTAGTGAAAGAATACGAATTGTGATGGGTAAAAATATGTACATTCCTCTTTCACACACCTCAAAACAGCTATTACCTATGTACTTATAGAGGGTGGATGTTGTTTCATGACTCACCTTTCTTGTTGCGTAAGCTACATGATTTAGCACGGTGTGATTCTGTTGGCATATATCCTATTAACTTGGGTACTGTAAATTGTGGGATACTTCCTTACTAGTATATAAATTACTTTGATGTTGTGGGAGAAAAAAAACTAATTGAAGGTTCACTACATAAAAACTAAACAGGAAAATTAGTATTGAAACGATAGCAAAAAATAACTGTCTTTAGTATACTTCTTACCAGAGGATAAAGGAAAACAAGCAAGCAACTCCATTCTTCACACATTGGGTTAGCCTAGTGGTTGTTTAGCGCTCCTTTGAAGTATGATGTCCAGAATTGAACTCCTATGAATAAGTAGTTGGATTTGGTATGAATTCAACATATACTAACATCCTATCATCAAACAGGGAAAAAGAAAAAAAGTTCGCTCTTCAACCGTGAGCATGCAAGTCATTTCTTTTATTTGAAAAGTGTCACAATGCTTCCCATTGTGTTGCTTCTTCGACTCTACCTTTCCCTTCAATTGGGGTTTTCCCCTCCTACCATTTTGTCTTCTCTTTACAAGGATAGGAGACATCAAAGGGTGAGAGCTTCTCTCTCTAGAACCTAGAGAGAGAATGCACTCCTCTTATTTCCTATCTAAATTTTTACACACCCACCAAGCAATCTGTTTGGTTTTTATCATGGTAGCAAATCTAGTCCATCAGTCCAACCAACATTCAGTTCCATCGTGGGCTGGACAAAATCATATTACTTCACACTCTGTGTGAAGGTTATCAACGAGAATCATTTTGAGGGATTTCGGTTCCCAAGTCCCAAGTTCCTCTGATGGTGCTCACAAGCTTCTATAGCTTCCATAAGGGATTTTTCCCACCATGTCCAAGATTTCCTTATGCTTCAAGCATTATTTTTAGGTTTTCAACTATGGTGTTCAATCTGATGGTGTTCAAGACCCATCAATCTGATGGTGTTCAAGACCCATCAATCTGATGGTGTTCAAGACCCATCAATCTGATGGTGTTGTCTCCAATCAACATCCAGTCCTTTCGTGGGGCTGGTCCAACACTGACCCGTAGCTTCCTCTAGCTCAGGATGCACCACATGTTCTTCATCAGCCCGGGGATTCCTTGGTGGACCAATTGCAGGTAATTTGCAGTAGATTGACTTCATCAATTTCACGCAGGAGCAATCGGTATTGGGGTTCAGCTTCATGCACTTCTGCGTTCCAGTTTACCTTCGTTATGTGACGAGATGTCACGGCGGAGTGGGTAAAACCAACATGGGTTTCTGGTATTGAAGGTGGTCCTCTCTCCCTATTTGCGTCTGTGCTGTAGATGGTTGAAGTCAGCAAATTAAGTGAGAAAATCTGATGGAATCCCCCTCAATCCCAGATTCATTCTATCCCATTTGGTCCTGTGCATTTTATCCAATGCTATGGCTGCTGAGGGGGTTTTTTTGTAGCTGTGGTGTTCGGTTTTTATGTGCTCTTCAAATTTCGGTTGGTCAACTCCGGCGAATAACATTCAAGGGAGAAGATGAACAGTGAAATTATTACCCGGTGTGTTTTATTTTTGCATCGGGAATCAAGTATTGTGTCAGGGATTTTTTGGCAAAAATTTTAATTTTGATTTTGTGGGTTGTCCAATACATGGGCTACTCTACTTTGATAGAAGCATGTCCCTTCAATTGATGATATGGGGAAGAGGGCTACTGCTATAACACCTTACGAGATGTACAGCCAGCAAAAGAGGCGTGGCCTACTTGGGCCTATTAAGCACTTGGGTGCTCTGTCAACTTCTATCAAGTCTTTAAGCTGACTTGGGGACAATTATATAGCTTATATTCAATGGGTAAAAGAACATTATTGCTGACAAGTCTATTCTTGGGGCCCTTTACCATGTGGGTCTCGACTTTAATACACATATATCTCGGTTTTGGGGGGCTGATATGTTTGGAAAATCAACAATCGGCATTTGTGCCCATTAAATTTTTGTTCATTTTATCCCTATTTCTAGCGGGTTGTGCTAGAACCCCCATATTGCCCACCCGGCGGGTTGTGCCGGGGAGTACGCATTTTTTCTTTCTTTTCTTTATTTTCATTTTGTCCTCCCTGGGGTATGCCCCTTGTAGGTTGTACATTCGCTTAACCCCTTTTAATTTCAAGCTGAATTATCCAAAAAAAAGAATCACCTTTCATAGTTTTATAGCCCTGTAGGCAAATTTTGCAAGTACAAAACAAAAAAAAAAGAATTACACTAAATTAGAAATCTACAGTAGGAGTTGGAGAGAACAAAATTTTGTTAGGAATTTCCGTATTTCATGAATGAAAGAGAATGTGATTGAGATCATTTCTTTTTAAGTATCTGTGGACGGCCCACCGAGATTGTTCGAAAAGATTGTGATTGTTAGAGTCGCCACCCGGATTTGAGGTCCGAACCCGAGAAACCGATCAAAAATAAACATGACTTGTTTGCCCATTTGAAAAAGATTTCACTGATCATGGCGGAACCAAAGATTTCTCGGATTCGGGGGTTTGGTTACGAGAGGGGAAGGGTTTTACGGCACCCCTCTCGCCCGGTCCGTGAACCGGTCTCTACTTGATATTTTGTGGGATTTTGGAAATGTTTGAAATTTGATTTATTCACATAAATAGGAATCGGGGACGGGAATCACATAATAACAAAATATGCAAGAGATGCAATTTTACTGTGGATGCTTGTGCGCGCGATCTACATGGATGATGAACATGGAACTACAAATGCTTACAGAAGTAAATTACAACAGAAAACATACAATAACTCAAGAAATTATGAACATGAGATTTATCAAACTATTCACAATCTGGATTCCAGAATGGGGATTGAGCGCTCAAGAGTGGTGACTTGAGCGCTCAACCCTCATTCCACTCGAACATTTTTCTTGCTGATTTTCAATATTTGATGCTGCTTTAAGACTTAAATACACCACAGAAACATCACACAAGCATCACCTCCCTTTAGAAATCACCAGAAAATGCTTAAAACCAACTTGCTTTAGAACCAGTTTGAGCGCTCAAGGCTCGTGGATTGAGCGCTCAAACCAATTCTGCAAGAGAGAGGGATTCAGGCCACAAATGTTACACTGATGACACCATCAAGGGATTAAATCATGAGTCATCATCAGAATTGCTGGAAAACTGCAAATAGGCCAAGAGCAGCTTGAGCGCTCAAAGATCTGACCTTGAGCGCTCAAGCCATAACATGGCTTTCCACTGTTTAACCTTTAAACTGATTTTATTACTTCCTCATGACCACCAAAGGCGTAAAATAAAGTTTCAAAAGGACAGAAAGCCACTGTTTTGCAATCAAATATGAGAAATTTGAAGTTTTTGACGTTTAATCACTATGAAATGGTTAATTTATGTTCATGCATGTAATTTTGGCGTGAAAATGAACTGTTTTGAAAGCTACATGAACACACTTAACTTTTAGACAATGATCAAAACCAAAGGAAAGCTCAGAAGTTAACAAAACAGTGGTCTGTTCAGAACTGGGCTTGAGCGCTCAAGGCCAAAGGCTTGAGCGCTCAAACCTGTTCTAACTGCAGATTTGAAAGAGGTTTTTAAACAACTTTCAGGCCTTTGTGAGTTCAATGCAAGTATAGAGAACTTGTTTAAACTCACTAGCCTTCCTCAGAAAGATCAAAACAGTGAGTTTATCACATTTTTTACTACCTTTTGGAAGAGGTTTGTGATTTGAGCTTGATTCTGGGCTTCGAGAGGTTGATTGTGGATGTTTTTGGCTTGTATTATGGACGAATTGAACAATGTGGGTGGTTGATTGATGATCAAAGGTCAAATTTCTGGGTTTGATCAATGGTATTGTAAGTGGTTTTGATGATGAATGAATGGTTTTGTAGAGAGAGAGAGAGAAGTGGTTTTCTGGTAGAAACTGAAGGTAAGGAGTATGAGAGCTCGTCCCTCAAACCAGGGGGCAATGGGTGGTTTTATAGAGTGAGTGGGAGGGAAGAAAGGAGAGAGAGAGAAGTGGGTTTATGTATTTGGGAGCATTTCCGGCGTATTTTAGGACTTAGTGGGGTGTATTATACGTATAAGGATCGTATAAGATCACCCACAGACGCTCCCATGCAGAAAATCTCATGATGAGATACTCTGCAAGTTGCTGACTAGACGGGGGTTGAGCGCTCAAAGCTGTGGACTTGAGCGCTCAAGGTGCTCCTCAGGGGTTTGAGCGCTCAAGGCCATGGGCTTGAGCGCTCAAGGCCATGGATGGCAATTTGCTGGCTTGGCTTGATTTGGCAGTGCTTGGGTTGGTTTGGCACATTTTGATTGCTTGGGTAGTGTTTGGTTGGTTTTGGTCAAACTCAAATCATTTTCACCAGTTCCAGGTAATCGTGATTGATCCGTTTCATCATCGGAGATGCACGAGCGTATCCCGGGTTCAAAATTGGGGTGTCTACAGTTGCCCCTCTTGGATGAGACTCGATACCATTGATTTGGTATGAGTAACGTCCAAGATATAGACAACCCAACTCTTTATCCGTAATACATCTCAAACCGCCAAAAAGGCAACATTAAAAATCAGTCGGTCGTGCCATTCAGGCTGCCTACGTACCCCATTGTAGGGATCAGACCGGCGTAGTTCCTGGGGGCATATGCAAACAAATGCAATGGGTTCTCCTGTCCCTCAAGACGATTAATCAAAAAGTTTGGTCCCTCAGGACAAATGATACAACGCGAATCGACGAGCCTTCCCGGGTCGTGAAACGCCTTAGCAAATGAAGCAAATAATTGTGATTGTGATTGTGATTGTGATTGTGTAGCCACCCTCTGAACAACGGGGAGGCTAAATTTAATGGGGCTATCCCTTGAACAACAAGATAGCCAAAGATAAGATGATTGTCTACTGAGCAACGAGACAATCGATACACTATTGAACCGAACACATAAATGTGATGGTTTTAGCGGCATGACAGTTAAGTGATCAACAAAAACTCAGATGATTAATGAGATTGACTTGGAACATGATTGCTAAACATGATTTTAGACGAGCACGTGGCTTTCAAAATGATGATGTAAACGAGCACATGGCCCTCAGACCGCAGTCAAAACACTTCGCGCATACGCTAACGCGAAAACATGATTGGTGAACTATGATTTAAACGAGCACGTGGCCCTCAGAAAATGATTTAGACAAGCATAAAGCCCTCAGACCGCAGTCAAAACACTTCGCGCATACGCTAACGCGAAAACATGATACACAACACATCTTGATTGATTAACACGGTCTAGCGCGACCAATCACCGAGATTTTAGATCCTTGGATCATTGCGCGTTCAATTGATTGGGACCAACAAGTCCAAAGTATACCTACAAATCATAAGGGATGCCCAAAATGCCCCTGCAAAGCTTACAAAAGAAGCCAAGAATCCTGCCAGGATTGGGTTTGAGCGCTCAGGGTCCTCCCTATTGAGCGCTCAACCCTACCTTGAGCGCTCAACTTCAAAAGTTGACCCTCCAGCGCTCAAAAGGTCCAGCTTGAGCGCTTAGACCCCTGATCAGGGACGACGGTTCAGAATCATAACGTCCGTTTTAACTCCGATTTACACCGATTAATCTTCACAACGTTCCAAAACTCTTCCGAAATCAAACCTTCATACTCCTCTCGCGATTCCGAACCAAACCCTTTCGTTTCTCACTCAAATTTCTTGCGAAATCAAAAACTCCCAATTCCTAGGGTTTATCCGCACGGTTTCAATCGACTTCGGTTCGATTCCAGTTCAATTAGGGCTCGATCTTGAGGTCTAGGTCGGTTTCAATGGAGAATCCCGACGAATCTCGTGCTCCGGTGGACTCACCGACGTCGAGGGAGGGCAACGGTGGTAGTGCGGTGGTTTTGCCACCACCGAGCTTGAGCGCTCAAGGCCCTGGCCCGGCGATTGAGGGGCCATCAGAGGCCGCGCCACCATCTGCGGCCATGGAGGCGGTTGGAAATGAAGAAGGAGAGAGGGAGAGAGAGGGCGGCAGTGGGGGGAGTGGTCTAAGTGGTGGTGACGGTGAGGGTGGTAATGGTGGTGATGGTGGTGGTGATGGTGGTGGTGATAATGGTGGTGGCGGTGGTGATGATGGTGGTGGTGATGATGGTGGTGATAATGGTGGTGGCGGTGGTGATGATGGTGGTGATGGTGGTGATGATGGTGGTGATGGTGGTGGAGATGGTGGTGATGGTGGTGACGGTGGTGACGGTGGTGATGATGGTGGTGATGGTGCCCCGGCACCGGAGAGGGTAGAGGAGAGGGGAGAGGGGATGGAGATGGTGGAGGTCCATGACGTGGACAGCGATGGTAGTGAGGATACAGTTGAGGAGAGGGGGACGAGCGGTGGTGATGGCGGAGATAGGGCGGAGGGTACGAGCGGGGTCACCAGGACTAGGGTTGACCGCTGGAGGATAGAACCAAGACCTCGCCAGCAGCCTAGCGGAGTAGATAGGGGGAAGGCGGTGGTGATTGGTGGGGAATCACTGACTCGGGGTCAGAGTAGTAGACCGGCGGATCAGGGGCCGGTTGGGATTTCTCGGGAGGACTATCTTGAGCATGCGCCGCTGGAGGTGGTGATGGCGGCCGCAGCAGATGCCCCGGGGATCCTAGATGCAGCGAGGGAGGCTGTGGTTGAGAGTAGAGAGAGAGAGGTGGCGATGCTACGGGAGGCCGCCGCTGAGGACGAGGCGGCGAGAGCCTTCTGCGAGGAGTTTGAGACAGAGGAGGCGGCGGAGGAGGCGAGGACACAGGCTGAGGAGGAGGAGAGAGCAGCTGGACGGAGAGTGACGGTGGTCCAGGCTGCTAGACTGTGGCTGAGGAGAGGGAGGCCAGCCTTTGATGCGGCGACTTACGCTCCACCGGTGCACCTCTTCGTACCTTCCGCTTCAGACGCTTACACTCCCCAACGGGAGTTGTACTTTGGAGAGGAGGTGCTACTGGACCCCGAGGTCCACCTTTCGACGGACTGCTTGACGGTACACTTGCTTTTACTTCCTTGCTTCATTGTTTTCACACACTTTATCAATTAATAATCCTGATTTGCATTGAATGATTGAATTACTGCTTGTTGATGACTGGATTTGGATAAGAGATTGGACTGACATTTGATTGCTTGACTGTCTGTTGATTGTGTGCAGAGTGACTTGCGCTTGAAGGCTCATGGAGGCATGGGCTCAAGTTGGGAGATATACCAGCAGCTGCATACCTCTGTGAGGGCTTTGGTGGACCTGGCCGGGTTTGGGAGGTTCATCCCGACCCTCACGGGCACACAACACGACCATGCTGTGGTGACAGCACTGGCCGAGAGGTGGAGGGACTCTACGAGTTCTTTCCACCTTACCTTCGGAGAGGCGACGATGACGCCGCTGGACTTCTCGGCGATCACGGGGCTGCAGGTAGGAGGAGACCCGATCCCGTTTGACTCGGGGATTGGCAGGGATGATGCAGCGCTGAGGTGGTTCTTGGGTTTCGTGCCCAACAAGGAGGGGAAGACGGCCACATATGGCCAATTCAAGACGAAGGGATTGGGCGAGCCGACCGATGAGGAGGATGCAGCACGGAAGGCGAGGTGCTACCTGTTATACTTGTTTGGGGCATCACTGTACCCAAACAGGCGTAACAGGGTGCACCTCTCCTATCTCGGAGGTTTGAGAGATTTCGCCAGGGCGGCGAGGTATGACTGGGGAGGGGCAGCGCTGGGAAGCTGCTACGCGTTCATGAATGCTGTCTCAAGGCGGAAAGGGACAGGCATTTCAGGACTATGGAGCGTCTGGGAGGTAAAAAAAACTCAAAACTCTTAGTTTCAAATTTAATTGCATGCATTTCAATACTCGCACTTGATTATCAAAATTCGCACTGATTGACTGATTCGTTGTTTTCATTGCAGCTCTGGGCTTACGAGGTGTTGGGGTTGCACCCCCCTGAGACACGGCACCAGGATCCAAACGTCATCCCCCGGGCATTGTGCTGGGGTGAAGGCTTCCGCTACGGCGGCACAGCACGGGGGAACATCCACGTTCTCCGTGCTTCACTTGACAGACTCGCCGCTTCTCTGGTAAATATCGAACTCTTTCTCATGTATTCAATTTGCTTTTGTTCTATTTCACATTTGATTACTGATGCTCTTAACAACTCTTGCAGGTTCGCTGGGAAGTATGGGATGCCGTTGACGAGCCTTACCTGGCTCGGAGCAGGGAGCTCACGAGAGGGAGGGTCCTACTTGAGTGCCAGTACGGCTGGTTCTGGTACCTTGGTGACAGGGTGTTGCGCCAGTCGATACGGGCCGATAAACCACAGGTGCCAGGACGCCTTCCTCCCCGGGTGCTGATGACGTCTCGATATACGCTGGCGGAGATTGAGCGCTACACGACGCCTGACCTGGACTTGCGCCAGTATCTGCGCCCTGCTTTGAGCTATATCGACTACCGGAGCAGGTATCTGGCCGGTCCCCTGAGAGCGGCAGAGTGGATGGAGAGGATGGAGAGGGAGAAGGCCGCGAAGGCGCGTGCCTCAGCTGGCGGGGTGGCAGGAGGTGAGGGTACTGGTACCTCATCTCAGGAGATAGCGGGGGCTAGGTGGTGGGTGCGCGTCACCTCTGCCGGGGGTGAGATATGGGACATAGACATCCCAAGGCCTCCAGCAGACTTCCCGCGGCTTGCAGCACCGGTAAGAAACACTTCATTCTTTCAATTTGTGAACTTCAATTATGAATGCCCAAATGTACTTGATGACTCAAATTTGATGTGCTTGCAGGTTTCACATGAGGCGGTACAGACTTTGTATGAGCAGAACCGAGGACTGCGCGTCCTGATTCGCCGCCTCATAGCCGGAGAGGAGGTTACTATCCGCCGGGAGGGCGAGCCAGTACCTCCTTCTGCTCCTGGTCCGCCCCGACTGAGAGTCGCACCGGTATGCAATTTACCTTCCTTGTGCTTTCGATTCCTTGACTATATCATTTTCTGATTCTTTCCTTGTTTGCTTGATGATGCAGCCGCCCGTGATCAGAAAGAGGACACATGACGGAGCTGGTGGTCCTGGAGACACGACGGTGCGGCTTGGGCGTTCAAAGCCTGCGGAGGTGAGGCCACGGAGATCGACCCGTCAGAGGGTGGAGGTAGCACCTGGGGGGATAGTTGAGACCACGAGCTCGAGCGATGACAGCGTTGATGACGCTAACTATCCCTCTTCCCGGCAGGAGCGACTGGAGCAGCGGCAGGGGGACGAGACTGAGAGCTCGGACGAGACGATGGATGAGGCGGAGTAGTACACAGTAGATATAGAGTAGCTTAGAGTCTTGTTTTTGCTTTTATATCTTTTCTTTTTGATTGGGCCTGCGTGCCCCAGTAGATAGATGGATTGGGCCTGCGTGCCCCAGTTGCGGATTTCTTCATTGGGCGTCGTGTGCCCTGTACAGTCTTGATGTTTTTGCCTTGCATGGATTTAGTTCAGTTTATGCACATGATTTGCACTTTCATTGTTCGTTGTATTACTTGTTGTGTTGATTGTACAAACAAACAACCTGTTGTAGAATGTACGCGATTTATCCACCAAACTCTTGAATTCAAACATCCGAGTACAAAGTTTTAAAATTCAACCTTTAAGAAAAGCTAACATGTTCGAGAATTTGGACGAAACATGATTATTTGAATTTATGTACAACCGGAAGATGTATTTACATGCCGCATAACTCGACACACTTCCCACATATAAGCAATCAATAACAACTTATACAAAGTGACCTTAGAACGGAATTTGATGTTCATAAGGCAAATTTGAAAGTAAAATGCTTCATGAGCCTCTTTGCATGTACTGAATTACCATGTTACCACCTTGACCAAGTCAACAATGACATAAATGCCCCTGGGATCATGACCGTTCATCAAGAAAACTTCTAAAACCATTTTTGACATGGTGATGGCCGCCGTTTCATTGCTTAAATAAGCCGTCGGGACCTCAAAACCTTGAATCTTTGAAGAATTGCCCCGGGAATTGTTCCGACAAGTCAAAAACGCCTTCCGACACGTGTTTCAGTGATTGGATATGGCTAGCAATGCTTGGAAATGGATTTGAACGCTTTGAGTGGCCATTTTAAGCTTGTATCTCGTATCCGTATACGTATCGGCTTGATAACTCGGGGTACGGGACGTTCCATGAAGTCACAAATGCTTATTGAAACTTGGCTTGGGTGTTAAATGAGGTTTAAGAAGCTTGGAAAAGGTTTCGGGCATCAAACGGGCAAGAATACAGCTGCTGCTGTCTGCTGCATTTTCTGCAGGCCTTGAGCGCTCAATGGGGATTGAGCGCTCAAGCTCACCACCTTGAGCGCTCAAGGTGTTCTGGCCGAAGTTGAGCGCTCAACTCTCTGGCCTTGAGCGCTCAATGCCTGTGCTGGGCTGGTTTGTGGTATTGCTTCCCAATGCATTTTTGGACTCTTTTGCATGGTTTCCTCTGCCCCAAATGTCTTGTTGCTCTGCTATAACACCTTTCAAGATTTGAACATCACCTTCCCAAGGTCTTTTCACATTTTCCCCACAAATGCCATACATTTCCAATGTATTTTCAAATTTTCAAACATAAATACTTTGAAAACATGCAATTGACCATCTTGAAAATGTAATCTTTGATTTCCAATGTTGCATGGAAAATTTGTAAGGTTCCTCACAAGTCCCCTATAAATACCATTTATGATCAAGCTTTTCCCACACACCATTTCATCAATTCTCATTCCTTACTCCACATATTTCCTCATCAATCTTCTATTGTTTTTCCATGGCCACTCTTGACCCTTCCGTCATCAACACTTGGATCGCTAGCCTTGAAAACATCGATTGGTTCAACTTTCGGGGTCTTGGCCTTAATGCCCTTCGCCACCTCCACACTTTTCCTATTCGCCAGGACATCTTACGTGCCGCCGTCCGCTGTTGGGATTCAGAGCTCCATGTGTTCCGCTTCGGCATGCAAGAACTTTGCCCGACCATCGAAGAATTTCAAACATATCTTGGCGGTAATGCTTTTGCTGATCCCGTCATACCGCCCATCCGTCAAAATTACACCAACATTCTCAGCAGGAAGCTTGGTCTTGGGAATGGTGCTGCGCGCTTTTTGATTCGCAACGAGACTCTCAACATCCTTCGTCTTTTTGCGGATTACGGTCCAACAGGCGACCTTTTAGATTTTACCGTTCAGAGCAGACGCATGTTTGCACTTTGCATGTGCCTCTTGGCATTATACTTGTTGGTCCCCGGTGATGGCCATCCCAGTTCTGCCATTATCGGTGTTGCTGCGCAGATCGAACAACGGCGGGATGTGGTTCCTTTGGTTTTGGCTGAAACAATCATGGGTTTGGATGCGGTTAAGGCTGGGAGAACAGATACGCTCGCTGGGAGTCCGCTTTTGCTTCAGGTTTGGTTTATTTGGTTTGGAGGCTTTGGTTTTTTGGGAATTTAGGGGGATTTTTGGCTGTTTGGCTTTGGTTTTGACTTTGACTTGGGTGTTTTTGGTTTTGTAGATATGGTTGTGTGACAAGGTTGGGCTTTTGAGGGAGCCAGCAGGTAATTGGGTTTACGAGCCCCGGACTTGGGTGAGTAGGCCATTTGTGCATGACGAGCCTGATGAAGATGAATGGGTCGACTTCTTCAGGTCATTGGAAGAGGATCACACCACTTGGAGGTGCCATTGGTTGCCCTTGCCAGATATGACGGCCAATCACATGGGAGACACCTGGGTGATTTTAGCGGGACTGCAAGGTTATGCATATTATTTTCCACAGCGCATTCTTCGTCAATACTGCATTCGCCAAGAAGTGGAGTATACAGTTCCTGCTACTTTCTGCCTTCCCGTATTCAAACATTCCGTTCTTGAGCGCTATCGTACTTCTTGGAGGCACAGGGTTGTTTGGGCTCCTGATCCCTACCCAACTATTCATTTGAATGGACACTACAGAGATTGGATGAGGATGCCGATGAGGGCCATACGCTGAAGAAATTAGCACAACTTCCTTTCTGACTCACTAGGCTGTTTCCCAAAATAAATGGTGTTTTTTTTTTTTTTTTTTTTTTTAGGTTTTCATGCTCAGCTTATGTAATCGAAGAAGTGATTTGAATAAAATTGAACAATGAAGGGTTTCCCCCTCTTGGTTCATCTAGTTCCATATGCTATCTCATTCGAATATTGCAAAACTGCGGGCCAACTCATCAGATTTAGACCGAACCCCAAGATAGGGTTGCCTACGTATCCCTTTTCAAGGAATCAGGTCATGGCGTAGTTCAGGGAAAGGTTCACTCGGGTATTAACACTCTCCTTTTTGTGCTCTAAGTTTTGCCTGGTACCGCCTTTTCAGGTTTTCGGTCCAGCGAGCTTCTTTTAAATTTTCGCCTTAGATTTTGCCTAGACTGCCCAGTGTGGGTTTTCAGACTAGCAGGCTTGCTCTAATTTTTGCTTGGGTCGGTTCGCCCTTGCAATTTTCCGCCCAACGAGCATCTCTCAGGGATAATATCGTTTGAGTTGGTCCAAGTTGACAAGATTGCTGAACTCGTTACCATCCAAATCAAGGATCACTGCTGCTCCACCGTCGAGGATAGTCTTGATGATGTATGGTCCTGCCCATTTTGGCCTGAATTTTCCCCGCGGATCGAATATCGGTGCCCGAATTTCCTTCACCACCATATCCCCTTCAATCAGATCCCTGGACTTCACCTTTTTGTTGAATGCGCGGGCAATTCTTCTCTGATATCCCTGAATATGATACATTGCCCGCAACCTCCTTTCATCAAACAACATTAGCTCTGCGAACCTGTCGCTCAACCAATCAGCTTCGTTAATCTCACTTTCTATCATCACCCTCAGGGATGGTACTTCAAGCTCAATAGGAAGTACTGCTTCCATTCCATAAACCAGTGAATAGGGCGTTGCCCCTGTTGGAGTTCGGATCGAAGTGCGGTACCCCCATAATGCTAATGGTAGCTTCTCATGCCAATCTCTGGATGACTCGATGGTTTTCTCCAAGATGTTCTTGATTGACTTGTTTGCTGCTTCTACTGCCCCATTGGTTTGTGGTCTGTATACTGTTGACTTGTGAACCTGAACATTGAATTCCTCAAGCACCTCTGCTGCTCTTCCTTTGAAATGCACACCATTGTCTGACACGAAGGCATTAGGAACCCCATATCGGTAGATGATGTTTTGCTTAATGAAATGAGCCACTTGTACTGCGGTCAATGTAGCGTAAGAGGCCGACTCTACCCACTTCGTGAAATAATCAATTGCCACCAATATAAACTTGTGTCCGTTCGATGTTGGTGGCGTGATTTTCCCAATCACATCTATTCCCCATACTGAGAAAGGCCAAGGCGTTGCCATTGTATGAAGTTCCGATGGCGGTACATGCATGAGGTTAGCGTGGACCTGACACTTATGGCATCTCCGCACATACTGCACGCAATCTGTTTCCAAAGTTGACCAATAATACCCCTGCCTCAGAATTTTCTTTGCCATCATTAATCCACTCATGTGAGGACCGCAGATTCCTTCGTGAATTTCCTCCATCACCCTTTTCGTGTCATCACCATGGATGCACAACTTATGCATGCCACAATACGACCTTTTGTATAACCTTCCACCGCAGAGGATGTATTGTGAAGCTAACCTTTGTAATGCTATTCGATCTTTCTTGTGTGCTCCTTCTGGATATTCTCCTTTCTCAACCAAATTCCAGATATCACGGTACCAAGGCAGGCCATCGTCAACTTCGCCAACATTCATCACATACTCATATGCTGGCCTATTCCTTTGCTCAATCATGATTGGTCTCATTCTCACTCCCACGGGCAATTCTACCATGGATGCCAAGGTAGCAAGAGCGTCGGCAAACTGGTTTTTCATTCTCGGGATATGTGTAAAAGTAACTTGCTCGAATCGATGGATCAGGTCATCGAGGTCTTTGTGGTATGGTTTCAACTTTTCCTCTCGCACTTTCCAATCACCATTGGCTTGAGAAACTACCAGATTCGAATCTCCGACCACTTCCAACTTCTTAACCCCAATTTCAAAAGCAGCCTCCATTCCAACAATGCACGCTTCATATTCTGCTTGATTATTGGTAACTTCGAAATTTAATTTGAAAGATAGGGGAATGTGCGGCCCTTCTGGTGAGACCAATAGTATGCCGATCCCGAATCCTCTCTGATTTGCAGCTCCATCGAAGTACAATTTCCAAACATCCTCTGTTACTGTCATAACATGTTCATCGGGAAATTGGAATTCTGTATCTTCTGGCCCTTCGATTGGATGATCTGCCAAGAATTCTGCCACAGCCCTGCCTTTCACCGATTTTCGCGTTACATACTTGAGTTCAAACTCGGCCAATAAGAGCAACCACCGTGCCAACTTCCCAGTGAGTGCCGGTTTCTCGAACAGATATTTGAGAGGGTCCATCCGAGAAATCAACACTACCGAATAAGCTAACATGTAATGCCTAAGCTTTTTAGAGGCCCATACAAGAGCCCAACAAGTCTTCTCCAAAGGGGTGTATCTTTCTTCGGCTCCGACCATTTTCTTACTTAGATAATATACTGCCTTCTCGATACCTACTTCACCTTCCTGTGCCAACATGCAACCCATTGCAGACTGTGTTACTGATAAATACAGGATCAGCGGCTTTCCAGGTGTCGGGGGCATCAATACTGGGGGACTTTGAAGATACTGCCGAATTGATTCGAAGGCTTTTTGGCACCTGTCATCCCATTTGAACAGCACTCCTTTCTTGAGCAAATGAAACATCGGCTCGCAAGTTGAAGTCAACTTGGCGATGAATCTGCTAATGAACTGAATTTTCCCAAGAAAACTCCGAACCTCTTTTTCCGTCTTTGGTGGCTCCATTTCTAATATCGCCTTGATCTTTGTTGGATCAACTTCAATCCCTCGGGTAGTGATCATAAACCCCAACATTTTCCCTGCGGTGACTCCAAATGTGCACTTCTGTGGATTGAGACGCATCCGATATTTCCGTATCCTTTCAAAGAACTTGCGTAACGCCGGGAGATGTCCTTCCCTTTCCTTGGCTTTTACAATCATGTCGTCCACATATACCTCAACTTCTCTATGCATCATATCATGCAGCAAAGTTGTTGCAGCCCGTTGGTAAGTCGACCCCGCGTTCTTTAATCCAAACGGCATGACCCGATAACAGAACGTCCCCCATTCAGTGGTGAAGGTCGTTTTCTCCCGATCTTCTGGTGCCATCAAAATCTGATTGTATCCCGAAAAACCATCCATAAATGATAGCAGCGCGTGCCCTGCCGTGTTGTCTACCAATACATCAATGTGCGGTAAGGGAAAATCATCTTTCGGACTGGCCTTGTTTAAATCCCTGAAATCTACACATACCCTGACTTTTCCATCTTTCTTAGGCACCGGCACTATATTTGCAACCCACTGTGGATATTCAGTTACCATCAAAAAGCCAGCATTGAATTGCTTGGTGACTTCTTCTTTGACTTTTTCAACCCAATCTGGCCTGATTTTTCTCAATTTCTGTTTTACCGGTTTTGCATCAGGATACAGGGGAATTCGATGTTGCACAATTTCAGGATCGATTCCGGGCATATCTGCGTGGGACCAAGCAAAGACATCTTCAAATTCTTTGAGTAAATCGACGAGTAGTTCTTGTTCCTCAGTTGATAGCCCGGAACCGATTTGAACCATGCGAGGATTCTCCTCATCCCTCAATTTAACTGAAATAACTTCTTCTTTTATTGGCTGAGCATGCCTTTCATTTTCCCTTTCAATTAGAGACTTGAGTTCTTTGGGTATTTCTCCTTCGAACTCAGTCTCATCATTGTCAGGGTCAACACAATTTATTTCGGGAACAGCAAAGTAAGCGAAATCACTGTTTATTTCATTAGCAAAGCCCTCTGGGGCGCAGTACATGGCATCAGACTCAAACTCAAAATAGAAATGACGACGTGGAGGGCCAAGAGGCACAAACTCCGACTCACAGCCAAATTCAAACCCTGACTCAGACTCGAACTCTAACTTAGTGAATGCATTGGTAAATTTTACAACAGGAGTGAAAGTGCAATTCTTGTATTCACCGACTGCATCCACTATCAGCACACTGGGATCATCGAGGACCTCCTGTCCGAGCATCATCACGGCTGGCTCTTCTTTATCCTTACCTGTCAGACTGACCTCATCGAACATTGACATCAAGACCCCACCATCCAAAGCCTCCATCCAATATGCTTTTAGGTCTTTCACCAATTTCTCGACCTTTTCATGTTCATCTTCGCTGTCCCAAGCATCGTTAGCAAAGATTTCGAACCCAGGGTGTACCTTTTCACTTATTTCATTTACAAACGGCTCAGGCTGGTCGCGATAAGGTGCATTCGACCCTTCTCCAACAAAGCGAATCCGACGGTTTGCACTGCTACTTGCTCCATTGGTCTTCCCCCTTTGCATCTCTTTCAGTGTAGGTTCGTATCCCAACCCGAAACGGCCTCGCTGAGAAGGGAATTCTGGAAATTGAGCCACCCCCTGGTGAGTTCGTCCCAAGCCCGTTCCTGGCAGATAAGACATTCTTCTCATCATCTCGAGGGCTGTGGTGCTGATTGAAAAATCGTCATCAATACGAAGCGTAAACACACCACCGGACGTATCGAAAGCAAAGCCCCCAAGCTGAACATCATTCTCATCATGCATAATTTCTAACAAAGGAGCATTGTCTTCAGCATGAGGGCGAATGCCTGTATCTCCGTAGAGGGCAACTGTCCCACTTTCCAAACCGAGCAAAACCTTTTGATGCAAGGTGGATGGAACTGCCATGATATCAGATCGATGCATCCAGGGACGTCCCAACAACAAATTGAATGAAGCTGGGATCTCAAGCACATGAAACTCAACTGTTGACTTAAACCCCTCTGCAGCAATCTCCATTTCAACAGTCCCAAGCACATTGCGACGGGTGTTATCATAAGCCCGAACAGTGAGACTAGATGGTGTGAAATCCTTTGGTTTGAGTCCCAAACATAAAGCTGTTCGAAGAGGGCATACATTGAGTGCTGACCCATTGTCTATCAACACCACCGGGATCCATTTCCCCATGCACTTCATGGTGACATGCAAAGGCTTATTGTGGTCAGTTCCCTCAAGCGGCAGGTCAGCTTCGGTAAAGGTTACAACATGTTTGGTTGGCTTAGTGGCAATGGTAGGCTTGGTGACAATAGCGGCCATCATGGCTTCAGGGGTGATATCAGGCGCAATTTCCATGCAGGATAATGTTTGAGCGAGTTTCTGACGATGCTCACTGGAGCTCATAAGCAATCCCCAAATGGTAAGAGCGGCTGGGGTTTTCTCAAGTTGTTTCTGAATGGGATTTTCTTCATTGGTTGGCGGAGGCTTCGGACGGGGAACACGACTGTTGGCAGTGGAGGTAGCTTGGGATTGGTTGGTTGTTGGGTTAAAGAGATTTTGGAAATCAGCTGGGTTAGCGATTGGGTCACTAAGGTTGTTTGGTGTGGCTAGGTTATTTTGTGGAGTTGGGTTATTTTGTGGAGCTGGGTTGTTTTGTGGAGCTAGGTTGAATGGTAGCTGGTTTGTAGTATTTGGTGGTGGGTTGGAAGTGTTTCCGGTGAACCTCTGAGGTGGTTGATAAAACCGACCACTCCGAAGAAGATGAAGAACCGAGTCGATGTCATCTCCCTATAAATCAGTGTAGTCCGTGTAGAAATCGACAAGATCCCCTTCCGCCTTTCTCTTTCCCTTTGCAATACTGGCTCCTTCCAAACCTTTGGTAATTCCTTCCACAGTCGCTTCACTCCAAACATCTCCATTTTCCATGGCAGCCTCGTTAACAGCCCAAACCTCGTTGTTTCCGACCCACAACGGTGCTATGCCCTCATTCTGATTGGCCCACATATTTGCTACAACGTTTTCTTCCATTTGCTGTCCCCAAACATCGGGTAGGCCTCCATTTAAAACCATGATGTTGCAGTCCTCCGGGACTTGCACTCGGGGTACCGGAAGGTTTTCATCAACTATGTAGTCATAAGGTGTGAACTCTATTCCTTCCGTCATTCGATTTATTGCGTACTCACTCATCATGGAAAAATCAGGGCGACCCTCCCATAATGGTTGCATTGGAAAATACGCTTCTTCAAAGAACATGGGAAGTGTGGATCCATCCAGAGGGTCGTTATGGTCCATGAGCTGCCATTCATTAGGTGTGGGGTCCCATTCATCTTCTTGTGCACCATCGGGTGCCCCATTCTCTTCTTGCCAGTTTTGTCCTTGTCCTTCTTCCACAGGTTGTTGATCTTGTAGCATAGGGAATGGTGCAAATAGGTTGGGAAGCGCAAATCCATCTAGTGGATCCTCAAGCATCGGATCCCAAAGTAGGTTAATCATTGCACCAAATGGAAGTCCTTCATTAAGCTGTTCATTATGCGGCCAAACTTCTTCATTTGCCACATTGTTGGCCACCATCTGCTCATACTCCCGAGCTTCCATTGCCATTATCAAATCACCCCATTCTTGCCACACAGTGGGGTCCAAGTGGATGTCTAAAAAGCATACCTCGTGCTCAACTGGTATTGGCACAATGGGCTTGGGGTCTGTTTCGGGTAGGATGAACTGGCTTGGGTCAAACAGAGTGGATTTTAGGTCTTTTTGAGTGGAGCTAAAGGTAATTTGACCTATGTCAGCATTCCTTTTGTGGGTTGGCAGAGGGTTTGTGAGGATATTGGGCTTTTCAGTGGGATCTCGGATTTGTTTGTTGTCAATGAGATCTTGAATCTCATGACGCAGGCGCTGGCATCTTTCAGTGGGATGACCGGGTGTCTGGTGAAATATACAGAAGGTGTTAGGGTTATATGTTGGCGGGGGATTTTGTGGAGGTGGAGTTGGCTGAAGAGGTTTGATTTTTCCCTGTTGTACGAGTCGTTCGAAAACAACAGGTAAAGGTAAGGGAAGTGGGGTGAAGACACGCCGTCCTCTTTGATTTTGCGGCGGTTGAATTGACTGGATTGGTTGAGATAAGATGGCGTTTATGGGTTCGGCTTTGTGGGATTGGTGATTCATGGTGTTGGATGAGGTACCGGCTGTGTAACTGGGGTTTGCATACAGGGAAGATGTGTTCCCAATGTAGTTTCGCTTTGGTTTGGGGAATGAGTCTCCTTTCTTTAGCATCCCGCTTTGTAGAGCTTCTTCAATCGACAGACCCATTTCAAAGTAGGTTTCAAAGTTATGTGCTTGGGCCATGACCATGTACTGAGCCAAATCAGGTTGAAGGTTCTTGGTTATGATGCGCATTTGGTCCTTATCACTGGGACGATCGGTCATCTGCGCAGCCTTCGCTCTCCATCTTTTCACAAAATCTGCGAAAGATTCCCTTTCCTTCATCTTGATGCTCTCAAGCTCTCGAGTGGTGACTTTGAGTTGAACATTATACTCATACTGCTTAATGAAAGCAGCCACCATTTCTTCCCAAGTTTGTCTCTTTGAAATGTCAAGGGATAAGAGCCACTGAAGTGCAGGCCCTGTGAGAGTTTCGTGAAACATCTGTGCCATGGCAGGCTCATCAACTTCTTGTAACGAGAGGGAGCTTACATATGCCTGAATGTGTCCTCTCGGGTCCCCAGTCCCGTCAAACTTCTCGAAGTCTACATGCTTGAACCTCTTGGGAAGCTTTGCGCCTGGGAAGATGCAGAGTTTGTTCATGTCAAAGCCGGTAATGGCTCGCTTTTCACTTTTAGCCACGGATTCTTCCAGCTTAAGTATTTTAGCTAGCATTTCAGCCAGCTGAGGATTTTCAGGGGGAGGAGGCTGTTCCGGATGTTCATCATTGAGAATCTCCTGATCCCGAGCTTCATCATCATGTACTCGCTGCTGCGGTGGGGGAAGTCGACCCTGGATGTTTACCATAATCGCCATCAGTTGAGCGATTCGGGTGTCATTTCGGACCCTCTCATCATGCATTTCCTTTCTCAGTTGCTCAAACTCATTTGGGGGGGTTTGTCTCTGTTCTTCTGCCATACTTGTCTCGGCCTTTGGTGATAAAGATCTAGACAATCTTTGTCCAGGAGGTCGAGTCCAAACAGGTAAGGTCTTCTTCTTCTTTGCAGGCCCAATGATTCAAGAACTGATTATAAAGCAAAAACCGGACTCAGATGTGTACTCGATATGTCTACTATGCACAAAAATGAATGAATCATGAATGCTCACTATCGTCTCGCCACAACTTAACTCACGGAGTTAGTCTTATTTCTAGCCTTAGGAATTAGTCTACCGGTTTCGGAACTCACTTAGAATCGTTTGCACAGCAAATTGTATCAACACCACGGGTAAGTCATTACTCGGTGAGTACGGCGTTTCAACCTAAGCCTAAATGTTGACGCCGTAGCACTTTTCTTAACCATCCGAGACAAAGCAATGAGATGTTGCCATCCAGTTACAATCGATTCTAAGGCTAGTCCGAAACACGGGTGGCCGTTCGGGCACGACCAACACCGGAGGTATCTCAAACTCCGTGGATTTTAAGTCTCCTAGACTACATGTACAATCTTAGGGTTAGTCTACCGGATCTGAATCTCACTTAAGATCATTGCACAGAAGATTTTCCAACACCCCGGGTAGACCATTACTCGGCAGGTTAAACTCCAAACTTTGTTGGAATCAGAGCCAATCACTTTTCTTGATCATCCGAGACAAAGCAATTTGGATGTTGTAATCCAAATATCAATGATCTTAAGGCTAGTCCAAATCACGGTGGCCGTTCGGGCACGACCAACACCGGAGGTATCTCAAACTCCGTGGATTTTAAGTCTCCTAGACTAAAAATTGACAGTTTTGGAAGATTGCCTCAATCCTCAAGTTTTCTTTTTGAGTAATAAGTCCTTGATATCGGATGGTCGGATTTGGGAAATCCTGGTCCATACCACTTCCGACAATGATCTAAGATCAGATGCCTAAGGGCGATTGACCCTCCTCGGGCCAAGGTCCCTTAAACCTGTTTAGATCAGTGTTTAGGAATTCGATGATCCAAATTTTCCCACGTCCGGCCGTCCTAAAGGCTATCTTGCAAGAACAACGCGCATATGGAATGCACGATTCATCATTGGGCCAAGGCAACCTTCTACTAACTGTAAAGGCATTAAAACCAAATAGGATATGTACACAGAAAACCTATACCAACGACGCTCGCAGTGACTATATACAATGTGAATGTATGAATGCAACATGGCATGGCGAGAAAAAGCGGTAACACATAGCATGTAACAAAATGGAGCACATAAACCTAACACACAGGTGGATTACTAAACGTGGGGTTCTATGGTTAATTATATGCAAAGGCCGGTTTTGGTCACTGAGGGTACCCCGGACTCAAAATCAAAACTGTCTCCTACCGTTAAAAACGATAGTGACAATGTGATTTATCACGGTCGAGAGCTGCTGGGCATTTCGGGATTCCCTGTCACCGGCAAGCCGGGCAGGATTGCCAAAACACGCCAGCGGGGTTAAGAACAATGCAAATGCAATGCAAAAATCAATTTTCAAACATTTGAAAAATCCCACAAAATATTTTTCGAATTAAACCCGCTTTGACTAACACATATTTCAATAAAATTACACAAGTGTAACAAAAATTGCACAAGTGTAATTAAATAAAATATATATTAACCAAAATCCCCAGCAGAGTCGCCAGCTTGTGGACGGCCCACCGAGATTATTCGAAAAGATTGTGATTGTTAGAGTCGCCACCCGGATTTGAGGTCCGAACCCGAGAAACCGATCAAAAATAAACATGACTTGTTTGCCCATTTGAAAAAGATTTCACTGATCATGGCGGAACCAAAGATTTCTCGGATTCGGGGGTTTGGTTACGAGAGGGGAAGGGTTTTACGGCACCCCTCTCGCCCGGTCCGTGAACCGGTCTCTACTTGATATTTTGTGGGATTTTGGAAATGTTTGAAATTTGATTTATTCACATAAATAGGAATCGGGGACGGGAATCACATAATAACAAAATATGCAAGAGATGCAATTTTACTGTGGATGCTTGTGCGCGCGATCTACATGGATGATGAACATGGAACTACAAATGCTTACAGAAGTAAATTACAACAGAAAACATACAATAACTCAAGAAATTATGAACATGAGATTTATCAAACTATTCACAATCTGGATTCCAGAATGGGGATTGAGCGCTCAAGAGTGGTGACTTGAGCGCTCAACCCTCATTCCACTCGAACATTTTTCTTGCTGATTTTCAATATTTGATGCTGCTTTAAGACTTAAATACACTACAGAAACATCACACAAGCATCACCTCCCTTTAGAAATCACCAGAAAATGCTTAAAACCAACTTGCTTTAGAACCAGTTTGAGCGCTCAAGGCTCGTGGATTGAGCGCTCAAACCAATTCTGCAAGAGAGAGGGATTCAGGCCACAAATGTTACACTGATGACACCATCAAGGGATTAAATCATGAGTCATCATCAGAATTGCTGGAAAACTGCAAATAGGCCAAGAGCAGCTTGAGCGCTCAAAGATCTGACCTTGAGCGCTCAAGCCATAACATGGCTTTCCACTGTTTAACCTTTAAACTGATTTTATTACTTCCTCAGGACCAGCAAAGGCGTAAAATAAAGTTTCAAAAGGACAGAAAGCCACTGTTTTGCAATCAAATATGAGAAATTTGAAGTTTTTGACGTTTAATCACTATGAAATGGTTAATTTATGTTCATGCATGTAATTTTGGCGTGAAAATGAACTGTTTTGAAAGCTACATGAACACACTTAACTTTTAGACAATGATCAAAACCAAAGGAAAGCTCAGAAGTTAACAAAACAGTGGTCTGTTCAGAACTGGGCTTGAGCGCTCAAGGCCAAAGGCTTGAGCGCTCAAGGCCAAAGGCTTGAGCGCTCAAACCTGTTCTAACTGCAGATTTGAAAGAGGTTTTTAAACAACTTTCAGGCCTTTGTGAGTTCAATGCAAGTATAGAGAACTTGTTTAAACTCACTAGCCTTCCTCAGAAAGATCAAAACAGTGAGTTTATCACATTTTTTACTACCTTTTGGAAGAGGTTTGTGATTTGAGCTTGATTCTGGGCTTCGAGAGGTTGATTGTGGATGTTTTTGGCTTGTATTATGGACGAATTGAACAATGTGGGTGGTTGATTGATGATCAAAGGTCAAATTTCTGGGTTTGATCAATGGTATTGTAAGTGGTTTTGATGATGAATGAATGGTTTTGTAGAGAGAGAGAGAGAAGTGGTTTTCTGGTAGAAACTGAAGGTAAGGAGTATGAGAGCTCGTCCCTCAAACCAGGGGGCAATGGGTGGTTTTATAGAGTGAGTGGGAGGGAAGAAAGGAGAGAGAGAGAAGTGGGTTTATGTATTTGGGAGCATTTCCGGCGTATTTTAGGACTTAGTGGGGTGTATTATACGTATAAGGATCGTATAAGATCACCCACAGACGCTCCCATGCAGAAAATCTCATGATGAGATACTCTGCAAGTTGCTGACTGGACGGGGGTTGAGCGCTCAAAGCTGTGGACTTGAGCGCTCAAGGTGCTCCTCAGGGGTTTGAGCGCTCAAGGCCATGGGCTTGAGCGCTCAAGGCCATGGATGGCAATTTGCTGGCTTGGCTTGATTTGGCAGTGCTTGGGTTGGTTTGGCACATTTTGATTGCTTGGGTAGTGTTTGGTTGGTTTTGGTCAAACTCAAATCATTTTCACCAGTTCCAGGTAATCGTGATTGATCCGTTTCATCATCGGAGATGCACGAGCGTATCCCGGGTTCAAAATTGGGGTATCTACAGTATCTCTAAAGCAATCATTCCTAAACCAAAACTTTACTTCATAATGGAAATTTTTCATGGCAAGTAGAAATCAATAGTGTATGGAGAAATCATTCATTGGTTGATAGGGTATATAATCTTTCTTTTTGGGATGATTAATCTTTTTTATTTTATAATTTATAGGCTCCGATATTACATTGCCTTTTACGTGTTTCCATATAAAGTAATTGAATTATTACCAAATGCTTTTCAAATGATAATCTCATTTGAAGCCTTTCCAAATTCAAAAACTTTACCTTAAATCAAGGATAGATAATAGATTAACCATACAAATAGATGGGTTTCAAATTTAAGCAAGATTTACAGCAAATCTTTGATGTATATAATTAAGTCACATGTTTCTCCAAAAACTCTATATGACAAACCAACCCATTTATGTCGCTTGTCACATCCACGTTCATCCTCACTAAAAGTCATCATGCAATAATATATAAGATTCTTAAAAAAGAGATTGCTATTTGGCTGGAATTTTTTGAGTCTTTTTTGGGTCTATTTCTTAATCGGGAAAACAATTTATTACAAAAATTATGTTTATCGAATACAATCATTTGTTCTTGAAACCCATGTGTTTTGAAGAATGTGGGTCAAATTTTATTTTTTTTGCATTTCTAGCGGCACATATGTATTTTGAAAACATATATAACAACTTATATCAGATATGATGTTCGGCGTGATTGATGGTCTCATTAAATTCTAAATGTGGATAATTCTAATCAGTGCTCTCAAAAGCAGTGGCAAAATTAGGATTTGAACTTGAAGGTAGCACTCAAATTGATCAATATAATCCTTACTATCTCAAAAAGAATTTCCGATCTGTCAAACTGAGACATATAAAAGATCTTATATATTATTGCAGAATGACTTTTCGTGAGGAGGACTATGAGTGCGACAAGTGGCACAATTTCATTGGGTTGTCATAAATTTTTAAAGTAACACATGTGGTACTCTGTTATTACCACTCTCAAAAGTTATCCAAATATAGGTTACATTATATTCAAACATTTACCTTATTAAATTGGTCAAGATTTGTAGAGAAGATTATCAATCAAATCATCTTATATTCCGAATTATTTTCAATCAATTAGTCGTGAAAAGAGATCATTTACTAGGTACATTCAAGTTTTGAAAAATCCAATAATTCAAGGAATCTGTCAAGATATATTTATTAATTTAAATTCAAAATGTATCCATTCATTTATGGAAATTAAAAAGCTCTCACTACAAAATGTCTTCTCCTTTTGATTTCACGGTCCGGCCAAACACCTCAACCTTTCAATCCAATCATGGAGGCACTCTGTGTTTTTTTTTTTTATTCACATCCAACATAAGTCTTTTTGCATCTTTTTTTCTTCCAAGACTTAGACGTTTAAGATATTTGTTGTCAAAACACAATGCATGCTTGTTTCATTTTCCATCCTACTTACTTAAATTTGTGTACCCTGCAGTTCTGTATAGATATGCGTGTATTGACCAAGGCCACATTAACCCGGTGGCTAATGAGATCAAAACTTTCAAAAATGATTTGCCTTCCTTTCCGATTTACCTAATTTGTTTTCACATTCATATTATAAGTTTTTTTGTCAACCTGATGGAGTTCTGGATACAATACTAAGTTTTATTGATTGCTAATTTAGTGAAAACAATAACTCAATTTTTCTAGGATGAGATGTGAATATTTTAGGAGATTGAATCAGATTTGGAGGCAAAGCAATTTTTTTTAAAAAAAATTTGAAAATAGCATTGGAGGTGGTTCTTTATGCATTGAAAATAGTTTGATTGTTTTTTTGGGAGTAAATCACCTAGACACCCCCTATATTATACCTCTTTTACCCAGACACCCCCTGAACTAAATTAACCTACGGCGACACCCCCTGTAATATTGAAAAGGTTTAAAAACGCAAACTCCGTTAAAAATGACTATGGAAAGACATTTATACCCCTCAGTTAATCGGAGTGGGAAATGATACGTTTAAAACAAAAGGCATTGGTACTGGTACTGTTGTGAAAGTAGATTTATGTTGCACAAGGACCCACTAATTAACTGAAGCAAAAAAAAAAAAAAAAGAGCAAAATTCCCAAACCCAGTCATCTCCCTCACCCCACGCCCATTCGAGAGATGGAGAAGGGCGAGCGCCCACCATGACCGGCGAGCACCCACCACGACCGGCAACGTCATTCATTTGTATCGCCGTTCATCCCTCACCCATGATTCCAGCGTTATTTTTTCCACAACCAACTCAGTCGATGCTGAAAATCCAACCTTGACCCACTCCGGTAGAATCTCCATTAGGTCTAGTTCATGAACAAGACTGGAATTAGAGTTTCCCCCATAAGACCAAAACACAATCAAATTCTTTGTACTGGCATTGTATGTAATCGAAGCATCACATGTTTCTCCACTATGCAAGCTAGCATTCCAGGGAGTCGTAATGATCGAACCAATCGAGTTGTTGTTGATCCCGATATGCTCAACCACCACCATTTGGTTTTCTGCTGAATTCCAAGTTGTGGCGATGGAAAGGCGAGCCTAGGAACTTGCCAGACGAGTATGGTGGGATTTGGAAGCCGACCGGAGTGAGGAAGAATGCGAGTCTGTAGCTATAGGCGTACATGGGTGCCCTTAGGGTGTCAATAGTGAAGGGGAAATTGGTGGTGAAGTCAGACAGAGCTCCAGTTTTGGAGTCCCATAACTGAACCTTATGTGCGTATGTCGCCCCCCATGGAGAAAACAACACTGGTTGTCCTCCATCAACACCGTCGACGTCAACCCACCTCTGCCACCACCGTCGGATATACCCAGTAAATCTCTCTCTCACAATCCTAGATCTGGATCTGGATTATGCTTCTTCTAGTAACTCACGGCCAACAATACAGACGGTGACGGATGAACGGCGTCTCCGCCGGTGGTGGTGGGTACTCGCCGTCATGGCGGGCACTCGCCCGTCTCCATCTCTCGAATGGGGGTGGGGTGGGGTGAGGGAGATGACTGGGTTTTGGATTTTTTTTTAATTGGAGGGGGGGGGGGGGGAAGGTAATATACGTATTCATATGGTACATGTATAATATACATATAATATAAGGGTGAGGGCAAATTTGGAAGAAAAGTATGTATTTCGCAAAAAAAATTAACGGAATTGGACGGATTACTTCTGTGGTGTCGGGGATAACGTTAAATAGATGAGAGGGTGTCGTCGTAGGTTAATTTAGTTCAGGGGGTGTCTGGGTAAAAGAGGTATAATATAGGGGGTGTCTAGGTGATTTACTCTTTTTTTGGGAAGAAACTTGCATGTTTTGAACTCTTAAAAGATATAATGCCACAACTTGATAAATCAATAATTTGGACATGCAACTAAGTCAGATTTACCTATTGTCATTAAATGTGTCATTAACTGGCATGACAATCAGTGCTTGAAAGTTCCTAAATTTTTCCTCTATACAAAATTTTTTTTGGTTACTAATAGGGTAGTATCCCTTGGGCAAATCCGAGCTGTCCAACAAATGCAACCGATTTTAAAATGTTTTAATGCCGAACACATTCATTCGTTGGATGTATTCTTGGACAACCCAGATTTACCCGAAGGGTACCACATCAACCATACTCTATTTCAACCCAAAATCTTCTCAAATCCTCTGCATGCATATAATTTATAGTAACGATAAATAAAAACTAATGACAAACAAATCAGCTTTTATGGCAATGATATTTGAAAGATGCATTAGGTGGGAGTTATGCTTAAAGTTAAAAGGAACATTATTCTCTCAATTTCTTTAAAACGTGGAAGAAGTGGTGGATTCATTTTTAAAAGAAAACTTCATAACGAGAATTCAATAATCTCTCTACCAACTTGCTCACTACTGGAAGATTCAATCATCTTCTCACGATTAGTTAATTAATTGTTTTGTGTCTGTCCATTTTGCAGGATGAATTATGAGATGTTGATCCTATTATTCTTCATCAAAATATATATATTTTTTGAATGGATTGCTCATTCAATTGAAAAGATGGTTACCTAAGTGGCTCACCAGTAATAAACGGTCCACCTTATAGAAAAGCATGTAATGGATTATGGAATGTCAAAAAAAAAAAAAACATCGTGTTAGATTGGCATCATTACATTAAGGCTAAACTTGACGAGAGAAATTTAATTAGTGCTACTGCTATGATATATGTAGACAAAGATATGTAGATTTTGTCAAGAGGATTATGGGCACCCTTAAGAGTTCATTGGTATTAAACCATTGATAGTTCAAACTATCTTTTGAATAGTACAGGCTTCCTGGGAAACAAGTACAGCCATTTCTATTTTGTTCTAAAAATGACAAAAAAATTTATTTAACACGAACGTGCTTTATTTTTTAAACTAAGAATGCCATATTTAGAAAAAACCAAAAAGACCAACAATTGGGAGACGGAGTATTTTTGTTTTTGACAATTAAATCAAACGTATATATCTTTCGCTTTTGCATTTGCATAAACCTAATGTAATTGAATTCGTCTCGTGCATAGCACGGGTTTTAATGTCATTTCTTCCTTTCCTTTTCTTCTACGAACACTAACAATGCGTTAAAAATTAAACGATAATTTCATTGCGTTACACCCTTTCACGTTTGTCTTTGTAGAATGAAATTAATTTGACTTTTACCCATTATTTCAAGGAACAGGAGTTAGAGCAGCTGATCGAAGATATGAGGATCACAACCATAAAGAGGACCTATGGTTCATGTCTCCGTGCATAGCACGGGTTCATGCTAGTATGTTTTTATTTGAGCAATTTCAAACTTTTTTCCAAAATTAAGAGAACGCATTGATATTTATCATCTCTGAACAAAAATGCATTTTTTAAAGTTTTCGTTTGGCAGGCCGGACAATCTTCTTTGGAATAGAGAAGTGACACAAGAAAACACACGTACTCGAAGATTTTTTTTTTTTTTTGAAAGAAGTCAATTCCATTCATAACGAACGCCCGAGAGCATTACAAATTTCATCACGAAATACAAGAGTGAACCAAAATGAACACAATCTAGACGCGAGCGCATACAAAAATTAGAAGGCTCAATGGCACCCTTGCCAAAGGTAGACCAACAACTAGGTTGCTGGGCTAAGAACCAGTCATCGAAAGGGTAGTAGAGATCCCGAGGGAGGGAAAACAGCTCAAACTCTACACTCGACTCAAGATGAAATCGACGAATATGATACCGATGTCCGCTTACCTGCCCGCTCATGACGTATTCTAAGATTAATCCTACATAATAGCCGAAAAAATATATGTATTAATACGAGGTTGGAACCGGGGTAGCCCATTAACAAAAGCGTCACCCTTGCACAGGGAAAGCGAGGATGGTCCAGTCCCACACAGTGGCGTAGCCAGAAATATGTATCAGTGGGGGCACCAGGCACAATTCATACACACCTCTTTGTTGTGGGAAAAGAATCTCTCTTTTCTTAAGAAGTGAACATGCCTTGATTTTTTTTTTTTTTTACTTTTCTTCAACATGTATTCCTATTTGAAAATTATTTAACCATTAAATTATATATAATAGGTATGGAGAAAAATCAAAAATAATTTTATGTTTTAAACAATTTCCTGTTTTTCATCAGTAAAATAATTCAACTTATAGTTCTCAATGAATTATCTTCAACTCAAAACAGAAGAGTTATTGGTAGATTTAAGAAACGAAATAAGTGCGAATGTAAAAAGAAACCCCGTTTGACTTGCATGTATGATAATAATCATCATTTTGTAACACATGATAGTTTCGAGGCGAAAATTGGTGAATTGAGGCTTACTTATAAGTAATTAATCCTGTGGCATCCTCACTTGGTATCCTAATATATTCTTTTTCAGGGCATCCCCACTTGGTATCCTAATACCTTTTTCTATCACATTTTTAGGTGAGACTCATACATTCATGAGTCTTGATTCCCACATAAATATGTAGAGATAAAGGGATTGTGACACCACCTAATGATGCCCCAAGAACATGAAATAAGTTCTCTTTTAAAAAAAAAAAGAAAAAAGATGACATGCTAATTGAACTTGTAATATGTTTATTTTTACAAAAAAAAAAATCCCCAAAATCTAGGCCCACACTGGTTTACACATGCCTCCGCCACTGGTCCCACACAACCTTTTAATGAGCTCGAAATATCAGGATACTATATACCCATTGCGTAGACGACGAAGCTAGAATTTCCTCTCGACTTCGAGGATGCCAACCACGTGTTTGGACTTTGGAGCAAAATTAATAACTAATCTAAATGATATTAAGCAAAATGGTGTGTTTAGTGAGACAGCTTTACATGAGGACACGTGATGACTCTCCATTGGTTGGTCTTCAATTCTTTATTTGATCTTGCAAAGGTAAAAAAATATTTTCTTTTTTATGTTGTAAGAATAAGTTTAATTTCACTTATATTTACATATTTTCAAGTTGAGTTTTTCTTCGACAAGGACATAGTATAGGAGTATATTATGAAAATAGGACACAAACTAATTCCTTAATGCCAAGAGGACAAATCATCCACACATTCCAAAAATGTCACCGCTAGCCCATAAAAGTGCTTAAACCTCCCAAACCCTATGAAAGTGCCTAAACCCCCAAACCTAATGAAAGTGCCTAAACCTAAACTGTAGGGTACCCTATGAAAGTGCCTAAAACCCTAGGGTATCCTATGAAAGTGCTTAAACCACTAAAACCTTATAATGGGAAAGTGCACCCTAAACCTAAATCCAAGGGTACCCTATGAGACTGCCTAAACCTAAACCTAGGGTATTCTATGAAAGTGCCTAAAATTCTAGGGTACCCTATGAAAGTGCCTAAACCACTAAAACCCTATAATTGGAAAGTGCACCATAAGTGTCTAAACCTAAAATACCTAAACCCATTATATCCTACCGCAAAGAGTCTAAATCCCTTAAAATTGAATCCACTCTCAAAATTGAAGAGAGAAAAATCAATTAAGAGAGGGAGAATAATTGTCCATTTTGTTATTTTACGTTCTAGTCTATAAAAGCTATGTACCTTCTGACATTGGAGTTACGTAGTAATGTATGGAACGTTGACTTTCATAGCATGAAGAATTTGCCCGCTTTTTGCCGAAGTGAGAGAGTCGGAATTTGCCCAACCTTTTTGCCGAAGAGAGAGAGAGAGAGGGAGAGGGAGAGGGACGCGCGCTAGCATGGAGGGTTATTTTTGTCCATTTAAGGACCTTAGACTATAATATTTTCAGATTAATGGATCCTACCCCTTACTAGAACCTAGCCTGTACTAATTGTCCTATTACGTACTTATTTTGGACACCAATTTTCTGTTTCAAGTTCTATGACGCCCCGATCTCATTCAAATAAAAAACCCTCATGTTATTTTAAGTTCTACTCAGAAGGTGTTCCACTAAGGCAGTTTTTAGAATAAACTGGCTTTTATGATTTTTTATGCGATGTATTGTGAGAAAATTACTTATCTTGGTTTTGAAAAAAACTATTTTTTGTTAGTGTAAAACCCCCTCATTTATCTTAGAGAAAATTAGGCATAGCTACAATATTTTTTTTCTCTTTTGACAAAAGGATATGGAACTTATTACATTTGTGGCAAAGACATTTAAAACATTTGAGATGGGAAGGCCAAAACAAAAACACAAAGCGAGAATCTGCTGCTGCCGCTGACTCCATAACCACCACCACCACTTCCATACCCTCCACCACCACCTCCATCACAGCAGCCACCGCTGCCACCTCCATCGCAACCACCTCCGCCGAAAACTTACCCACATCCGATTCTATTCTGGCACTGAACTCAGCAGCAGGATTCTCGTATTTATCATCCAATCAACGTGGTAAAGTAAATACTCCAGTTCATTGGGTACTACTTGGGGAAGGGAATCTGAACTATTGTTTCCGCTGCCTGTTATTCGGTGTTTTCCCTTCTCTTTTTCTTACTTTTCCACTAGTTCTTGTCCTTTATTGGGTTGTCTTTTTGTTGTGAATACATCTTTTTACAATCATCGGTGAAACTTCCCCAAACCCATGTTTCAATTGTGCGAAAAATCCTCGAAGCAGGAGTGGCGTTTATTGTATTGGTTCAAAGATCTCAATGAAATCCATCTAAAATGAAACTGATTTGTGTTATTACAGGAGTGGTCGGCCAGAGGTGGGGTGGTGGTCGGTTGGAGGTGGGGTGGTAATTTTTTGAATTTTATGTTGGAAATTAGAATTTTTAAAAATTAGATACATCTCACTAATTTTTTTGGTCGCCGGAAGTGGTCGGCCAGAGGTGGGGTGGTAGTCAGCCGGAGGTGGGGTGGTGATTTTTTGAATTTTATGTTCGAAATTAGAATTTTAAAAAATTAGTGACATCTAACTAATTTTTTTGGTCGCCGAAAGCGGTCCGTCAAAGGTGGGGTGGTTGTCTGCCAGAGGTGGGGTGGTGATTTTTTGAATTTTATGTTGGAAATTAGAATTTTTAAAAATTAGTGACATCTCACTAATTCTTTTGGTCACCGGAAGTGGTCGGCTAGAGGTGGGGTGGTGGTCGGTCGGAGGTTGAGTGGTGATTTTTTTGAATTTATGTTCGAAATTAGAATTTTAAAATATTAGTGACATCTCACTAATTTTTTTGGTCGCCGGAAGTGGTCAGCTAGAGGTGGGGTGGTGGTCGGCCGGAGGTTGGGTGGTGATTTTTTTGAATTTTACGTTGGAAATTAGAATTTTTTTTAAATTAGTGACGTCTCACTAATTTTTTTGGTCGCCGGAAATGGTCGGCTAGAGGTGGGGTGGTGGTCAGCTGGAGGTGGGGTGGTGATTTTTTGGAATTTCATGTTCGAAGTTAGAATTTTAAAAATTAATGACATCTCACTTATTTTTTGGCCGCCGGAAGTGGTAGGCGAGAGGTGGGGTGGTGGTTGGCCGGAGGTGGGGTGGCGACTTTTTTAGATTTTATGGACGAAATTAGAACTTTTAAAAATTAGTAACATTTCACTATTTTTTTTTTGTCTTTATGTTCAATAGCAAAAGTTCCTTATCATTCCCTTTAAAAATGCCAAATGTTTTTTGTTTTTATATTCGATTGCAAAAGTTCATTGTCCTTCCTTTTAAAAATGTCAAATTTTTTTTGTTTTATATTCGATTGCAAAAGTTCTTTGTCCTTCCTTTTAAAAATGTCAAATGTTTTGGATTTTTGGCTAAGTGGCATTTATCTTATGAGTACGATTATGCAAATGAATCAAGGTTTCAACCCGGAGTCCACGAGAGGCACTTTGGGCCAAACGTAGGTGGACCGAAGTAAAGTACTTCCCACGAGGACACGTAAATCAAGTGAGTGTGAGCGTCTGAGTTTGACTCATAAGTATTTTGGAACTTGGGGAGTGAAAAGTTGCTGGGGGGCTTAATTGCTTCGATTTTGTGAGTAAATGGGGAGGTGGCGAGCTAGTCGAGCCTTGGCGTCAGTGTAGGACCGAGAAGACTCACCAGGAATGCTCGACATTGTCCGGCGTCTTTTAGACTAAAGCTTGTACAGTAGGTCCCCCTTTTATCTTTCCATGACTTCTTCAAGAGGGTGAGTGCTAAGCCCTCTCATGCCCTCGACCTCACTCGCGTTTGGTTTCGCGATTCATATCTCATCAGTTCTCACAATTCACGCCGCATTGATTTTCTTCACGGCGACCGTCCTCCCGATGGTCGTGGCGGCTATGATGGCTGCGCTTCTTTTCTTTGTCCTGGTTCACCAGAACAAGTTGAAGTTCGATGCATGGGTCATCCCCGTGACAGATGCTGGTGCGATGACCACTTCTACGGTCGTTGTTGTCGTGTTTGGACCCATGCTAGCGATCCAGAGTTGTTTTGTGAAAACACCGGTGGGGCGATCTCGAATGTTCTAGAACACGGGCCATCAACAACGATTGGGCCTGTAAATACAGACCTAATTGGCACAAGTGCGCCTAAAGTTTTGGACTTAACTATCCCGTCCACTACATGTAGGGGTCCGTCATACCGAGCACCTATCATAACTCAAGAAATAACTAGAACCCCTGCCGATTGGATCAACCGGAATACCTCTAAGGTGCAGCGCCGAAAGGGGACCAACGAGGGACCCATTGGTGGAACCTAAAGGGACTACCACACACACTAAGGGGCATTAAGGGTTCGGCTCGTGGTCTCGGCATATAGCCAAAAACACGTGTACCCACTCCTACGATTAATACCATAATCCAGTGCAACACCGGGGCATGGCCCGTCAGGCTGAGGAACCAGTGGGCACAGTCATAACTAAACGAAGTGTCAGCGCCAAAGGGTGAATACCTGAGGCTGACTCAGCGTAAGAGATGACGGAGCATGTGCTCGTAACCATTCTAATCATGACGATGACGTCAGTCGAACGACCTATTATACGTTTCACCACATTATTTGAGACATGTGTCCGTAAACCACTTGTCTGTGCACGTCACAGTGACGTCAACCGATCAGTTACCACGCGTGACTAACACAACCGTGATTAGAGAGCAAGTCACCCACCCCATATATAAGGTAATGTTTAGCCCAAATGAAGGTACGGACAATCTAACCTAAAACCCTAGATCTGAGTTTCTTGCTTCATCTCCTCCTTCCAGTACTTACTTGACCGTCGGAGTGCCGTCCTGGACTCCGCGGTCCAGTATGGTGCTAACGCAGTTGTTCAGCGTGCAGGCTTGGAGCTCAAGTTGAATGAAGATCTACCCTGCTGCTCATCTGATAGAAAGGAGACCGATTTGAGAAGTTGTAGCCCGACACTACACTAACCATTCGAGAAGAGAATCGCCCATCTGTGCATTTGATAGCATTACCATCATAACATGAAATGACAATGTCAATAGTTATATGGAATTCTTTATGCCAAGAATCCTCCTCCATCTCTACTACTTAATTCATCTTCTATAGTTTCTCAATTTTACCATGGTAACCAACTATACTACAGTTTATTCTAGGGAAAATTACGCTGACCTCCCTTGAAGTATCTGACTAATACATTGACCCCCCTCAGGTTCTGAAAATTACAGCCACCTCCCTTGCTTTACAAACTAAATACACATAAACCCCCTTGCCGTCAAAATTAGGCTAACGGCATTAAGTTTGAGAACAAAAAGACCATTATACCCTCCTTGCAAGTAGTTTAAGTTGCAATTAACCTTTCGCACTTTAAATTAACACTTTTTTTAGTATTAACATAGTAAAAGTATAAAAGGTAGATTTATTTTTTGAATGCTAAATAACATAACAAATAGAAAATTTTAAATTTTTTTAAGACTTTTTTTTATTATTTATACATTTTCTTATATATATAGTCAAATATTTACTTTTTGGATTTCTATTGTTTATACAAATAAAAAAAAATTGTCAAAAAATCCAAAATGAATTATCTTTACCAAAATTAATTAATTTTCAATTTAATTTTATGATTACTCTTTTTTGGGAAAAACAAATAAACATTAAACTTTGTCCAAAGATGGAGAAATCAAGATTTTTTCTTTTTAATTTTTGGATAGTTTTGATAAAACAAACTACCAAAAAAATAAGAAAAACTAAGAATTTTGATTGGATTGTCACTTACTCTTTTTTTGATCTTCCTACAAATGTTATTAGTTTTAGATTTGTATAGACGAGAGACATTCAAAAGTAAATATTTTGACTATATATAAAAGAAGCATTAGTTATTGAAAAAAAGTTTAAAAAGTTTAAAATTTTCTATTAGTTATTTTATTTTGCATTAGAAAAATAAATTTTTCTTTAATAATTTTCTTATGTTAATACTACAAAAAAATATGTGTTAATTTCAAGTTGTAGCGTTAATTGCACTTTAAACTACTTGTGAGGAGGGCATAAGGGTCTTTTGGTTCTCAAAGTTAACACCGTTAGCGAAATTTTAACGGTAAGGGGGTAATTATATATTAGTTTGTAAAGCAAGGGAGGTGGCTGTAATTTTCAAAACCTGAGGTGGGTCAGTGTATTTTTCAGAAACGTCAGGGGAGGTCAGTGTAATTTGCCCTTTATTCTACATCAAAATGCTCAGTACCTCATCAATTGTTCTTTAATTGAATCATTTCTACAAGCTTCAAATCTAATGGCCAGAACTGCTGGTGGTCTCTCGGCATTAACTAATATCCAAGCTCTGATGATTTTTAAGCCTCGTGGGTGCCAAGAAAATTATGGATTTGCAACGGTTTGTAGCTGAAATGCCCCAATGTCGTTATTTTATGCACATAATTGACCCACGCAGTTTTACAGTTTGAAGTCCATTCCATTCAACACTCTTCAAGCAGTCCACTTAGAAGCCCGGCCCCAATGTCGTTGTTTTATGCACATAATTGACCCACGCAGTTTTACAGTTTGAAGTCCATTCCATTCAACACTCTTTAAGCAGCCCATTTAGAAGCCTGGCTTGGGGTTCCCCCTGTTTGGGCCTTTCGGTTATTAAGCCCAAACAAATAGGCCTTTTGGGCTATCTTTTTCACGCTAATTACTTTTGAGTTTTGTCACTTGCCAGCAAGCAGGTTTTTCTGTACATAGTACATGCCGTCATTGGTCGTCAGTTTTAGAAAAATGAAATGGAAAACACTTTTTTAAAACAAACAAATAATACAGGACTATTATAATACATAACAACTTATTTTGCGGTGTATCCCGAACAAGATGGTGTCTTAATCCAACCAGAACCTCCAATGAGCTACAATGAACGTGAGGTTTTAAAACTCACGCAAACAAGTGTTGTCTATCATAAAGTGTAGGAAAAATCTACAACACATGCCCCTTAAAAGTGTGTACGATATGCACCCATTGTGTGGTCTATATTGCGTCACCACATAATAAACGACCTGGAGAACCGGTCATTCATAACTTTTTTTATGAGTTTCATAACTTTTATACTAAGAATTCGTAACTTTTCAGCAATATGATTCATAACATTTTCTTGCGTCTCGTAACTTTTTGTGGGTTTCGTAACTTTTTGTGGGACTCGTAACTTTGAGACAAAAAATCATAACTTTTCTCAAATATGATTCATAACATTTTTTTGCGTCTCGTAACTTGTAGACAAAAATTCATAACTTTTCACAAATATGTTCCGCAATATTTTTGTTCGTCTTGTAACTTTTATAGTAAAAAATATTAATTTTTCAACCATGTATAATCGATTGGGTAATCGATTAAAGTGTTTTTCGAAGAAGTAAATGTGTTTTCTTTAAAATAATTTTTGTTTCAATTTTCACAAAAAGAACAAGAAGAAGAAGAAGGAAAAATTTTATTCTAAATTAATTTCAGATACTAATTTGGGCCTATGTTCCCTTAGAATTTGAAAACACTTTTTACTATAGCTATGGCTCAACTTACTTGAAAATTTAAACTCTTTGAAAGTTTTCCAAAACTATAACTATGGCGTAATTTAAACCGTATTTAAAAAGTAGGGTTAAAAAAGCTTTTCAAAAAATTATACTGTTATTCATTTAAAGCAAAAACATATCAAAGAGAAATAATTTCAAAAAATGATACTTTTTAAATGTTTTTTATTTTTTTAAAAATAGTTGTTTGAAGGGAAAAAAAACTAATTTTGAAAATAGTTTTTTACACATTTTTTTTCAAAATTATTTTCAGATTTGCATTTCAAAAAATATATTTCAAAACTTTATTTTTTAAATAACGTTTTACCAAAAACTAGTTTTTATCCAGAAAAATATTTTCAAAACTTTAGTATTTCAAAAAACCTTTTTCAAAATTTTGTTTTTTCCCCCTAGAAAAAATATTTTCAACAAAAAATTTCAAAATGTTGTTTTTTGAAAAAAATTCTCTTTGATACTTTTTGTTTTTAAATGAAAAACGGTTTAATTTTTTAAAAAACTTTTAAAACTTTTTTCAAAAAAAAAAAACCATTTTATTTAAAAACAAAATGTATGTTTCAGGGTAGAGAATATATATTAAGGATACTACGGTCATTTCACGTAAAAAGTTAACATTGTTAGTTTTTTTTTTTTTGTACTTCGGAAATATATTACGAACTAAACGAGAGTGTTAGGCTGCATCATAAGTGCAGGAAGTTTAGTACAGAGCCAAATCAAAGAAAAGGATAACATTAATTGTTAGCTTTAAAGTAACAGTAGGGGGAATCTGGAAATTAGTTTGAAAAGTAAAGAAAGGTAGTGGAATTTTAGAAAGTATAGGGGAGGTTTCTGTATTTATCAGAAACCTCAGGGGAGGTAAGTGAAAAAAAAAATTTCCTTCAATTTGTTAGGTCACCTGTTGCTCAAGTTAACAAGTAATTGATTTGTAACTTTTTTAATCGATCCGTAACTTTTTTAGATCCAACGGTAAATAACTTGGGTGCATATGATACACATAAAAAAAAAGGATGTGTATTGTAGTCATTTTCCGAAAATGTATGAAACTTAATACTATCTGTGTAGCTATAAGGCTCTGAATTTATTTCTCTCGGTCAAAAGAGTAATTTCTCCGAGTCAATGCCTTTTTCGATTACACAATCCCGAGATAGCCGCATTTGGTAACCCCACCTAATCCATTTACTTGTGAACTTTCTTCACCATATCTTACAGAACGCAGGATACCCGCATTTGGTAACCCCACCTAATCCATTTACTTGTGAACTTTCTTCACCATATCTTACAGAACGCAGGATACCCGCATTTGGTAACCCCACCTAATCCATTTACTGCATTAGAGTACCGTTAGTCGCATATGCATATGCTTAGTCTGTCTTTGGTCATGTGAAATACTGTATGACTAGAGGAACCATTGTGGTCACACCCAATCCCAAGTTCATATGCCAAAACAAAGTTTTTTTTTTTTTTTTTTCATTCGTTATTTCTAATTTATTACATAGGGGAGAGGGGAATGAGACTCGATCCCGAGATACAATGTGGGACATCCAAGAGTTTTACCACATGAGCTAGCCACCGCTTGCAACAAAGATATTTAGTCAGTGAAAACGCCTGAACATAGATATATTCAAAATCGTTCAATGCACATGGACCCACGAGATAGATGAGAATACTATGGTTCAAATCTCTATATAAAATTCATATTTATTTTAAAATTCATATTTATGTTAGATTGCTGATAAATGTCTGACCAGGTTGATTATAGTGGTCATGTGCAGATTGCAGAGGGAAACAGAGACAATGGTGATCATCTGCAGATACATACAAATATAAATTATTATATTTTGAGCTGAGAATTAAAGCAGTCACTTCAGGTTCTTGGTACATTAAATTTGTGATATTTATATAGTATATAATGTCATATAGTCCCCCACCTCCATCAAACCATGGGGGCTCACCTGAGATTTCTTTAGTATTATCCTCTGTTCTTCCCATATCTCTTCACCAGATTGCGAAAGTGAGAAGACCATGGTGGTTGTTTTCAAAGTAACAAATATTGAAAACATTCTTAATGTTTTCTAAAAAAAATGTTTTTCTGTTCCTAAAGATTGTAATGAAAACCGCTTCAAAACAATCGACCAAACGAGGTTTTGTGAAAAAATTTTTGGCAAAAATGATTAAGATTTGCGTCTGATTCTACTTCTTCGTACTCTCTTCTTGTTTGACATTCCTCGCCGAATCTGAATGGATACAGTAAGGGTGATTGCCCTTATATAGGTTTGAAAAATCATTAATATATTAGGAATTCATCAAAATATTTAAAATAATTCGATACACTGTGAAGTTTCATATATTTGTAAGACTCTATTTTATAGATTCGTCTACCTAATGTTAAAATCTTGCGTTTGCCCTTGACTATCACGATTATAGCCGAAGGCAAACAGGCTGCTCATGTGGTTCTTGGATGGTTTCCAGCTAGGGTTTGGGGAGATATGTAACAATTGTTCCAACGTAGAAGGTAGATTTTGTTATTTCTAAAAATGTTGGGTTTTGGTTATTTTGAACTGTTAAATGTTATGTATCTTGTTCAGAATAACGTGACACTAACATTTCATAACTTATTGATCTCAAATTCTCAATGTTATTGCAAGTTCTTTTGCCTAAAAATGAAAGCACTTTAGTCACGCATGTTTAAATTAAAATGCTCGAAAATATAGTAGTTCATCTGTGCTGCAAATTTGTATAAACCCCTCCAAACATTTCTGGATTTATCTTGACCATGGGTAAATGGGAAACAAGATATGATCGATCTACCAGGTTCCATTTGATGATATGAGTACCTCATTTTTTTAAATCTCAACGTATTTATAATATATCCATGCAAAATATTGAGTCGTTCGGACAGCCAAACGAAGCAAGCTAGTTTTTTTGGGTCAACATGGTGTGAAACTTTCATTGATAAAAAAGAGAATAGTAGTACATAAAAAAGATTGATTATTGTTCCACAAAGAATCCAATAATCAATTAGGAGGATTGATCAACTTCTCGATAAATTTCTTTGATGACAACTTCCACTTCCTTAAGGCAAAGATGTTTTGCTTCCCAAAATTTGAATCAACTGTTGTGAGTCCCCTTTTGCCATAAGCGAATCAAAACCCAACAACTTAACAAGTTGTAAGGCGTTCCGCACGCCATGGCCTAAGACCGACGACACCCTCCCCAAATGAATCAATTGGGAAGCCGATCCAATCGATTTGATTAGATCGGACCACCAGCACCACCACGACTGTCAAAATCCGAAATAACACCTTGATAATGAAGGAGAAGCCAAGATAAAGGGAAAATACAAAGAAACTCTCCCGTCTAAGATCAAGAGAAGAAGCCCTCACTGCACAAGCGGAGTTATGAAAGCAAGAAACTTCAGAGAGAGGACAACACTCATCAAGGGTAAAACCTTCTCCTCCCCCGCCGGCATTGGGTGGGAAATCCTAGGGGGAAGGAGTGAAAGGAAGAGAGGCGGCTAGGGTTACTTAGAAAGAGATGCTCGGAATTAGAGAGAAATGAAGCATACTTCTCACTAGAGAAACGCGTATCATACTTCGACTGTTCAATTTTCTCTAAACAATTGTGACCTGAACAAGATTTTTTCGATATCCGTTCCACCAGATTCTAGAGTGAATGAGAAACATATTAAGCCCTACAAAATGAACGTAGGTCGTCGTCGAATTAAACTATGAGATAGATCTCGATTTGGGTAAATTGGGCATGAAACCATGTCAACATCGATCCCTCCCTTTCTCTATGTAACGGATCGTTTTTTATTTATTTATATATTTATATTTATATATGTAATATATAAATATAAATAGTTATAGGGATAATTATCCTAACAATGAGATAATTATCTTGTTGAGGGATATGTATTTACATGCATATATATTAGTGTATAAAAATATATATTTATATTTTTAATACCCATCCTAATTATCCTAACCTAACTACCCCTATCCTTATCTCATTCTACTCTCCCATTTCCCTTAAACTCTTCCACCATCATTATCACTAATCTTCTTATATCTAAACTAATTAGAATTCCTAATTTACTCCCTCATTCCCTCGTCAATCTCTCAACTCCCAGGTAACCTTTTTATTTTATTTTTCTTCTTCATTTTCTTTCTTTGACGCTTCTATTTTCTACTCATAAATTCACCCCATCAAATTGTATCTCCTACACCATTGATAAGTTTCTCTCTTCTCATGCGGAGTATATTTTTCTTTTACTCACGCGGATATTTAATTATCATTTTTTACAGATTTTTTTCCGGAGTCGTGATCCTTCGATCTTACCATTTCATTAGCGCGTGCTAAATTTGTCGGAGGAAAGGTAGGGAATTCTAAACCTAACCATTACTTTAGTTACTGTTTTTATAGTTAGTGTGTATGTGGAGAAGTGTAGAAAATTTGTACACTGAAAACTAGATCATTATCAAATGGGTAGTGAAAGTTTGATGTTGAAAAATCGGGTTTTTGGGTACTGTATTCTGTTCGTCAGTTTCGGGTCTTTTTCGAGTCGATTCGGGAAAAACTCAAAACTGAAAAGTTGTAGATCTTGAAAATCTAAGCAACTTTGATATAGAACTCATCTCAATCCGAGTTACGTAGAATTTTATATGATTTTTCAAAGTTTCTGCTGTAGTGTAACACGAGACAGTTTGCAGATTATTTTTAAAATCCAATTTCGACCTCTTTAATGAAGGATTTAGAACCCGGGTAAAACACGGAATCTGTTTGTAACGTAAAGATTAAGGTTTCTGTAAAATATCGTGATTTATGGAGTTAGTTTTCTATTTTTAGTAGATTGATAATGTTTCTGTTTTACATGTTATGTTAAATTTCTCTTTTTGTGATTATTTTAATTTTGTCATTATGTTGGACTTATGTGATTAATGACCCATGCGATGCATGGACCCAATTGTTAAGTACTTATTGTTGAAATGTTAAAGTTTAAGAATGATTGGATTTAATCGCGACATTGGGGTCGGGACGTGTCCGGTATGGGTCTTGAGCCATGCGCAGTTTATACTTTTAGGTAGCTTTGCTGTGTGATCGGGCGCCGGAAGTATACTGTGGGTGGGAATCGATGCCGGATAGAGTTTGATCAATGGGTGATCAATCGTGGGCTGTGCGTAGCATACCCCGAGGTGGTTTTGCTGTGTGATCGAGCACCTAAAGGAATACTGTGGATGGAAGCCTGTGACGGAAAGTATACGTTCAAAGTTGGAACGAGATTAATAAAATTTTGGTGAACCCTTTCCGTTGAGGAATGACGTGAAAAATTTAGTATACCATTCGAAATAAAAATTTCAGTTATGTGTGTAATTGTTGCATGAGTAACTTTAGTAAAGGGGTGGCTTAGGGCGCCCTACTGAGTGTAATTTTACCACTCACGGTGCTACTTTTTGTGGCACTGGTGTCCCCAACGCCAGGTACAGAAGGAGATGAGGAGTCACCTGCTGATTATGAGGCGATGGAGCAGCTAGATGGGAATCAAGTAGCGGACTCATGGCTTTATCAGTAGAATTAGCTAGATGGCTCTGTCATTTTATTTCCGTTGGATTTTTTTTTGAATAAATGTTTAAGTTTTTCAGACAGTGTTCGAATTCAATTTATTTCAGTTGTAAAAAGTTAGTTTACTTTTAATTTTCGCAAAAAAAATTATTAAGTATTCTTTGGATTTTTTTTAATGAAGTTGGTATTTTATTTAAATAATTTTGTAATTTATTTATTAACGTACCCAATTTTCGGGGCGTTACACTCTATCTTCTTGACTTTCAGATTCCGACCATACATGCACAAAAAAGGAAAGAGGAAAAGACAGTGGGGCCACTTGGATAACACCAAATCCCTTATTGGGTCATGGAAGGGTCCTAGTGGAAAACTATGCGGTGAAAAAAGCTCTTGTCGCACATTCATGTGTGATAAAGGCCTGCAACGGTACTCGAGGTCTCGAGCACCATGTTGCGGTGCTCCAAGAGCACATAACAGCTTCTCCTTTGGCTTGGGTCTATGGGATCCACAAGAGAAATCAAGTGCAATTTTCCAAGTGTGGCTCCTACATGAATACTACTACACAAGTACTACATTATCAACCCAAGTTGTAAAAGTATGCATTGCATCTGTAGATTATGATAAGATGGGATTTATTGATTGCAAAGGGAAAGCAAAAGAATCAAAATCTCTCACTTTCACATAGGGGAACCTTTTGTCCGCATCATAAAAGACATACAGATCACTTCCCAGCCCCCAAGATTTTCTCACATCTGATTTCTTGATCAAACAACTAACAATTATTTGGATCCCGGATTCTTTTACAAGATATAAAAAAACCATAAATGAAGAGAAAAAGATAGGGAAGAAAATTCAAATGCTGGATTTGTTCTTATTACTTCTCTTGTTTTTCCATAAATTGGTAATCCGGATATAATCTTGAATGGGATGGATAGACGATTTTGACTTAGAGGAGGCACAATAATTGGTAACCCAAGGAGTTGGTACGATGATTAAGACCCGAGACTTAAAAATTTGCTATCTCTTAATAAATATAGAGGATCAAAATTCAATACTAAAAAAATGAAAAAATTTTGGGTACCGAATGGGTTCCACGTGGCCATGCCGAGCACAATCTCATCCTACGACTCTCTATCTCCTCTCATCCTACGACTCTCTCTCCTCATTTTCTCTCTCCTCTTCCGGACTATCGGATCGCATTTTGGACGGCTAAGATTGACGAGGGTATCACATGGGCAATACCCACCTAGCACAGAAAAATTTCTCCTAAAAAATAGAGGAAGGTTGAGAGGATGAGTTGGAGTTGTTTGGTACTGTCAAATAGAGTAATAGAGTATATGTTGGAAATGTTCTAAGCAATGCTGGATCCAATTAATGACCAGAGGGGGCACGTGACACCCAGGAATTTCTGATACTTACACTCTTCACCCTGTATATAAAGATCTACCATTTAAGCCCCCAAAACTTATATACTTGTTGAAATCCTAAATTGTTCAAGACTGCCTAATCTTCTAAATTATCCAAAACAACCCAAACTTTAAATCTTTTCTTGTAGGCAAAGGTATTGACTCTCCTCTCTGTCACGGTGTCTCCTCTTCAAGTTTCAACTTAGGAATATGATATTGGAATTCGTTCGATAATAAATTTGCTCTTCTTCTAAAGGATTATTCTTCTAAGATAAGAAAGTTGATCATTCGATGTATTAGTCGAATCTACTTGCTCTATGTTTCCAATAAAGGTTTTTGATGGGGTTTTAATTTTGTGCTTTTGATCAGCTATAATCTGGGAGTAATCTGTTGGAATTTTGTGAATGAAACCGGGGCACTCGGAGGGTCTCCCGAGGCAACCGAGACCACCCCACGGATTCATAACGTGTACGTGTTAATGCTGGGTAACTCCCCTCATGAAAGTGGAGATAATGGCAGCATCAAGTCCCATTCAAATTCGGATTAAGGGCAGGGGTTACAGAATCGGAATTGAATTGCACAATTCATTGGCAGCATTTGATTTCGTAATGAATTGGGAGGCTCCTCCTTAATACCCGAATTGAAGTTTTCAGCTCCTCCTACAGCTATAAATTGATAGATCTGCCTTTTGGTTCTTCTTCATAAATTCGTGCATTACATCATATTCCAAAAATTGTTATTGAGAGAGAGAGGCAGGCGTTAGCTTCAGTTCGCCAAGGCAGTCGATAGAGGTGTTCTGTAGGCCGTGATTTTTAGCCGTTGTATCCTGGGACGAAGACGTCGGTTCAACCTACAACACCCACGGTAGGCGGCGAATCTTTGTTAAGGAGAGTATGTTACACACGACTCGGCAGTTTGTATTTCTCTAATTTACAATTCTGTTATTTTTTCCAGTTCTTGTAATTTCTTTGTAAACTGTTCATGTATTGTAATTTCTTTGTAAACTGTTCATCTATTGTTATATCTAGTAGTTCTTGCAGTTGAATCTTCAATTCTTTCAGTTCAGCCGGCGCCATTCGAAAAGATGCCATGGAGATTGGTGCAGTTCCAGGTTGTAACTCGATTGTGAAATCCAACTCTCTATGCGGTGGCAGTCCGGGCAGCTCCTCGGGGAACACGTCTTCGTACTCACATACAATGGGAGGTAATCCTAACTCCATTCTGTCTGCCTCCTCCAGGGTTAGGCTTGCTAACCATCCAGACAATTGGTTATGCCACCTTGACCGTTGTGATGTTATTGCAAAGGAATCTTGCCTATCCCCCTTAAATTTGAAACAAGTTCCATCTTTTGAGTAAGCCGTCACAAGTTTTCGATGACAGTCTATGACAGCTCTATGGGCGGATAGACAATCCATTCCCAATATAATGTCAAAATCAGCCATGTCGATGACACGTAGATCACAAGTTAAACGTAGTCCAAAGACTTCCAGTTCGCACGCTTTGCAAACTAGCCCTACAGATATCTGTCCCCCTAGTGGTGAAGTGACACACATCGTTGTTCTTAGGTTTTCTGTTTCTAGTCCTAGGGATTTCATACATGCAGTTGAAATGAACGAGTGCGATGCTCCAGAATCAAATAACGCTTGTACACAAGTACTAAACAATATAAGTGTACCTCGTATAACAGAAGGGTCCTGCTCCTCATTTTCAGCTTGGAGTGCATAGATTCTGCCTCCTTGTCCTTGAGTTGCACCCTGACCATTCCCATTGTTCAGATATGGGCGGTTCTGTTGCTGATTCCAGTTTGACCTCTGATGATTGGCCCACCCTGGTTCTGATTCCCATAACCGATCTGCTTAGGAAGCTGATTTCCCATGTTGTTCCCTTCTTTTGGTGGTTTGGGGCAGTTGCTCTTGTAATGCCCTAACTCTTGGCAATTGAAGCAGCGAACTGTTTCCTTGTTGCGGTCTTGTGCTTGGTTCTGGCCTTGGCTCAGGTATGGTCCTTGGTTTGACCCACGGTTCTGGCCCTGGTTGTTTCTCCTCCACTGTTGGTTGTTCTGTGGTTGAGATCGATTGTAATTCTGAGTATACGGCTTGGGTGCAGAGTATCCTTGGTTGTTGTTGCGGATTGGTCCTCCTGATGCCTGGTTGTCCTTTGATCTGCTCTTGAAGTCATTGCTTTCCCTTTCCATCATGAGTGCGCATTTTACCACCTGGGCATACGTCGGGTATTCTAGTGCCATCACTGATCGGCGCGTGGCTCCAAGTCCCCATTCAAACTTCCTTGCTTTTGCTTCATCCGTTGGAACTAGAGTTTTGGTGTGTCGAGACAGTTCCTCGAACTTGGCAGCGTACTGGGAGACACTCATAGAGCCTTGTCTCAAGCTCATGAACTCTTGAATCATCGCTTGCTTGATTGGAGCAGGGAAATATTTGTCGAGAAAAATTGTCTCGAAGTTTTCAAATGTCATCGTCGTCACGTCGTGGAGCGTCTCCGTCATTTTCCACCAGTGTTGAGCTTCTCCTTGCATCTGGTACGTAGCCAATGCAATGCAATCTTCATCTCTCGTGATTTCTAGTGTTTTGAGCACCTTCTTAATCTCTTCGAGCCAAGTCTCCGCAGCGGTCGGGTTAGGCTCGCCATGGAAGGTTGGTGGTCAACGCTTGCAGAACTCGTTCAAGGCTTGACTACGATTAAAGGGCCCTGAGGTGTATGAGTTGGTGGTTGTCGGGGGATGTTGGTGGTTGCAGCTATGAAAGCTTGAAACATCTGAGCGAGGTCTTGTACACCGATCTGTCCGTTGTTCCCCTCATTGTTTTGGTTGTTGTTGTTGTTGTTGCCATTGTGACCGTTCCTCGTGTTCGCCATCTACATTGTTAAATTTTAAATAATAATTTTAGAAGGGGGTTTTCTAGCGTTGATGGTCGTTTATAGTAAAATAATAATAATAAAAAAAATAAAATAAAATCTAACTGAGCAAGGAAGGGGATAATATTTAATTAAAAGCATAGTTTCATAGATAACCAAAGATTGTGGGTTTACATCCATTTTACATGTTACGATCAGAAAATTACATGCAAAGTAAACCAATCACTAGCACTACAAGACATATCATGTACCCATGTGCTACAAAAAGTCATTGATCTCTCCCATCCTAGTACCATAACTACGACCTACTAGTACTACTACTCTAATCTAAACTGGCGATGGTGGCTCATTCGGATCTTCATCGTCCTCCGAGTCTGAAGATATCTCAATGATGATTGGTGGTGTCGGCGGTGGTGGTGAGTAGACTTGCACCGGTGACTCGGGTGGCGGGGTAGCTGCTCCAGATTGGTGAGACCCCACGCTCTCCGGCGATGGCAAGCGATAAGAGACATATGGGTGCGTCAGCGCTTCGGTTTCCAGTCGTTGATAAATTGTGTCATCATTGATCATCTTGGATGCCGCTTCATGTTTTAGAATGTGGTTCTTTGTTCGGAAATGCACTAGCTATCTCCTTTTCTCCATTGGACAATCTGGAGAGTCCTCGACCACTTTTTGATATCGTGCTTGACCGCATTTTCAGCTTGTATTTGGATCCATAACGCGTGTTCACGTTTATCCTGAGGTATAATATGTCGCCCACGTGCAGTGTAGTGACCATACTCATCGAAGTGGAAGTCAAAAGCTTCTGACGAAGACAAAGACATCCTACATTTAGGAAATTTAGAGTTTAATTAGTATAAATTTTACAATAAGAAATTTAATTATTTATATATAACAAAAGTACATATAAGATACACTTAGCTACCAAAGTTACGCCCACGGAACCTAGTGCTACCCTTTTCCACGTCCGCGAGGTCTCTTAAACCTAAGCTCTGATACCAAGTTGTAACGCCCCGATTTTCGGAAGCATTAATTTAAATCTTTTAATAAATGATTAATATAAATAAAAAGGATCTCACTAATTAAGCAGCGGAAATAACATAGTTGTCTTAGTTTGAGTACAAATAAACATAGTACTTTTCTTGGGAAAGTTAAATTACATTTGTCCCACAAAATAAAGGAGGTGTTGGATCTCTAGAGGTTCAGGTTTAGATCCCACTCTTCTGCTGCTAACTGCTCAGTAGGGAATTCCTCCGTCTGGTAGTACGCTCCTCCTTCTCCTTCAATACCTGGCGTAAAATGCCAGGGCCATAACAGCACCATGAGTGATAAATCACCCAATAGATAACTCCTACCCACCAACCCTTACCTTACAATTAACCAGAGTTCATAAATATTTGAAAGAAAGTACAGAATTAAATAACAAACAAATGATTTCATTAACTAGCCTTGAACTTATATTTTCTTCTAAGTTCTCAACCTAGAGAACTTTCCTCCCCAAATAACCACTAAGGACTATGACCAATCCGTGATTAAACCCCCCCCCCCCCCCCCCCCCCCCCTTGCTTGCCCTGACTGGGAGCCCTGACGGAAGGCATAAGTTACGTACTTAATCCAACCGTCAACCGCCTCACAAGGATGAATTTCCCAGGGACTGACTGTACCACTGGGCTACGAGTGACAACTGTCAGCTCCTGTAGGTATATAGCCGTACTCGGTCTATAATACATCCACCCTTTTAACGCCTCAGAATTCAAATGAAGTAATCACAGATGGTCATATCCTAGGGTTTCGAAATCCTGGCAGGCTGCCAAATAACCCTCCAAACCGAAATCACTTGACTGACTGCCATCCATCTCATCAAATGTCATTCGAAATCCTTATTCAATTTTCCCGTTAACTTAACGTCTATGTGATTTCTACACACGAACACCAAACCCGGGAACCTATTTGTCCATTCTAACAATCAACATTTTTATCTAAGTTTGCATTAATAAATAAAGAACAAAACAATACAACAGTTGATAACGTGCATGCGATTCACATATAATTTATTCGGGATGAGTCCAAGTGACTTTTGGGTTTGTTGTGGCATAACACATAGTTTGATTTTTGTAACTACAACCCAAGGGGATTAAATTTATAAATGCGAGCCTTGATAATTTCATCAGTATGTAGCTTAGGGATAATATGATATTTGATCTCAAAATGTTTATAGCAGATAACTTCTAAAAATATTATAAAAAAAAATGGATCCTTTTAAGGGTTGTCAAGAAATTTATAAAACTCTAGAATCTTAATATTTCTTGAACCTTTATGAAATTCCTAATAGGCCTAAAAAGGAAAGTTTAACTTATACTTTTTTTTTTATTAACAGAAGATCCTAATTATGTGTATATGACTAATGCTTTTATAAAAAAAATAACAATGTTCACACTTATCATTGTTTGAGGGTTTAAGCGATGTATTCATCACCATACGTATCTTTCATAATATAAACAATTTAAAGAAAATAAATTAATAAGCAGAAGGGTTGATAATCTAATTGCAAAATATTTTCCAAGAAAAATAGAAAATCATTTTTAAGGCTTTTAGTGGGATTTATGAAACTTAGAGTTTAATAACAAAATTTATTTTACACTACGTCGTTTTTAGCAAGTAAATCAATATAAAGAAGTTTTATTACTACAATATACACTTGGGCTTGATCAAAACTGTTCATAAAAAAAAATTAGCATAATTCTAAATCACCACTACTATGATAATATTCCTAGATTGCTAGTTACATAAGAGTAGTTAGTCAAGGCTTTGGGCTGGATATTAATGTAAAAATATATATATCTATACTAAACAGTAAACATGCTAGTTCTAACATGATTACAATAATGCACCAAATCAGAAAAACCATTGGGGTCTCTACACAACAATAACATGTATGATAACGAGATTAACCGAAATAAACTTCCAAACTATACTGGAATAGCTTGCAGTTGTGAGGTCTCTGAACAAAGAGTATAATTTTAATTCCAAAGTTTAACACATAAATTATGTAAACCAAAGGGTTGAAATATGATAAAAAAAAAATACTTCATCTCATCACTTTGTAAACCACGTTGTACAGGTATGGAGCCATCATAGTGCTGAACCACACTTTTTCGGGAAAACAGAGTATAAACGGCAAGTCGGTTTTGATGCATGGGTGTGTTTCCCTTTCGTTTCTAACCCATAAAACAACTCATAAATATCATAATATACTTAGGGGAAGTGGATAAAAATTAATCTACCTCTCCTCCGAAGATCAAAGCAAGGAAATGATATTTTTTGGCAAAACCGACACCGACGAAGATGACCGGCAAGAAGGACTTCGGGGTGGCTTTGAGGTGGTGATTTGGAGTGTTTTGAGGGTGCTTGAGAGTATAGGAGAAGTTTTGAGTGTGGCAATGTGTACACTAAATCCAACTATCTCTCTCTCTCTCCTAGAAACTCCATTGATGCTCTAAGTTTTAAGCTCTATTTCTCACTTGATTTTCTTTTCTGATTGGTAGAGTATTTGCAGGTGAAGGAGTGAAGAGAGTGCTGTAAATTTTCAGATTAAGGGAGGAAAAGTTATAGGGGAATGGGTGTAGAGCAAAATCCCATGGGTTTAGAGGTAAAACATGGTCCATTGGTTAGAGGAAACTCCCCCTTAGTGGTGTTGAGATGTTATAGGCTGATTTCAAATGGTAAACAAAAATGGTTAAACATGGATTGACAAGGTGGAGATGATGTATTAGATGGGTGAGGTGATGTCTAGTTGGGTTATAAGTATAGTTAGAGTATTTAGGTTAGGCTAATGGAATAATATATGTAGGAACATATATGTAGACATACATGCAAGTATCTAAGAAGGTTAAAATGTGATATTCCAAGAAATCTATTTAGGCTAAATGATTAACCTACAATAAGATGATTTATTAAAACGAATTTTTATTTATGAAAATATCGGACCGTTACATGGTTGCTAAGTTTAGATTGTTAATCTATACTTATTGTCATGATTGTGAAAATAGTTTCACTAATTTGTGGTTTGTCATTTCTCAGGTTAAGATGACAACTGGAAAGAGCAATGAGACTCCAAATGTGGGAAGCTCGAGTGCTGCTACTCCTTTGCATGGAGTCCCCTCGATACCGATGTCCCATGTTGATAAGCCTGGGAAGTTTGGTCCAGGGGTTGATTTCAAGAGATGGCAACAGAAGATGATGTTCTATCTGACCACTCTCCATCTTGCTGGGTGCTTGTCTGAGGATGCCCCAGTTGTTGTTGAAGATGAGACAGACAACCAGAAGCGACAAGTTCTGGATCAGTGGAAGAATGCTGATTATCTGGCCAAGAACTATGTCTTGAATGCTCTTGATGACTCGTTGTACTTTGTGTTCAATGAGGCGAAGTCGGCCAAGGAACTGTGGGAGTCCTTGGACGAAAAGTACAAAATTGAGGGGGCCGGGCCTAAAAAAATTCGTGGTGGGCCGCTTCCTTGATTATACTATGAAAGATGAAAGGCTTGTGACTGAACAGGTCCAAGAGCTCCAGATGTTGATCAATGAAATCTAAGCAGAAGGGATGTTGTTGCCTGAGCCATTTTTGGTGGCTGCTATCATCCATAAGCTTCCAGGAACTTGGAAGGAGTTCAAGAGTTATCTCATGTTTAAGAACAAGGAGATGACATTGAAGACTCTCTTCTACAAGCTCAATGTCACAGAAGGAAATCGGGCTAGGGAGAAGGCTGCCAATGAGGCTGAAATGACAAAGGCCAACATGGTGGAGCATGGTCGTCCTTCCTCAAGTGGTGGTGTGAGAAAGAACAATCATGACAAGCGGTCTAACAAGCAGAAGGGCAAGAGTGCCAATCTGGGACCGAAGGGCGGTGTCGCTAAAAAGCAAAAAGAGAAGTTCCAAGGGAAATGCTTCAATTGTGACAAGTTTGGCCATAAAGCATCGGAGTGCAAGAAGCCACCTCGTCCACACGCGCATGTTACAGAAGCCTCGGGAGGTAGTTCTGACATGAACTTCTCAGCTATGGTATCTGAGGTGAACATGGTGGGCTCGAATCCACGGGAGTGGTGGATTGACACTGGGGGCTACCCGCCATATCTGTTGTGACAAGAAAATGTTCACGTCACTTTCGCCGGTAAATGGAGAGAAGTTGTTAATGGGGAATTCAGCGACCTCAGATATTGCTGGTGAAGGAACAGTGGTCCTGAAGATGACTTCAGGGAAGACATTGACCCTGAACAAGGTGTTGTTCGTGCCAGACATTCGCAAGAATCTGATATCTGGTTCTCTGTTGAGCAAGCACGGCTTTCGCATGGTGTTTGAATCAGATAGGGTCATTCTGACTAAGGTTGGATCATATGTAAGGAAAGGCTATATGGCCGATGGTTTATTTAAAATGAATGTAATGGCTGTTATCCCTACTATCAATAAGACAAATGCCCCAGTTGCTTATGTGCTTGAGTCTTCCATTTTGTGGCATGGTAGACTAGGTCATGTTAATTATGAATCTATGCGTAGATTAGTTAACTTGGACCATATTCCAGCTTTTAATATTGATACAAATCACAAGCAAAGTTTACTAGGACTTCGTTTCGATCGGTTGAAAGAAGTGCCGAACCATTGGGGCTAATCCACACTGATGTGTGTGATTTGAAGTATGTCCAAACGCCGAATGCAAACAAGTATTTCATTACTTTTATTGATGATAGCACGAAATATTGCTATGTGTACTTGCTAAAGAGCAAGGATATTGAAGCGTTGGACAAGTTCATTCTTTTTAAGAATGAGGTGGAGAACCAACTTAGCAGTAAGATTAAGGTGGTGAGAAGTGACCGAGGTGGTGAATTTGAATCACCGTTTAGTAATTACTGTGCTGAACACGGTATTATTTATCAAACCACTGCACCTTACTCGCCTCAACAGTACGGAATTGCGGAGCGTAAGAATCGTACATTGAAAGAAATGATGAATGCTATGTTGGTTAGTTCTGGGTTGCCTCGGAACATGTGGGGTGAAGCGGTGTTGACCGCTAACTATCTTTTGAATTTAGTGCCCCGCAAAAAGTTAGACAAAACACCTTATGAGTTGCTCAAAGGTAAGAAGCCTTCTTTAAGCACTTGCGAGTGTGGGGGTGTCTTGCTAAAGTAGCAATACCTCCTCCTAAGTATGAGAAGATAGGACCGAAAACCGTTGACTGTGTGTTCATCGGTTATGCACATAGTAGTAGTGCATATCGGTTCCTTGTGTATGAGTCTGGAGTACCAGATATACACAAAAACACTTACATGGAGTCTATAAATGTGTCATTTTTTTAGCACATTTTTCCGTATAGATCCATCGGGGAGTCCAGTTCAGTGAAACGGACATTGCATCCTGCTAATCATAGCAGTGGAGACCAAGAAAAGGAAGTTGATGTTGAACCTAGACGCAGCAAGCGTGCTAGGACATCAACGTCCTTTGGTCCAAACTTTCTCACTTATTTGTTAGAAAGTGAGCCTCAGACTTACAAGGAAGCTGTTAGCTGTCCTGAAGGTCCTCTGTGGAAAGAGGTCATTAAAAGTGAAATCGACTCCATCCTACAGAACCATACGTGGGAACTGGTGGATCTGCCACCTGGTAGTAAGCCTCTGGGCTATAAGTGGATCTTCAAGAGGAAGATGAAAGCAGATGGGTCGATAGATAAGTACAAAGCTAGGCTTGTCATTAAAGGCTATAGGCAAAAAGAAGGCCTAGATTACTTTGATACTTATTCGCCGGTCTCAAGGATCAATTCCATTCGGATGATAATCGTTGTCGCTTCGTTGCGAAACCTTGGGATACATCAGATGGATGTAAAAACAGCTTTCCTAAATGGCGATTTAGAAGAAGAAATCTATATGGAACAACCCGAGGGTTTTTCCTCGCCAGGCCAAGAGAGGAAAGTCTGTAAGGTTGTTAGATCTCTATATGGTTTAAAGCAAGCTCCGAAACAATGGCATGAGAAGTTTGACAATGCAATGTTGTCTAGTGGCTTCTGCATCAATGAATGTGACAAATGTGTTTATGTCAAGGACACTGATGAAGGATATGTTATTATGTGTCTCTATGTTGATGATATGCTCATTGTTGGTAGTAACGACATGGTCATTCGATCTACCAAGGATATGTTGAACTCTAAGTTTGACATGAAAGATATGGGCCTTGCAGATGTGATACTAGGTGTGAAGATCACCAGAACATCTGATGGACTTGCGTTGTCTCAGACACACTACGTTGACAAAATCCTTGAAAAGTTCAACCAGTCTAATACAGGCAACGTAAGAACCCCCGTGGACGTAAGTCTCCATTTATCCAAGAATGGGGGGGGGGGGGGAAGTAGGGATGGCAATTTCACCCAAAACCAATGGATACCCGAACCAAATCAACCCTATCGGAGCGGTTCTTTACATTTTTTCCTACCCATGGAGCGGGTTTGGTTTTCAAAACATGATACCCGGCGGGTTTGGATTTGGGTTTGGTCTTAGTAAGTATTCGGCCAAACCCAAACCCAAACCGATCCATATAATATTACTTATAGGATATATATAACCATATTATATTTTTATAGACATGTAATTTTTATTTTTCAATTCATAACTTTAAATGTCTTTTCATTTCATCTCCCTCCTTATTCCTCTCAAATCCCTTAAAAATCTCAAGAGTCTCTATATGAACCTCTTAAGAAAAGTTTTATTATTTAGTTATTTCCTTTGATTATGTTGGAATTTAGATGTTTAATGATAAAATCATATGGTATGTTACTTTTTTATTTTAATAAATATTTTTTTTCCTTCATATGTTCAGTTCATTAATGGAATGAATATTAATGCGGGTTTGGTGCGGTTTGGATAAAATCCAAATCCATATGGTTTGGTTATGGTGCACTAAAATTCATACCCGTTGGATATTGGTTTGGATTTGGGTATAGATAAATGCTTTGGATTTGGGTATGATAATCGCAAAACCCGGACCAAACCGATCCATTGCCATCCCTAGGGGGAAGGGTGTCTCAATTAGAGTATTCTCGGATAATTGGGAGCCTCATGTACTTGATGAGTTGTACAAGGCCTGATATAGCCTACTTAATAAGCAATTGAGCAGATACACGAGTAATCCAGGACACGATCACTGGAAGGCGATAGTCAGAGTACTACATTATTTGAGGTATACTCGTGATCTGGGGTTGCACTATACCAAATATCCAACAGTACTAGAAGGGTACTATGATGCGAATTGGATATCAGTTATGAAGGACTCAAAATCCACGAGTGGATATGTCTTCACGCTTGGTGGTGCAGCAGTTGCTTGGAAATCTTCTAAACAGACGTGTATAGCACGGTCTACAATGGAATCTAAAGTCATTGTTTTAGATAAAGCAACTGAAGAGGCTGAGTGACTACGACAGTTCCTGGAAGATATTCCAAGATGGTCAAAACCAGTGCCAGCTATTAGTATCCACTATGATAGTCAAGCTGCGATTGGTAGGACATTGAGTGCCAACTACAATGGGAAGTCTAGACATATACATCGAAGACACAATACCATTAAACAACTGCTCTCAAGTGGGGTTGTCACAATTGACTACGTAAGGTCAAAAGACAATATTTCGGATCCGCTAACCAAAGGGTTATCTCGAGAGCTAGTTGAGAAAGCATCGAGAGGAATGGGGCTAAAGCCACTAAGCTCATAGTTACTGTGGAGATTTGATCTCTTGCCCATTTCTATGATGCAGAACAGTGAAGCCTGTAAAGTGGAAAAGGTTAAGCGTTGCTTTTAATGACTCTTATGCGTCAGAGATGCCGAGCGGGGTATAGCAGGATACCCTTTATAAGAAGGTCACCTATGTGAGTATGAAGTGGGGCCGCTTCTTTGAGAATCCTGGCGAAATTCTCGAGAAAATACTTGCAGAACCAGGAAGGGGGGTGTCATTGCCGAAATGAACCCAACAGTGAGAACTAAACTACGTCAGGAGAAGTCCTGTGTGACGTCTGTTGTCTAAGTTTACACCGTCGGCAGAACAGTTCAAAGCGGGTTCGAACACTGGTCTGCCAGTAAACTCGATAGGCCATCACAAGGGAAGGTTCAAGGCCAAAAGCTACCTATCCTATGCAGGAATTATCTGTTGCCTCTCTCTCGGGTCAGCTTTGTACTCTGCGTCAATGTGCCTGCCAATTTTCATTCATGGGGGGGATTGTTGGAATTTTGTGAATGAAACCGGGGCACTCGGAGGGTCTCCCGAGGCAACCAAGACCACCCCATAGATTCATAACGTGTACGTGTTTATGCTGGGTAACTCCCCTCATGAAAGTGGAGATAATGGCAGCATCAAGTCCCATTCAAATTCGGATTAAGGGCAGGGGTTACAGAATCGGAATTGAATCACAATTCATTGGCAGCATTTGATTTCGTAATGAATAGGGAGGCTCCTCCTTAATACCCGAATTGAAGTTTTCAGCTCCTCCTACAGCTATAAATTGATAGCTCTGCCTTTTGGTTCTTCATCAGAAATTCGTGCATTACATCATATTCCAGAAATTGTTATTGAGAGAGAGAGAGGCAGGCGTTAGCTTCAGTTCGCCAAGGCAGTCGATAGAGGTGTTCTGTCGGCCGTGGTTTTTAGCCGTTGTATCCTGGGACGAAGACGTCGGTTCAACTTACAACACCCACGGTAGGCGGCGAATCTTTGTTAAGGAGAGTGCGTTACACACGACTCGGCAGTTTGTATTTCTCTAATTTACAATTCTATTATTTTTTCCAGTTCCTGTAATTTCTTTGTAAACTGTTCATGTATTTTTATATCTACGGAATTTTTTCTTTGGATCTGTGATTGCCACTGTAATTTTTCCAACATAATCAACATGGTCCAATATTGTGTAAAACTATAAAAATATGAGAATCAATGATTGTTGAGGTGAAATGCAAAATTTATGTATAGTGAAACTTGATGAATGGGTATCTTCCTTTTGTTAAACTTTTGTACTTTGTAATGAATATTAATTGGCATGTTGTACTCTATGGTAGAAATATATAATCAAAATTATAATGAGTGGGGACCTTAAATTATGCTACAAAGAAAGAAAGGGACATACACGCTTCTACACAATATTAACTACATATGTCATGATCAAATCTTTGTGGGTTTTGTTTGTTTATTACCTGATTTTTTATTTTCTTATGAGAGCAAGTCTACCCATGTCCTAAACTATGCCAAAGCCAAAATCCGGCACTCGAATGGCTAAGCCCTCTCCACCCGCATACCAAAACTAATGCTAAATTTTGGCAATGCCATGCTTTGTGTTAAATTTGGCATCAATTTTGGCAAGTGCCGAATTTGTCATATCATCCAAGCCATTTGATTTGCATGAAAAAATGAGATGGGTTTAATCCAATGTCTAATCTTGAGATTGTACCAATATGACACCAAACCGGTGCTTATAGCTTGCTTTGTTTTGCTTTTTGTTTTTTTTTTTGTTTGTTTGGACTTTTTAACACTGTAGCAAGCTAAAAAATACTTTGACAATACCATTTTGGCATCAACGGGAGGGCAACGTGAAAGGAAAAGTTTAACTCATAGGAGAAATGGATTCCTTTTTCAAAATCCTTGGAAAGTAAGTTTGTAAGCACATATAACTCATAAGCATTGTAGAAAAGCTTAGAAGTTCACTCATTCCAAGGTCTCATATCCAAAATTTAGCATGTATTATTAACTCTTATGGGACGACGGGATTTAATCCATATGAGGATTTATTCAAACTTTATGAAACCTTGTCAGTGAGCTATGGGATTGGTCCATCCCCACAAATTAGTTGAGATGCAGCTGGTTTTAGTGTCATGTATTATCAACAACAAAAAATCAGGAAAAAAAAAGGGTCCGTTTTCGGGGAGGACATAGTAAAGGGGTCTTTACTTCAATAAGAACATCAACTTTTTCTTTAATGTCAAAAGGACAAATCATCTATACATTCCAAAAATGCCCCCACTAGCCAATGAAAGTGCCTAAACCTAAACCCTAGGGTACCCTATGAAAGTGCCTAAAATCCTAGGGTACCCTATGAAAGTGTCTAAACTACTAAAACCCTATAATTGAAAAGTGCACCCTAAACCTAAACCCTATGGTACCCTATGAAAGTGCCTAAAATACTAGGGTACCCTATGAAAGTGCCTAAACAACTAAAACCCTATAATTGGAAAGTGCACCCTAAGTGCCTAAACCCAAAATGTTTAAACCCACTATACCCTACCCCAAAGAGTCTAAACCCCCTAAAATTGAAAAGTGCATCCTAATTTTGTCCCACCCACCCAAAACGCACGCATGAGAGAGAGAGAGAGAGAAAGAGAAAGGGACGGCGTGGGGCAATTGATGTGACGGGTCACATCACAATCGTTAGTGATGTGAGCGTGAGTGGGGCAATTGCTTTTGTCCGTGGGGCAATTGCTTTTGTCCGCGGGAAATTCCTCCGCGTGGCGAGCGTGAGTGATGTGGTTCATTAAGGGTATTTTTGTCTAGTGTTGTCCTTGAGACATGAAAAATTTCCTATCAATGTATTGGATGCCTTAAAATAAGTTAAGTTGGACTAAACACCATTTAAAGCCCCAAATTTATCCTTTAGACCAATTTTTTGAAAAAAGGACTCAGTTATTCGAGCATTGTTACGCATGGCTTCTAACTACACTTTTGTATGATGCCCACACCAAAGTGTGTGGAACCATAAAATGTATGGTGCAAAATCCCTATGTCGCAATGCTTCTAAAGCATGGAATAACCTCTGTTTTGTAGGTCCGTCCTTGGATATAATATAGTGTTTCAAAATAATCATTTGTACTTTACCTAGTATCTACGAAATATCTTCACGCACACAAAAAAAAAAAAAAGGAACTTCAATTCTCTAACATGACTAGAACCACTTTAATGGGTCCTACTTTATTTTAATTACAAAATAAAGTCAGTGATTTGGGTGTATCCTATTTCTTAGTACAAACTCCTTGATGTCCATAAAAAGGCAATGCTGAGTTTAATTTAAACTATTTTATGGTGTGTTTTCTTGAAAAGGGTAGTTATGACAGTTTTATTCACCTCAACCAAATTTTGCTTTTTCATTTATAATTGTTTGTTCTCTGTTTCAAAAGATGAAAGAAGAAAAGGATACAATCATTAGAAAGAATCCAACTATGTGAAAAGAGAATATAATATAGCAAATCCGTATGCTTTTTAGTACTATATATTATCCTCACAAAAGAAATTTTCCCAGTCAAATTAAAATTTATTCGATGCAAAAATTCAAGAGTTAAATTTATGAAGGAGAAGGAATATAAGAAAATAAAATGAAGTGAACGAAGTTAATTCCAGTCTTTTCTTTAGTTAACAAGGAAATGAGAAGAAATCGAAACAAGTAATTCGGAAAGAAAAAAAAAACAGAAAATTTCCTTAATATTCATGTATTTACATGAGTAATTTAGTTCTTTCACATTCTGCTATATAAATTCATGATCCATATACATAACATCAAAGTGATCGCGTGTAAAATAAGGATTTTAATTAATTTCGTGATTGGCATGTCATATGGTTCCACCAGATACATAAGTTAATAAATAGGATTACATGATGCCGGGTGTTTACAACGCCACTTCCATGAAGGAGGATGGTTTCCAATACCGAAACTTTTTTTTCGGCGGCATTTATTTATTTATTTTTGTTCGTGTCTCTTTTAGATATAGAGATCTTGTCTTCTTTCTTCCCTTTTGTGTTGTAGTTGTAATTTATTTAAATTTATATAATAAAGTTTTTGCTCTTAAAAAAATGCCAATTGTGCTTTTTGTTAAGACAATCATAGAATATCTAACCCACTTTTTGTTTAAAGACTCTCCCACAATAAGGGTAAAGTATAACTATTAAAACCCACAATGAACCAGTCAATGACTTTATTAATCATCCAATTAGTCGCCTTAAATTATGGTACAAAGAAACAAAGGGACATACATGCTTCTACACTAAATTAACTAAATATGTCATGATCAAATCTTTGTGGGTTTTGTTTGTTTATTACCTGATTTTATTTTATTTTATTACTACTGAATTATTGTTCACGATAAAGAATTTCTTGCCTTTCACAACCAATAAAAAAAAGGATATGTCAAACATTTTAATTAATTTTTTTAGCCAATATTTTAATTAATGTTGTGATTCTAGTTTTTGCTCTATGCACTCCGTCTCATTGTGAGAAGAATGAGATACAGTCATACAGACGTTTCATAACATAATTTCTACTTTTTTAGATTCGCCTTATGAATATGACACAAGTTTAATAAACAAATTTATCCAAATAAGACAACCAAAAACAAAATTTTGGACAAATGGTCCGAAATCATCCGATAGTCTCCATTTTCCAAAATAAGTCACGATGCTAAAAGTCACTTTTAAAATTTGTCATTATTCTAATAAACAAATTAAAAAAATCCAAATAAAACTACCAAATATATACTCTCTCCGTCCCAATTTGTTTGCCCTTTTTGGGGAAGTGGGTTTTTAAGGGGTGTGAAAACTTTGTATTGACTTTTCTATTTTGCCCCTAAATCCAGTCAATGTTACTGTGACCAAATTTGTGAGGCTAATTTATTATATGAAAGTCAAAACATATTCAAAATGAATCTTGTTTGATAGATAACAATTAGTTTTATTATACAAAATTTTCAAAATCATAAAAACCGTTATAAAATAAAAGATAATAGACTAGCCAATTAAGATGGAAAAAGTACTTTTTAAGGGTAACTTTGAAAAATGACCCAGTTTTGATGGATATTTTTAGAAGTAGGACAAATATTTTGGGACATCCCAAAATGGAAAGGACCAAGAAATTGGGACGGAGGGAGTAAAATTTTGGGCTAATGGTCCGAAATCATCCGATACTCTCCTTGTTTTTCAAAATGAGTCATGGTGCTACAAGTCACTTTTAAAATTTGTCATTATTCAAATTATTTTTGCCTTTGTTAGTTTTGCGTTAAACTTTTGCGACCCACCGACGAGAGGAATCAGAAAAAATGCCCTTATGCGATGCTTCTCTCTGGAGATTCTTTGAGACCACGAAATCGTAACTTATCCAGCACTACTCAAATTAGCCCTACCACAGTACCACAGTATCTATAAAAGCTTGGAGGAAACTGTGGTTAAGTCGTCTCACACCTCTGGTTAACAGCCATATACACTCGACAGCGTTTTGAGTACAGCACAGCATCTTCATTTCTTCTTACCTGGGTCACCTGCAGAGTGCAAGCCTTTCGCCGTCTTCTACGAATTACCCAATTTCTCTCTCTACACATACACATATACATACATACATCTACTAGTCTATACATATTGAACGACGGTTTTGTTTGCCTTGGAAATCTAAGCCAGCTGGCTGTGATGATCACAGCTTTTGGGAGACCTATTTAACGCTTAAGGATTTGCGTACGTCGGTCTTTTCGAGTAACTATTTCTCAACTTGGAGTTTGATTTGGTTTCAAGAGGTGGGTATTTGTTTAATTTAGTTTTTTCGTCTTCTTTGAATCGATTGATTGAGAAGATGACAAAGAAGTTTAAGTGATTAAAAATTGGGGTTTGTCTGAGTTTACTTGCGGATTTTGGTCATCTTATCTGTGTTTATTGACTTCTCCTTCTAATGATTGGTTTGCAATAGAAAACATACATCTTTAACTGTGATGACCTCAACTTGATAATTTTCTTTAGTAGAATCTTGTAGGCAATTAAAGAATTGGGTTTGACTGTTGATTACTTTTTTAATTACTTGTGCTACTAATTTTTTATTAGTACTGATTAGGACACAAGTGAAAGATTTTCTCCAAGTAAAATATTTATATATAAAGGTATATGTGTTATGTGTATGTGTATGTGTATATATGTCCTTAAACTCGGTTGAAATTGTCTTATAGCCATTTTTTGGGACTCACCTTGATGTCATGAAATTTTGAACTTGTTTCTTTTTTGAAGAAGGTCTGTGCTTTTGTTGATGTAACAGTTGTTTGGCAGTTTTGGATTCCTCACTAGTGAATTCCACAAGTACAGAAGTTAGCTCTTACTTCATCATGCCTCTATCAGAGTTTTATGGAATGGCTAGAGGGAAGGTTGGATCTGCTCCACAGAAAACAATTCCATATTCAACTGATCAAACTCCTTTGTAAGTTTGATTTCAATTAACTTCTGAAATATTTCAGATCTCTGCCGTGTAGTATATCCATTGATGTGACCCATTAGTCCTTCTTTTCCCTTGTTCTATCCTGAATTGCCTTTTGTTTATCAAACTGGTTTTTTTCTGGAAATATTAGTGATGTGTTCACTTGAAGTACATGTTTGGTGTAAATTGTCTTGGACACATTAATGCTTTGTTTCCCTTGTTTTAGCTTGAATTGTCTGGTCTTTCTGGAAAAGGAAAAAAAAAATGGTGATAGGTTCGGTTGAATTACAGAATACTTCAGTCCCATCAGTTGAATTACAGATTATTTCAGGTCTCTATTATTATAGTTTCTGAAATCTCAAGTTTAGAACTTGAGACCCATTTTTGCTGCTTCTTTTTCTCCCTGTTCTAGATTGTATTGACTTTATCTTCTAGCTAGTTCTGGAGAAAATATAGACTTGTTTTGAATGCGGAGTTGAAAATGAGTTTGTTGAACTAGTTTGTGGAAATAATCAGATTATGATGCTAGGACAGTACAGTAGAGCTAGTAGAAGTCCTATTCCAAATTCTGTAGTTGAATTTCACTTGGTTTTAGAAAATTAAGGGTTAATTGTTTTTGTTTCAGTTGTTGAGACTCATTACCGCTTTTTGTCTCTGTCGAATTATCTTGTTTGTTACTGTTTTCTTTTTTTTTCTCTGAAAATATTGGTGCTGGGTTTGGATGCAGGCGTGAAAATGATTTTGTTGAACTAGTTTGGGATAATGGTCAGATTATGATGCAAGGTCAGTCCAGTAGAAGAATCCACACTCCAAACAATTTTCAATCGCAAACTATGAAGCATAGAGACAAAGATCTAGGCAATGTTACCAATTCCAAGACTGGAAAGTTTGGGACGTTAGATTCTGCTTTCAACGATTTTGCAACAGCAATGCCATCGGGGGAAATGGGATTCAGCCAAGATGATGACACTGTACCTTGGTGGAACTATCCCTTTGTCGATTCTCTACAACATGATTACTGTTCTGAATTATTACCTGAATTATCTGGTGTGACTGTAAATGAGATATCTGCCCAGAATAGTTTCTCATCGGTCGACAAGAGAAATAGTTGTAACCAGACAAATAGGGGTACAACTGGTGTATCTGATCATAATGGCTTAAGTTTAGAACTTGTAAACAGATCAAATGTTTCTTCTTCAGAAGTTGGCGAGTCTTCAAGATCAAGAAGTGGTCAGTTCTTTCCGTGGTCTTTCCAGGAAAGTCCTAGGCCGATTCCCTCTCTTAGATCTGGAGTTTCAGGTGTTATTAGCAATGATACCAGCAATGCAAAGCATGATAATTGCGGGGATTCCATTCGGGCTCAACCTTTGGCAGACGATTTGTCTAGCATAAAGATTCAGAAGCAAGATTCAGGACTGCCTAGCCCTAGCCCTAGCTCCAATTTTCTTAACTTCTCACACTTCTCCAGAACTGCTGCTCTTGTTCGAGCTAATCTTCAAACTGTCGGTCCTATGGGAGTCGAGAATAAGGGGACTGCTCCAAGTAGTAGCATTCTTGCTGAACCTATGCTTGTTGATTTGAGTAATGGTTTAAGAAATGAAATGGGTTCGCATAGCCAACCTAATTCAGTCCCACCCAAGATAGACTCAAAACCAGAGGTGGCTAAGCCACTGGAGGAGCCACATAATGTTCGTCGAGAAGATTCTGACCAGAATGATAACTTGCCAAATCAAGTATTGGGTAAATCTAAAGGAATGCCAGATGTGGAAAAGATTATAGATCCAGTAGTTGCTTGTTCGTCAGTGGGTTCTGGAAATAGTGCAGAGAGAGCTTCAAATGATCGACCACATAAATTCAAGAGAAAAAATCAGGAGACTGATGACTCTGAAGGCCGAAGTGAAGTATGTTGAAATATTGGATGGTACTCTAACTTTTCAAGTCTTCCCACTTGTATCTTTTAAGAGGTAAAACTTATACGCAGGATGTTGAAGAAGAATCAATTGGCGTGAGAAAAGCAGCTGCTGCTGCTCGAGGAGGTACAGGTTCAAAAAGAAGCCGAGCGGCAGAAGTGCATAATTTATCCGAAAGGGTGAGAACCTCAACCGCGAAATTCAAATAATGATGCGGTTATTGGATCTTGTTTGTATTCACATTTGTCTGAACCTGAATTCTGAGATCTAAAATTTTTAATCCTTTTTCGGTTTTTACAAACAGAGGCGAAGAGACAGAATTAATGAGAAGATGCGTGCCCTACAAGAACTTATACCAAACTGCAACAAGGTATGCAATATTTCTCTTGATTTCCATGCCAACCTTAATGTATGTAACTTGTATAGAAGATGCAATGTTGACGAGCTTCTAGCTCCTTTTGCTTGCCAACTTCATCTTGATTTTGATGTTAATATAAGTGGAATCAATTTTGTATGGAAGAATTAATTTGCATGACCTTCTACCTCACGCTTGGTTAATGGATTATGATAACTGTATTTAAATTTTAGTAGTATGCAGTTTGTGAATTTGAGAAGTACTTACTGGTTTGAAAGGGAAAGGCCATCCTCAATGCTTTTCCCTTTTTATTTAAAGTGATGCAAAAGGGTGCACTGCGTACAGGGCCGGCCCAAGGGTTTATAGTGCCCTAGGCCTAATCTAAAAATTGTGCCCATAATGAAACAAAACTTAAATAATTTTTTCAGTAGCAATCACTATACGAGAAAGCCAAAACAATCGAGCTACTATTTACTCAGCTGGGATGAGATCGCAAGCTATAGCAGGTTTATTCTTACATACATACATATGTACATTAGTGCATGTGTCCGTTCATTGCACGGGACAACATTAAAAAAGGTACAATTTTGATTTTTTTTTTTTTCTCATGCATCGAACGGGCCCACCACTTAGCTAAATGCAATGAAATGATGTATTTGTGTTTCGTAATGGTCATCGATCCTACGAATTTCCAACGGAACAGAATTTACCCGAGAGGAGATGTGAGATTTTTTTCCCATCATTTTTTAGATGTAATCTTTTGTGGTGGTAACTGATAACTACATACTAACGTGACGACAACGTTGGAAGATGGAGGAGGGAAATGAGAACTGCCATTTCAAAATAGAAAAGAAAAAAGGAATGGGAAGTGGGGGCTAACTTAATGGAATATGTTCTACGTGGAAATTGTAAAGGATGAAAAAAAATTAAAAAATTAAAATTGGGAGCTTGAAGGTGTTTTTAGGCAAGGCATATACACAGCATGTAGACTTGTGAGTTTTACTCTACAATCTACACAGGAGAATTGCCACTACTTCCCATCAAGGAAATTTGTCCCACATCGACAGTTAATAGAAAACTTCTTGAAAGAGAATCCCATATGTAGACTTCACCACCCTTTTTTCTTGCTGCATATGCACTTCCACTTGTGCCTCTATTATAAGGTTTGAATTGTGCTTTTTTATTGGGCCAAAAGATCCCTACTCAAGCCTAGTGTCAAAACTTATTGGAGTGCCCTAAAATTTTGGGTTTTGGGGAGTGCCCTAGGCCCAGGCCTCTTGGGCCTAGGGCTTGGGCCGGCCCTGACTGCGTATCGATCTAAATTCTAATATTTCTGGCCAAAGTGGCGGCCCTCTAACTCAAAACCCACATTTCCTTTTCATCATTTTGATCTTACCACTATGGCATCAGTGTTGTTCCCGTTTTATTTTAAGTAATGCAAAAGGGTGCACTATGAACCGATTTAAATTGTACTATATCTTGCGAAAGTGACGGCCCTCTAACTCAAAAGCCACATTTCCCTGTTCATCGTTTTGATCTTCTACCTCCATACCACCCAAATGGGCGCCCTAAAATGATGTCTATTAATATTAAACTAATTGTAACCGTTTTCTTTTGGCTAACTTCACGTTGTGGCATTATAAGGTGGACAAAGCTTCAATGCTTGACGAAGCTATCGAATATTTGAAGACGCTCCAACTTCAAGTACAGGTGAAATTTCTCTTGTTGAACTAGTTTATCAGTTATTTCCTTTCTGAATATGCATAATCAACAGTTCCTCACCATATCCTCGTCTTTTTGAAGATTATGTCTATGGGAGCTGGGTTGTATATGCCGCCAATGATGTTTCCAACAGGGATGCAACATATGCATGCAGCTCATATGGCACAATTTTCACCGATGGCTGTTGGCATGGGAATGGGGATGGGTATGAATGGTGGATCTCCCGGGTGGCCGATGATTCAGGTGCCTTCGATGCAAGGACCTCATTTCTCAGCCCCGCATCCCCAACCCATTTTGGGTCCTACCAATTTCCAAGGGATGGGTGTATCTAACCTTCAGGTATTTGGGCATCCTGGTCAAGGTCAAGGACTTGCCATGTCATCCCCAAGGCCGCACTTGATGCCTTTGTCAGGAGGGCCAGCTATAAATTTAGCTCTAGGACGGAATGCTAATGGGACAGCTGCTACTGTGGAAGTTCCAAATACTGCTCCAACAACAAACTCAAAGGACTTGTTAGAAACCACTAACTCACAAATGGTGCGCAATAGTGATGTTAGTAGCTCAATGAACCAGGAATCTAGTCAGGTTTGTGAGTTACATGTCATCAAGAATTTCATTTCATAGTGGCCAACATATTTATGTGTATATACTTCTTCTAGGAATAGCGTGCTGTGAGGGTTAAGACACAATACACTCCTGCTGGCTACGGCTCATTTAGCTCTTCCGAAAATCTAGCAAAAGGTGTGAAAAGGATAGACCAAGTGGGCTTCATTAATCTAACCAATTACACTTTCGAGACTTCTACTTTGTGAGGAAAGAAAATAGTTTCACATGTTTGGGGATTTGATACAAAGAATGGAAATGGTTGGGCACAGGATTTGTAGCTTGAAAGAAACACATGAGAGTTCAAATACTCGAGTGCTCTCTTGCAACAGAAATGTAGCTGTTTTCCATATGAAATGTAACATTGTCTATCAAAATATTGTCTCTTGATTTCAGATGTAAAGGGATAACTTACGTTCCTCTGTATTTCGCACTAAATTCATATTTTTTTGGGCTGTTCTAGTCTTAAGGTTTTAGGTGCCCTTGAAATATCGCCTTATATATTTTCATCAATTAAATTATTGTTCATTTAATCAAGAAGAAATACCTATTTGCTCCTCATTTTTGAGAAGTTTAGTCACTGTACTTAGGCTTCCTGAATCCTATTAAACTTGTGTAATTTGTAAAGCCAGTGTCAGGCAACTAATGAGGATTTGGAACAGCCTACTCCAGTCGCTGCAGATGTTGGCAGCGTTGAAGTTGCTAGCTTGACCAGGGAAAATGACGGTGTGCCTAATAGTAGACCAGTTTGTAAGTCGAAAATTGCATTGTTCTACTTGATCTGCCACTGATGTGATAAATTCGACATGAAACGAAAAACTGTTCGATAAATTCGACAAACTGTCATGAAATGAAAAACTGAATGTGCACTTGTGTATGCAGGTTGTGACTGAAATCAACTGCAAAAGTTCATCAGAGAATGGAATCGTTTTGTTGCATTTGAAACTGTTGTTTGTTCATCTGACTGGGGATAGATATCGAGGAAAACTTCTATTAGAAGTATAGTTCTTTTTTGTATTTACATTCATATACAGGGTTCATGCATTTTGATCAATCAAAAGATTGAACTTCCCAGTACACTTGTTCAGAACTGTGTTCTAGATTGGCTTTTACCCATTTTTTGAATTTGTGAAACCATGGCTAACCTCTCTCTCCTACATCCTCTTTTCGTCGTGGTTAATTGCAGCGTTGGACTGACCTATTATTTGGTTTTGAATCTCCTATTTGAACTCATTCAAGAAACTTCTATGCAAGTCTCTTGACAGTTTTTCAGTTTGTGATTTTGACATATGTACCAAGGAATCGCACTGTTATTTCACGCTCAAAATACTTTAAAATTGGTATCCTTTTAGAAATTCAATTTGGTCAAAGTGGTGCAATTATTGTTTCATATTTTGTTATGCCTTCCAAACTTGCGACCACTGTTCTGCACGGTTAATAAGCATTGAAAACTGAATGGTTAATAAGCATTGAAAACTGAATGTCGAACTTTTTGAGTTGAAAAGCCGTTTGATAAAAATATTAAGAGTTGAATTAAAACAACTAACATAAAGACCAATGAATTTTGGTTAAATTATTTGTGAATGTTGTCTTTTAGTTTTACAAATGGATGTCACGTGTTTTGTGGTGGTGGTTGTGGTTGCGGGGGAGAGGTGATGACTGCATGTGACGGAGCGGGGCCCATAGTGAGGAGCTCGTTGCAGGTGTAGTGAGCTCAGCTTGGCCTTTCAATTGGTGATCAGCGATCCGGATCATCTTACACTTAAATAACCATTTATTTCTAATTCAATACTAATAAAGGCTAGCACACCCATGTCGGAGAAGCTCTCCCTAGGGTTCCTAGCGGTTGCCGCACTCCACCTCCCCCACCGCCCCCTTCCACCTTCTTCCTCCTGCTCTCATCCACTCCCTCCTTTATTCTTCCCCCATAGTTTCCGGCCACTCCCCATGGTGTTCGAGCTCCTCCCCTCCTCCTATGGGCGGCTGGAATCTGATTTTTGGGCAAGGGGAAGCCGGATTTGGGATTTCCAAATCCAGGCTTCCATCATCAACGGTGGCGTGACAACTCCGGCAAAGCCTCTGGCGACTTTTCAGTTTCTGTATTTCTGTTATTTTTTTTGTTTTTCTTTTTTTTTTTGCTATTTTTTTTTTAAAAAATTGTAGGTTTTTTTGGTAGATTGTATTAGGGTTGTGATTTGTTGGGTTGAATGGAATTCTTTCTTTTGGCTATAAAAAAAAAAAAACATTTTACATATAATTTAAGCTCCATTTATCCAGATTGCCAATCAAACTGTCGAACTGAGCTCACTCCAGGCCCCCTCCATTCCTTGCATGTGATGAGGTGGGGAAGTTATGGTAATGATGGTTGTGGTGTTAGTTGGTAGTGTGGTGGTGATGGTGGTCGTAGCAATGGTGGAGGATTGGTTGTTGCAACAAGGTGGTGTGGTGGAAGAATGGCAACAATGATAGTGGTGGTAGTGGAGAGACGACGATAGTTGGTGGCGGTGCACGTGATGACATTAGCGAGTGATGGTGGAATTGTGCCGGTGAAGAAGTGGGGTAAATGTAGTAGTGGAAAATGAAGGAGACAAGAAGAGACATAGGAGGTGTTAGAGAGATGGCAGTTGTGGTGGACTAGAGGAGGTGGTAGTGGTGACGCCGCTGGAATGGTGGTGGTGATGGTGGTGGTACTTCTAGCAATCGTCGAATGGTGGTGGCAGTGATGGCGGTAACAGAGTGGGGGAGGTCGTGCGGTTGCTGTAATCGCATCCATGGTGGTGGTGGTAGCTACTGTAAAGACTTGTAATTTTCCTATTCTTATAAGTTCATGGTTTATGACGAGTGTTAAGGTACCATGTTGAAAGTATTGGGAAAGTCAACTGTATGATTTAACTGCCAAAAGGGCTGTTTTGACTTGAAGTGTAGAATTTCTTATGTTTGGGTTAGTGCATTGGACCGATCTTTGTGGATATATTTTTGAGAGCTTTGTGCAAGTTGAGAGGGCGTAAGGAGCCATATTTGAAACTACACTATTTGAGATTTTCTAAATTTTTTCTTGGTGGGGAAAGTTGACTTTTTATCTATTTCAAATTAACCTCTCTAGACCCACCATTGTTTCCGAAAGGGGGGTACTTACTTGCTTACATATGATGTTTGAAGTTAAAACTTAAGTAAGTAGTGTTTGCTTGTAGTGATCGGGTGTCGAATATGTGGAAGCAAAAAAACAGATTTTGAAAATTTTCCAGGCAGAACCGGTTTTAAGTTTTCCTTAGAATCGGTACCCTTAAATCAGTAGCTCTTTTTAGTTTCTTGAACTAGTTCTAAGAAAAGCTTAGAACCGGCACCCACTGTTTTGGTTTTAGAAATTTATGTGCGCATCCAGGACACTATAAGAAAGATCCTTTATTATTTCTTCATTCCAATCCATGACATGGACCCTAAAAGTCACCTCTCTCACTTCTCTCTTCAAATCCCACCCAAATCATGTGATTTCCACATTAAACCTCATCAAATCATCAAGGTCTACGCATCTCTTACATTAATCTTACTTGGAATTCGGATTTTCTCATTTGTAGAGGTAAGAATCCATTTCTTGGCTGATTTTCTTCTTCTCCCTCTTTGGATACTTGTTGATCTTCACTATCTTGACTTGTTTTTGGGTAATCTAGACTCTAAATCTCGTAGCACGGCTAGGAGGAGGTTGATTGAACCATTTTGGCAAGATTTGGCCGGTTGAACTCTTAACGAATTGGTTTATGGATGAGATTTTTGTAAGACTTATGATTAATTGAGGAAGTGATTGAGTTCGTGAAAATATGGAATAAGGGTATCACGAGACCCAAAATGCTCAGAATTTCACTAGGTCCACCTTCGGGTGTCTCGCTAGGAATTCTACCTTTGGCCAAAGGGGGAAATCACGAGGTCCTAAATGCTCGGAATTAAGGGTATCATGAGGCACGAAATACTTGGAATATAACTTGAGAAAGTGGATATGGTTGTTGGAAGATGTAATCTCTTTCATGGAAAACTATTATATGCTTGCATGTGTGTTTGTGTTCTTCATTGTCGCACCCTCATATGCATATAAAGCTAGTTAGAGATTTTCCTATTGGGTAAGTATGATCAACCCTTCAATTTCAAGTACAATCAAGGAGCATAACTTGGAGTGCATTGTGTGGCATTATTTTCAAAGTTTCATCGAAGGAGTTACTTGATCATCTTTGTAAAACACATTTTGAAGATGAAGATGTAACTTTAATTATGATTATATCTTTTGACTTTGGAATGACGGTAGACCATAAATTCTCTTGGCCCTGTTCGGTTTAGAGTTTTGTTTTAGTTTTGGTTTTGTTGACATCATCATTTCCCTCATTTTTCTCTCTATCTCTCTCCACTCATTACACATGTTTACATCATCAAAACTAAACTAAACTACAAACCAAACACATCCCTTATCTTTTTTGTTACTTATCGGTTTGTAATTTAATGAAGTTACTTTGGATATTATATTGATTTCGATCATTAAAGTGGTATAGCACTTAAGGGTACTCATATATGGAATACTTGAAACTTTATTTATTAAAATAATATTATTTATATTTTGAAAATTGAGGGCGTGACAGCTATTATGGTGGTGGTAGCAATGGTGGTGGTGTGATGGTAATGGTGACGGTTGTGGCTTGGTGGTGAGGGTGGTGGTGGCAACAACGAAGTGTGGTGGTAGTGGTGACGACAGTGGCAGTGGTGACAGTGGAGGAATGGTGGTGGTGTTGGTGCTGGCAGCGGTGGTCGTGGAGGGTGGTTGAGGTGAAGGAAGAAGTGAAACATAATTACTGACAAATTTAGTCACTTTTAAGTAGGTAAAGGCTACTTACTATTTAACTTTTTAATTAGGTGTGTGTGTGTTCCAAAATGATAAGAATTTCATTGATAATAGGATAAACTATACAAACTAGAATAAGCATCCATCCTTTAACAAAGAGTGGGCAACCATTCAGGCGGATAGGCTTTCCATGTGGAAACACCTACAACTCCAACACCCTTACGAGCTAAACTCGCAACACCTTTAGCACTACGTCTCACAACAGGTGAATGGAGCCCAAACAAGTATTAATGACCCGGCCAGGTAGATGTGCACCTAAAAAAGCATAAAATTCATGTTTGACGGCTTCGACAGGCTGAAAATAGCCCAAACAAGGTAGTAACTAATGGCCGGCGGCTGGCACTTTGGGCATCTGATTCCATCTGGACCAATAAGAATACCTTTCTAAATTACAATTGAGCCACAAGTTTAATTGAAAATACTTCGAAATCTAATGCTAAGCACGTTTCTGCAACATCACAACTAAAGACTTGAAATTCAAGAAAATACGTCTCACACACGTCTGGATACAGAATCGTTCAATGCCTGAGTCACACATTTATCATATGGGGCTCATCAAAATCAGACGGCTTAATTTAGACCCATATGTGGGGCCGTCTATTTCAGTTTTGAACGGTACTGATTATGGAGAGAGAAACAAGAGAGAGAAATGGGATAGAGAGAGAGAGAGAGGAGAGAGAGTGTTTTGATCTGGGCTGTCCAATACACTTTTGGACGACCTGAATGCAACATTCGGATACCACTTAGGCTTGGCTACGTGTACCCATTTGGTACCCAAAATTTTTTTCACTTACAGGCTTTATAGCCTAATGGGTTACCCCAAGTCCCCAACCCAGAAGATTGGTAAGCGTCCAAAACCAATGTAAGCCACTCAAGAAATGTGCACATGGTGAGCATAAATTTATCAACCATGCACCAATCTGTATCCGAATGTCAGTATCTCTAGCGGCTAGCGCTACTCTTTAATTACGGGTAGGTAAGCCTAAGTGCCAAAAGAGAAAGCCAAGAACAACATTCATTTTTATTTGTTTTTTGGCCAAAAGCATGGCACGGTTGATCAGAAAATAAATACCCATTGATACTCTATAAATTTTGATTATGAAGTGACCTCAACTACTTTTCATGTCTCTATGGGTGACTCTGGCCAATGCCAATTAAAGGGCAATTTTGCTTAACCAAAAGAGTGATAAGATGGATTACATGTGGAAGAATATGAATTATGGGGATGAACTATGAATCTATGATTGATTAGAACTCTCTCTCTCTCTCTCTCTCTCTCTCTCTCTCTCTCTCTCTCTCTCTCTCTCTCAATATTTGATCAGACACCCTTGGCCAAAAACATTTAAGTCATGCCCCAGTGAGAACTAGACAAAGAAACTTGAGTATCACCACAGCTGATTGACAAGACACAACCAAAGGCCCCATTCCAATTTTAGCCCCTCCAACGAGAAATTATACAGTGCTCCTAGGCCGCTTTTCTTTTCTGATATATATACTAAAAAAAAACTAAACTCTCTCGGAAGCCACGCCAGGGACGGAGCTACTAGTTCGCTATTGGGGCAATGCCACCCCCCAATAGAAAAGTACCACTGTGTGTGTGTGTTTTTTTTTAACTATTAAAACATCTCATGGATGGGCCACCCCTTCTTTAATATAGAACTCCACAGGCTAACAAATTTTGTCTCATAGGCTAAGTTTTCACTTAGTTATGTTCAGTATTTTGGATATTTTTAAATTACAAGTTGTCAAATCTATTGATATATGTAGTCCAAGAATGCTAAAAATAGTAAAAACTCACCCTTACTCTATGATAACATCACATGAGTGGTCCCCTGAAAAAAGGATTTTAATTAATATTTTCAACTCCAGTAAATTGAAGAATTATGCAAAACCCACACTCGGTTTTTGTTTCGGCTTTCGCCTGAGGGTTCATTTGTAAAATAGAGGATGAGTTTCTTACAGCTGCTTTGGGTTTGTTCATCATGAAGAAAATTATTTTTGAATATTAGTTCCGACTCAATAATATATGACTTTTGAGATCTAAAGGAGTCACACATTGAAATACTTTTTTTTTTCTACGTTTTTTAGTTGTTTTTCGTTTGTTAAGAGCACGTAGACATTGTGTTTTGCATTGAGTACGATTTAGACATTTAATTGGTCTAGATATTAAAATTTGAATTTTCAAAATCTTGTTGCTTATGTTGCTGCCCCTCCGGATATGAAATCCTGGCTCCGTCCCTGGCCACGCCTTTCATATCCGCCTCAAGGAGGGGAATGACTACATCCACAAAAGGTGACGTGTGACACTTTTCATGTTGGTCTACTCCCATATTGGCTAGTTTGTCTGCAACGTTGTTGTCTTCCCTTAACGAGTGCGTTAATTTGCTCCCGGTAATAGCCACAAGAGCTTTGCATTCTTTGATTTTTTTTTATTTTGAACTGATTTTTTTATTAACACCTAGGCCGCCTCTTTTTCACCACACAATGGATGGAGCTTGCACACTTTTCTTAGGACCCACCATTGATGTGTGATGAAAAAGTGGTTTGGGGCACCACGTAGCGATGCCCGGTGTCTGAGGGGTAGGGGTAGTTAATCATTTTTCCTCTCCAAGAAAAGTTATCAGGTAGATGAGATAAGATTGGAAAAGTCTCATATCATTTTCCACTACAAAGCACAAAAGCATTAGTTGTAATAATAAAAGGCAGGGGGACAAAGGGAGCAATTCAACCAGACAAGGCTTTAGGTAATGATGTACGAATTGAAGGCCTTAAAAGCTTAAGAATATCAAGTTGATTTTTTTTCCAATAATGCCTTTTTAGGGTTACGAGAGTGGTCAAGACTTTGCCACTCGGACAAACCTAAATAAGTCTCTATTTTTAGACCTAAATCTCTAGCCAAGGATGAGCATATGGGTGTTTGGTTTGATAAGGCTCGTGAATAGGAGTCATTCAATAAATATTGTAAAGACAAGGATAAATTATTCAACAGTCCTTCTATATATTGTCGCCCACTGGGGTGACGATAAAGCAAGACTCTTTCATGGAAGATTTAACTTTTGCACGCTATAGTTTTCACTTTTTAAAGACTCTTACACGGAAGAGTTTCCACCTTTTAAACCTTACCGTCCGTCCATTAGGCTGACAGTAGAATTTTCCATTATTAAATATTATGCTAAATATGTGAGATCTTCCCTTCCATGCATATATTTACATCTTTTTGCCAATCACCATTACACTCCCGATGATTGCAGCCAAATTAAAAACTTCTAAAGGGAGATGTAGAAATTTAGGGCTTCATCAAACGTTATAAATCTGACATTTTAGTGAGAAAAGCTGGAACTTAAAAGTGCATTATAACCATTATTGGCTCAAGTTCTTTTCACTGGATCTCATAGAATACATGAAAGTATAACGAATTAAGTGTGTGAAAGACGGAAAATTGTTTTTCTAGTGTTGAGAAGTTATAGTGAAATGATGAACATTCAATATTTTTGTACAAAGTTTTTTTCCCCAACTTTTGTTATTTTAGAACATCATGAGCCTAAGTTCAAGCTTGATAGCTCGAAATTTCACGAGCTTAAGCTCAGGTTTGAAAGGTCAAAATTGACCTTGCATATTTCACGAGTCAAGCCTAGCTTATCACTATATAAAAACTTTAAATGCGAGCCGAGCTCGAATAATTAATTTTCAAAGATTCTCATGCTCAAACCGAGTTGGAACGCCGTGTGATAAAGAGTTGAGCCAAGCCTGAATAATAATGTGTTTGGCTTGTTTGACCTGATTAGCTTCCCTAAATGGGAGAGAGTATAAACATAGCATCTTCGTAAAGTCAATTTTCAATCTATCTAGGTATTGCTTTTTTTTTAACTTTACATGAATAAAAAGCTAAACCCTTCATCTATGACTGCAACTTGCATCCAATTACTTACTTAGAATAAGTCCCCAAAAAATAGACACAGATACTACTAAAAGAGATGGGCTGTGCATGAGTTGTATAAAGTAGTGTTTAGCTATGATGTAGAACAAGTGGTGGCTCAATTCTATGATCAATTGGACGGTCGAAGCCTCGGGGACCCAAATAGCTTTTAACTGAAAATTGTCAAATTCGACAATTTATTGACAAGCCTGGAATCGGCCCAAACTTGGTGGGCTGAAGCAGAATTGCAGTACGGTCATGACTCACGATCCTAAAGTCATGATAAATGGTTGATTTCGGCCAAATTACTTTGTTTAGGCCTTCAATTCAGTATTTTTGTTATATTATGAAATATTCAGATTACGAACTTAATGTATAATTCTGTTTAAGTTTATTCCAGTTGGAAAAGTCTTGTTTTTCTTTCTAGTTTTCCTAATTTCCGGGATATATACTTTATTTTTAGTGATATTTGCTAGGGTTTCCCTATAAAAGGACATGTAATCTCTTTATTTCAGCAACTTTTATTCAATCAAATACAATTCTGAGATTTTCTCTCATTCTCTTGTGGATTCAATAACAACTCATGGACTCGAGTAACTATCTTCGTTTGGACTAGTACGCTAACTAGTCTCTCGTAAATTCCGTTGAGTCCAGCTAAAAATAAGGATTGTGTTTTAGATATCAAGTTTTTGAGATAGAGTAAGCACTTAATAAGGTGATCAAAAGGGATGAGGTCCCAGCTTGGCAAAAGATATAAATGAGTTTAGTTGGTGATTAATTGTACTGAGATATAAATCCATGTGATTATGTTTCCAACTAAAGTTAATGGTCCAACAAAATAATTTAGATGCATTAGGGGTCATCTCAATAGGCCCCCCAATCAACACTTGTCAATTTCAGTGTTCCCCCAAGCAATGTGGTATGTTTTCTTCACTTCCATTGTTTACTTCGATATAGTCCCTCCGTTCCCATATTGTTTGTTTTGAATTCTATTTTGTGATGTCTCAAAATATTTGTCCTCTTTTAATAATTACTATCAAAAAAAAAAAATTGAGTTTCAGTGACAACAACGTGTCACTAAAAGTGTGTTGCTAAAGGGTATTCAGTGACAGTTTTTTGTAGTAAAAGCTGTAACTAATTACAGAATTAGTGTTAACGCACTAAAAAATTGTCACTGAATACCCTTTAGTGACAACCCAGTGACAAAATCGTTGTCACTAAAGATCAATTTTTTTGTACTGAATAAAACTAAAAAGTGTATAAATATCCACAAACTACCCCTTATAAATGATTAAAAGTAGTTTTCATTGAAGAGAATAAGAGTAACATTGTAAATACAATCAAATTTTCTAAAGAGACATACATTAGTTGCACATTCCTTTAGAAAGTCGAATTTCCCATGCAAGACTAGCAATATGGGACTAGAGAAGTCAAACGGGCCATGCCGGCCCATTTAGCTTCGTGTCAATCATATTTTGTGTCGTATCGTGCCTGCTCGTTTACTTAATCGTGTCTTGCCGTGCCGTCACATCTCCAACTGAGTTTCGTGGGAAAATTTATTTTTGTGTAACCATATCTATATACATTCTTATCTATACGATTTTGAATCAAATAATTGTTAAATGGTTTTCTTTTATGTAGTACTAATATTAATAAAATTAGTGGTATTTATGTAATTAATTTTCTATGATTAATGACGTAGTGGGTGAATTTATTTAATGAAATTAAAAAATTAATTTTTTTAGTTCATTAAAAATAATTACTGTTGTGTCATGACTCGTGCCCGTGCCGTTTCTGTGTCGTGCATGTCGAGAATTGTGTCGTGCGGTACTGTGCCCAGCCCATTTTCGTGTTGTATTCATGCCGTGCCTAACCCACTTCCGTTTCATGCCCGTGCCCAGCCCATCTAAATCTATGCCTGTGTTTAAACTTGTTGTGGCATGCCAACCCGGCCCGTTTGACACCTCTCTATATGGGACGGAGAGTATTTTCCGAAGTATAGGTACCTCCAAGCTGTGTGCCATGTCATAATACACAAAATTATATATGAGAGTTAATCAATGTCATTCAATGTAAAGTAACTATTGGAAGTTTGAAAGGTTTCAGAGGGGAAGTTTGATGAAGGTATTTTAAAAAGTGTTAGAAAAAATAAATATTTTATTGAAAAAATACCACGTAAGGGAGAGTCAGGGATGAAGCTTACTTTCTATTTTAAGTAACTACACTTGCTTAATGTATAAATAAATAAAAGCGTGGAATCTGTGCTATGTAAAAGAGCTCAGAAAAAAAAATGGTTTACTATACCAATATATTTTTAATATAATTAATCACACACAAATATTAAATTGTGAAATGGTAAAAATGATGAAGTGTATGAAAAAAGACCCATGCTACAATACGGAGTCTCCAATAAAACAAAAAATTTAAACTATCAAATTAATTGATTGATATGTTAGCCAATAGATGAGTGATTTCATCAGAAAGTGAAAGGGTGAGCGCAGGGCCGGAGCCAGCTTAGGACGAGGGGGGCATGTGCCCCACTGGGTTTTGACCACCTGCCGCTATTTTATTTTATTTTTCACAACTCGTTTGAAGTTTATTACATATATTATAATTCTGTCATTTTATAACAACTGGTCAGTTATTCCAGTGGCATGAGCGCATGCCCTCCTCCCAAATGGTCGAAACTTCATGGTAGCTGCTGGTATTCATTTTTTATGGATTTTACCACCTTTGTTTTTTTTTTCCCCACTTAGGACAAGAAAAAGAGTACTTATATTGATTCCGGTCTCACTAATTTTGAAACAAAAAAAATTGAAAACAATCTTAGTGATCCTTATTACAATTGATTTAATTTTTTTGTCACAAAGATTAAGAATCAAATAGTTAAGCAAACTATCATAATTTTATGATTTCTTCAAAAATGAGCTTATCTAGAGTTTTTGAGCTGGCATTGACAATATGCTTGGAGCAAGATGTTTTTATGGTATTAGTAACGAAACAATTATGCAAACTTTTGAAAAATGAAAACTTGTCGGGGTCCATTGTAAATAAAATTACCAACAAATATTTAGTTTTTTGTTTTTTTGCTTATATTTAGAAGTGTTTCAAAATATTATCTTACAAACTTTTGTGCCTAATGAAGAATGTTTGAACTTTTGTTCTTGGAAATTCTTTATTCCCTATATTTTACTGCGAATTTTTTTTTTATTATTGTGATAAGGTGCCCCCTCTGAACGAAATTTCTGGCTCTGCCACTGGGTGAGCGGATGAAGAAAGGGGAGTGACACGGATTGAGGTGTCGAATGAGACGTGCCATGCCAAGCTCATACGGTGTCGTGCTTGTACCAACCTGGCCCATTCGATCCCTCTAGACACGGGGGTCGTGGTGGGTAATAAATGAATGACTTAAGAAAGTAAGAGGTTGAAGGAACAACGTAGTATTGTAAGAGTCGAATGACTCATCACTCACTCCATATTATCAGAAAGAAAAATGGAAAATTGCGTGGAAAATTGTGGTATACTGTACTATTTTTTACTGTGCCAAAACTCCAATGCATAAAGAGCTTGTACTTTACACATGAGTACAAGCCATTTCATGCACTTGAGTTTTGGTACAGTCAAAAATGTTTTGACATTAGCACTACCTTTTCTTAATGGGTCACAGATTAATATGAATACTTTGCCGACCAACACTATGTGAAAAAAAAAAACACTTTCCATCTAAAAAAGCCAAACAAGAATATTTTTCCATATTTAGCAGATTTAATTTGTAAGCATAACTTTTCTTACCAGTTATCAGTTCTGACATTTTATAAATGGAAAAAGCTAACCTCTTTGGGTGGAAGATAATACTCCCTCCGTCTCAAATTAAATTAATAGTCCATGTCACTATTATAACTTGACGAAAAAAAGTTTATATCTTGTAATATAAGACGTTGTATATTTAATATGGATCTTATTTGATAGATCTCACTTAGTTTTATTACACAAAATTTTTGAAATATGAAAAATTATTATAAATTGAAAGATATAGACAATTGAAAAGAGAATCAAAAAACGGAAAGGGAATATTAAATTGGGACGGAGGGAGTAAATAAAAAGTGCATAAATATCCGAGAAAAATGTATTAATCTCCTTGAAAGTATCCGTGAAATGTGCACATAGCTGTTCAAGTGATCTTAGTCGTTCTTAAGTATTTTGATGGTCCAGATTTTGAAAAGACTCGACCGGGGGGGGGGGGGGGGGGGAATATTTTTAAAATCTTGACCGTTGAATACAAGATGAACAGTTGAATGCAAAGATGTAACGGGAGTGGGTTTCAAAGAAGCCGGATCTTTTTTCTTTTCTTTTCTTTTTTGCAGGCATAAATTAAAGTGGGGAATTTTTGCATCTTGGTGGCAACCCAACCTAAAAAAAACTCAGAATGGATTTTAAGAAGGAAAATGTTAAAAACAGCCTACAAAGTTGTTGTTAAGGTGGACAATGTGTACTGGAAATGCATGAAAAATGTATAAATTGTGTTAAAATGAATTGAAAAACGTAAAAAATGTATTGAAGTTTGTTTTTTTGTCATTTTTTAATTTTATTGACTACCCAGTAGACTGTCAATAGAATGACACTTTTAAGAATCACCATTATGGCAAGTATTGTTGCAAATTTTATTCCCATATAATTCATATACTTTTACAAATTTCGATTATAACCCAGAATATATTCACAAATTCAGAACTCATAATCTAAAAACTATTCCTCCCAACTAAACAGTTTCTTCATGCTACTTCAAAAAAAAAAAAAAAAAACTTTGAAAAAGTTTCAAATGGTAATGATACATAATAATACTCATTGTAACCACAAATTGTAAATCTCATTATTTGGTGTGACAAGTGATTGTCTTTCTTATCAATTAGTTCTCGTTTTGCTTCTAGACAAGACTAGCGAAATGATCATGTAATTCCACTTGTTCAAGGACACACAAAGTATGTCTGCCTTGATTTCAATTACCATTCAATTACAATCTCTCAAATAAAGGAAACTTTTTGTCAATTTCAATTCACTAGTATCACATTACTAATAATAGAGAACATTCTTTACACCGCCAGTGTAAAACCCTCCTTTTCCACACCGCCATATGTGGGTCCCACCGTGAGTTTATTGTTTTAATCTAAACCGTTCATCTTATAAGGCCCATAGAGTATTGCATCCATTCAAAAAATCATTTTGATCGGACATCAATAGATATATGAAATTTTTAATTTCGTTTGGCGAAATGGATGGTCAAGGACAACTTAACTTTAAAATCTCTGACCACCCATTTTACAAAACAAAATTCAAATTTTGATATGCATGTCGATGTCCGATCAAGATGATTTTTTACAGAGATGAAGTATTTTGCGGGCCCTATAAGATGAACGGTTCAGATCAACATTTAATTAACGATTAGGCCCACAAAAGTGATGGTGGAAAACGGGGGTTTCACACCGGCGGTGTAAAGAATGTTCTCTCCTAATAATATTGTGAGCATTGCAGGTGTAGTGGACCAAACCCGACTGAGCATTGGGACGAACGTAGTAACTCGGGTCCGTATAGTTGTTGGCCTAACCCGCGTAGCTATTGGTCATACTCAGGTAGTTGTTGGCCGAACTTGGGGGCCAAACGTAGTCGCTGACTAAACCTGGGTAGCTATATTGGCTAAAACAGGGGCCGAATGTAGTCTTTGACCGAACCCGGTAATCGTTGGTCGGGCCAAGCCAAGTAGGGTCAGATGAGGTCCTACTCAAATGTAGACAGATTGTCCGCATACAAACTGAAAGTTCAGTTCAGTCACATGGCCGTCACGTGGCACTCGATGCGTCATCCAGTAGAAATGCAGACATCTTAGCAAAACAAGCACTTTTGGTAGTTCTACTTTTATTGTATTACCTGATCCTCCTAGTTTTCTTTTACAACAATAAGGTGATGATGCAGTAAGGGTTAAATACCCCCGAACTTGCTCTGATTAGCTCTTCTATATCATCTTCGTTTTAACCACACAAAAAAAGGAGTGATATGCTGCATTTAATTAAAAGTTGTGGAAAGAAAGAGAAAAAACAGGAGTGAAATTTGGTGTTACAAAAAAAAAGGAAGGAAAGCTTTAGGGAATTGTAAAAGAAAAGAAATTTTAATAATATTAAAAAAGAAAACTGAATTTTGACTTATATTTCAATTTAATAAGAGGGTGGGTGCAAGAATACTCGGATGGTCCTCCGATTAATTGATATCGAGTTATAAGGGGGAAACTAGGGATGGCAACGGGTAGGGTATGAATGGGGGACCCTATTCTACCCCCGATCTCCAATTGAGAATTTCATCCCCATCCCCACCTCCATACCCAAAAGGGATAGTGGACAATCCACCATACCCGCCTCCTACTGGGGATCGGATATGTTCGGGTAAATCCATATCCAAACTTGTTGAACCAAAAAAAAAAAAAAAAAGATAAGATCTAATTTATGTGTCCTATAATAACAAAAACAACAATTTACAAAAAAAATAGAATAGAAAATTACAAAGAAATAACAGTCTACCAAGATATATAAAATTTTAACTACCATCACTAAACTTTTTTTTAACACTTAGCATATATAGTTTAAATTCGGAACAATATACACAAATTATACGTATATGCATACTTATATATACACACATACATATACATTTATATACTACTATATGCCCGCATATAGTAGTATATAATTGGAAACGGGAGCGGGTACGGGTATTCGGAGGTGGATATCACAAAATTATACCCGCCCTGTTTTCAACTGGGGATTCTTTTAAGTTCTACCATACCCGTTTCTATTGGATGAAAAATCGAGTAATATCCGCCTCCAAATAAGCGGGGGCGGGGCGGGTATCCATCGGGTTTGGGGGAATTGCCATCCCTAGGAAAAACCTCCTGTCTAGTAGTAGGTAAGCCTTTACATGAGAGAGATTGCCTTATTTACATGAGAGATTGCCACTGGCTTTTGTGGGCCCCACCGAGCACACATTATAATAATCTGAACCGTTCATCGTTTAGGGCCTGCAAAATAATGTACTCACGCCAAAAATTAGCTTGATTGGACATTGATAGGTATGTCAATAGTTGAATTTTAGTTTAAAAAACGGACGGGCTAGATTCTGTCAAATAGTTTTTAAGTTAAAATGTCGACATCCAAACCGTCTATTTTTTAAACCAAAATTCAACTTTTGACTTATTTATCGATGTCTGATCAAGCTGATTTTTTGCGTGAATATGTTTATTTGAGGGCTCTACAAGAAGAATGGTTCAAATTATTGCAATAATTGTATAGTGGGCCCCATTTTGTTGTACATTTTTGTTGTGTATCTAGCATTTTTGTTTTTCTTATGCAATCCATATGTTAATAATTTTGGTTCATTGTCGGCGAATATACAATTGGGGGCCAGTGGGTTCTAATGCCAGTAGGATTTGGAGTTAATATTCATCAAAGCTGTAGTAAGCCGAACCCGACTCCATGTAAGCCTGCCAGAATGGAATAGCCCAAGGCTCACAAAAGGCTTGTTCGGCCGAACGTGTGTCGGTCGAGCCAACGGCTTGCCTGTTCTGTATAGCCCAGCCGATTGAAAATCTGTCTGGACTCAACAGTTTTGGGCGAGACCAAAGGGACCCCGATCTGTGTGCTGAGTCATGAGCACGCGGATTCGGCCACGAGTTCGCCGAGCGGCATCCATGACATTACTAACTGAAGCGGTTATGGGTGACGTCACGCGCTCATGCCGTGCACGTGAGACTTGGAGGATAATTACAAACTGCCTATAAATACCTTGGGGTAAACCCTAGGAGAGGTAGGTTGTCTCTTATCTGAATACTATCTTCAAGGCCGGCCCAGGGGTAAGCCCAAACTGATGCAAAGTTGCAACTTTGTTCCGTGGAAAATGTGCCCACCTATAACTCACGCGACTTGAGTTCGACTCCGGGTGTTGCCATTTTCTTGCTTTGGAGTTTCCAGGCAATTCTTTACCCCCTTTTTTTTTTCCTTTCTTTTTTTTTTTTAATTTATGACTCTCTTTTTTTCATTCCCTATTAATAATCTTATGAAGCCTTACTCTTTTTGGGTAATTACTTTGTTAGAAGTTTTATGTTTATTAAACACAACGATGGTGTAGAAGTGACATTTTTCTTACGTTGGATTAAAAAACAAACTCTCAAGGGTGGAAAATTTTAAAAAATGAGCGAGCTAATACGTTTATTATTATTTTTTCATAAATCATATTTAAAGTATGAAACAAATTTTTTTATTTTATTCAAAACAAACTCCCACAATCTTTTTACATTTGCCTATGTATCATTTTAGTTTGAATTTTTGTATTCTCTATTTTTTTAAAAGAACTTTTGAAGAAGTAGGGGAGAGAAGTTGCTTCAATGGAGAAAAGCTTTTCTAAGTTCAAATTGATAAAAACTTACTTTTATAATACGAGAGATTAAGTCGGCTATGATCTTAATTGAAAATGAATTCTTGGATAATTTAGTATAATTACGCAATTGAAGAATCTGCTTAAAAAATGCAATAAGTTTTCAATCAGATCGTGCTCGTCATAAAGCATTATAACCCGGGTTACATTTTGATTGTGATTTTTTTGATGTTGTTCAAGCTAAAAAAGTAGTACAATGTAACCTCTCTTTTTTAACATAATCGTAAGTGGGCAACCAAGAGAGGAGTCCGGCTTGGGCAACCCAAACCTTAGGGCTGACCCTGACTATGTTGTACTCCCCTCTCATCCTGTTGTTAACTTGAGTTTCGGAGTGCCCTCCAGTGTCTTCAATTGGAGTGGCACTAGCGGCTGCTGCGTTTTGCAGAAAAGCTAGTTGAACTTGATGCTACTTGTAATCCACCACCCGGGCCCGCACACCCCCGAAAGATCAGTTCTAGCTCAGAAACTTCAAATCTTCTATCTCAAATACATGTATACTACACTAGATTGATTATGGATTCGTATAACGTATATACACGCACTACAGTTATCTAATCATTCAATTATTCATTCAAAATTTCTAGTACTTTAAATTCTGAAATAAATTACCTCTGGATGATGCACTCACACCTATCCGATTGAGAGCTGATTTTTTGCGATGTGACTCGAAAAAATATTTTTGAAAACGATGAACAGTTTGAAATCACTTACTATAAGATTCCGAAATGAGCCCCACGCTTCCATCTATGCACAATTTGTACATATGGGTAGGTACGTACTCGTAGCCTTTCTGTTTCTTGAATCCGTACATAACCTCTCATCTCACACGCACCGACATGTTGTATACCGGAAAGCCCCACAACCCTTTTATTATGTGTAGGTGTTGGTTCTTGCTTTAGTCAAATATATATGATGAGCTGGAGAGGTATGGATAGTCAACAGTAAAGACACAGTGAAATGAGAGGATAAGGCGGTCTAGAGGAAGGGTGAAGAACAGAGCAGGTGTGCACAGAAAGAACTAAGGCAGTGGATTGCTCTCAGTCGAATCCGTGATACCCTTGGTGACCTAGGAGATGGGGATTGACTTGTAGAGAGAATATTCTCCTCTCGATCAGCAATTTCCCTTTTCTCTCTCTAGAATGACATATGCTTCTGCCAAGATTTTCACCAACCTCTGGGTATGAAAGGGAATGTCCCATATTTATAGGCACCTTGGACCAATCATAAGGTGTCAGGCTATCATCCTATAATATGATAACACGTGTCCTTTCCGTACAACCTGACCGTACGGGTGACGTCATCACCGCGCGGTGACGAGTCATTCCCCCGCGTAGCGATCCTCTTGTTCTTAGCCACCAAGCCACTAGATCTCCCTTAGTCCCGTTAGGGCAAGGTTGTGACCTGTTCGGTCGCGCCTATACCGCGGCCAAGCCTCAGGGGGCCCCCGGGGTCCTGCCTTTAGACCGCGGTAGGTATAATTACCTGGGCTAATCTAGACTAGCTACTCGCGTTCTCGCCCATATTCTGGACCGCGCTAGTCGTTTGGGACCATGAGCTTTTCTCCTGTTCGGATGGCTCATGGTTGTCCAAGCACCGCCCCTACTGGGCTTGGGGTGCGCACCGCTGGGGCGTCTTGCGCAAGAGGGTCCCACTTCAGTGGTCCCCTTACACGGAGACTTGCGCGGAGAGTGCCACGTGTCGCGCAGTCTTTGCGCCACCTGGGTGACATCTGTCATGATCTTATTGGCGGGTCAACATTGACTCTAGTCAACGGGGGGTCTCGCGCTGACCTCCCCTACATTATGCAATCCATACACAGATATATTACATAGAAGTGTAGTATAATAGACAATAAACTTCTAATAAGGGACTTTTATTTAAGTTTTCATGCGGACTTAGGGGTATTTTCGACTTTTCGGACCAAATTTTGATGATCCAAACAGCTCAACGTTTTTAAAACTTAAATAAAGGTCCGGTATACAATAGTGTTTTTAAGGGCCCTTGCGATGAATCTCCAAAAAATACCCGAAAGGGCTTCATCTGATCAGTTTTTCAATAAAAACTATACATATATAATTTTTATCGAAAACTGATCGGATCAAGTCCTTCCGGGTATTTTTTTTGTAAATTCTCCCGGCAGCCCTTAAAAACATGTTTTAAAATCATTAAGCGGTTCGGATCGTCAAAATTTGGTCCAAAAAATTGAAAATACCCCTAAGTCCGCATGAAAACTTAATTAAGGGTCCCTTATTGGGAAGAGCTCTGAACAATAGATGTGTAATATTTATATAAATTTGTTTAATAGACGGCGGACATAAATTTCAGGGCCAGGGGGTTCTAATGCCAGTGGGTTTTGGGGTTGTAATGTTAATATTCATCTCCCCCAAAAGGAATTATTAATTCATATATTCTGCACTGGATTGATTCTGGATGCATGTAGTGGGATATGTGATTGTAGTGCAGTGTTAGTCCAGCACAATTTTGCTGTACTCATTAAAAGCCCTTTGCTGCAAATGTTGTCGTCGGTGTTAATATATATTTAGAGCCAAAATGACATAAGTAGTGAGGCTGAGTCAACTTAAAAAACATGCATTTAAAAGTCCATCAAATGCTCTTTCACTCGTGAGTCGAGAAGCTGAGGCAGTGAGGCTGAGTCAACTTTCGATTAACCGGCACAGTTGATCGAATGGTTGTGTAGTTGTACTTAGGTGAAGTGAGGTTGTGAGTTCAATTCCTATAGACAGGATATTGATACTCTTATTGGGTTAGGTTGGGTTGGGGTTCAGGATTAGGAAAATTTTCAAAAAAGCCTTTGAACTATTACCGCAATGTTTCATAGATCTCCAAACTTCATTATAAATGTTAATAGAACCTCCGAACTTTACAACTTTTTTTTAGTTAGGCCCACATAGTATGTGTCCATCAATTTCTAGACAGAAATTGATTACGTGGCACCTACAGCCTCCCAAAATGTCGGCGTTTTGTAGCCAAGGCAGGGAGGACATTTCACATAGTCATTCTTCGAGGTCCCACATGAACGATTTGAACTATCCAATAATTTTAAATTAATTGCTTGAGTGGTTTTGTGTAGTTTAAACCCAATCGATATTTTTATATAATTGTTCCAATTCATTCAGTTTTTCATTCATAATTTGGGCCCTATAATCTAAAAGAATTTTGAAAAAAATTTAGACAATTGTTTGCTCGGTATCTTTTTTATCTGAGCCGATGATATCGTAGAGCTTATTAAAAAGAGCATTTATTGAAAAAAAAATTATTTTTGTCGGATATCGATAAGTATCAAAACAATTTATTTTTTAGAAATAATCTTTGCGTTTTGATACCTATCGACGTCTGATCAAAATAATTTTTAAATGGATGTTCTTCATAACAATTAGTACAATATATGTGGTCGGATCAAGACAATGTCGAGAACACAATTGTTTAACTTTTCTTGAAAATACTTTCAGATTATCGGGCTTGAATTCTAAATGAAAAACTAAATGAATTAGATCAGTGACATATAAATAGCTGATTGGATTATTTTTTTACAAAATCGCTCAAATAATTATTTCAAAATTAATGGATGGGTCGGATTGTTTGTCTGATCGCTATAGAACCCCAATCCTCGGACATGTGTCATTTAGTGAGTAGAAAGGATAGACACATAATCATCTTCCATCTATAAGTTGACGGAATTAGACGGTGTGTGCCAAATTGAAAAAAGTTGTAAAGTTTGGAGGCTTAATTAATATAGTATGTAATAAAGTTTGAAGGTCTATGAAACATTACGGTGATGGCTGTTCAAAAAAAACCGGTGAACCATGAATCCGGTCCGGACCGAACCGATCCACGCGTTTTGGATTTTAACCGTAGATTAATAGTCCGGACACAGATTAAAAAAATAAAAAACCGTGACTCGCTGTCCGGACCCGAATTTTGATTTTGGAACCGTGGATTAATCGATCCGGACCGTGAGATTTTTATTATATATAATTTTTAAAAAAATATATATATAGATAAATAATTTTACAACTTTCATAATTTTACCACTATACTACATTGCATTTGTTGTACTTTATTATTACATCAGGCTGAGAGTTGAAGGGGATTCTTTTTTAGCCGGATCAACTGCTATGTAAACCAAGCAACCATTTGTTGAAATATTTGATGATTGGTTTGCCATGGATATTTCATAAGCAGTGGAGCAACTATTTTGAGTTTTGTTTTTTAGTTATCTATTTTGATTCCATAATGTTTAAGTTAGATTTGTTCAATTAATTTGTTGGAATGTTTACTAAGTTTTCATTATTTGTTTCAATGTTGAGTTGGGGTTTTCGAATGATTGATGATTTTTTTTTAGAATAAGTTAAAAATCCGTGGATAAATCCGGAACCGATCAGTAACTCAAGGATCGGATTGGAACCGAACCGTGAGACTTTTGGATCGGACACAGATTTTATTTTCAAAAAATCGTGACTCGCGGATTAGGATTGAATTCATGTCAATCCGGACCGTGAGCACCCTAGCTAAGAGGCTTTTTTGAAATTTTTCCGTAGGATTAAGGTGACGTAGCTTCTTGCCTTCTTCCAAAGTATGACAAAAAGATTAAAAAAAAAAACTTTCAGATTCTGACGACAAGTCACCAGTGCAATGTACGTGTGAATTTGTGATCGTGCACCTAGCAATGGAAAGTTTAAACATTGTAAATTACTCCCTCTGTTCAAAATAATAGTCCATTACGAAAATTCGTGTCATTTTTCAAATAAAAAATAAAGTACTTTCGTAAATCATTTTTCAAATTTTTTCACACCAAATTATAGTACTCAACTATAATACGGTGCGAAAAAATTTGAATAATGATATACGGAAGTGCTTTATTTTTTATTTGAAAAATGACAAGAGAGAGAAAGTGGAACTCTTATTTAGGAACAGAAGGAGTATATATCTCGGACCATACAAAATCGACAAGGAATTAAACTGAAAGTCGATCCAAAATCGACTGAAACTCCCCAACATGGATGTCTGTCTAATTTAAGTGCATGAGTCATGACATGAAATATTTCATCTGTCTCATCATTTTAGTCCTTTCTTTCTTAGAATATCTCAAAACATATGTTTACTCTGTACTCCTCATATAGACCAAATGAATGGAGTAAAATATATAGGATCGATCCATTCGTCTTTATAATTTTTGTCCATCTTTTTATTTTAGAATGTCTTAAAATATATGTTCACTTTGAAAAGTCAAATCTAAAATCTTTGAAATTCTTCAACAAAAAAAAAAAAAAAACCTCTTTCATGAGTGGGTATGAACGTTTAAAACGTTGGCCTATAATTGTAATTTTGGTAAGGTGTACCTCTTGATATGACCTAAAACATTGAATATGTCTTCTTGGAAAAGTAAGATTTATATAAAGAGCAACCCAAAATAGATTTATTAAATTCACAATCGATTTATTTCATTTACCCAATTTAAAAACGACTCATAAAAGTAGAACACGTTACACAAATATAACGGTATGGGATACACCAAATATACGAATCTACCCAACTATTTATTTCTTTTCTTTTCTTTGATAATGCAAGGTGTCCCGAATATGTTGCGCCCGTAATTTTGCCAACAACGTACAACTCAGTGAAACTATACCGGAATTTTTCCAACTCAATGTAATACTAGATTGAAGTTCTACAATTGAGATGAATTTCATTACAAAAGAGATATACAGATAAGAACAAAAACAGACAAATAATTAAACATTGTATGCATATATACAAAGGGTTTGACTTCACCACGGATCACAGCTCATACACGACCTTTATAAGATAAGCTCACGAGTGCATGATTGATTGATAGAGAGGCATGGGAAATTACTGAAATCTCTTTTATGGGGAACCCCTCCTTCATGAGAAAATTTTGGGTGCAAAAATACAGTATGGGTGACGTGGTGCTCCTTCGGCACATCCGAGCCGTCCAAAAATACATCAGACGGCTCGGATAAAAACACATTTTTTCTTTTCTTTTCTATTCTATTTTTTTTAAATCCGACGGCACTTTCAATCCGGACCGTTGGTTGCATTGTTTGGACGGCTCAGATGTGCCGAGAGAGTACCACATGATACCCTCCCCGTACCCAAAAATTTCTCCTCATTTATTACTCCATTTATTTATGTGATTGGATGTTTCAACGAGGAACCTTCGTTACGAACTTACGATCCAGCAAAGGCAGATAGACGGTCCAGTTCAAATAATGTTGGGGTTGTTTATGGACTCGCCCATTCATTTTGTATGACTTATCAATTATGGGATGAAATACCCCGTCCGTCCCCAAATTTTAGTCCCTCGTTTTATTCTAACTGGATAAAAAACTAGTTATAATTTTAAATCGGTAATGAATTTTATATTTAATATGGATCTTATTTGATAGACCTCAATTAGTTCTATAAGATAATGTTTTCGAAATAACGTAAAACAATATAAATTACAAGATATAATCAATTGAAAAGTGGCACGAACTTCCAAAAAGAACAAATAATTTGGGACGGAGGGTGTTAGGATTCTGAACAACGCACCACACGCACAGAAGCAGTAAAATCAAGAGATAAACACGACACACAATATACGTGGTTAGGCCAAATCGGACCTACATCCACGGGAGGGGGATTTCACTATAATCCGGAGAAAATCCGTGTTCTTGTGTTATACACTCACACTCAATCTCACAATAATGAAATCCTCACTAGTTCTCTCGTGTATCTCTCTCTCCGGGGAGCCACAACCGGCTCCCCCTCTCACACTCTCTGCCTCTCTCTCTACATTGTGCTACCACACATCAATAAACTAGGCTCATTGAGTATTTGTAGAGATACAAAAAAAAAACCCTAATCCAATCCCTCCGGGCCTAAGCCCAAGTGGCCCACACGGGGTGGAAGTATCAAGTTAATCAACCATCATTTGTTCGGATTTTAGAACACATTTATTTTGAGATAAATTAACTTCAATTCAGTGTTGTCGACTTTTATTTTTGTCCAAGATTGATGTTTTCCGAAACTTATCAAACAATATCCCACCGCTACTCCTGCTTTTCTTGGCGTAGTTGATGTTCTCAACGAATTTTAAAAAATTAAAAAATCCCAATCACTGAAGTGAACCGGGAGAAGAAGCAAAAAAAATTTCTTTTTATTTTTTTTGTCAGACGATATACATCAGCAGGGGTTAGTGGAGAAGTTAATTACTCTTTTGGCCTCAGTGTACAACAAAAGGTATATTAAACCGATGGCTGCATGTGAAAATTTATTTCTCATAATTCATCTTGAGCAATGCTCCAGACACTAACAAGTGTACCAACAATTACACTAAATATACACATGACATTACCACATCAATACACTATTCAATACATGGATAGATTCATCCACTCAAAGCGTGCCACATGGACAATTAGTGTAATAATTGGTACACTAGTTAGTGTCTATAGCATTTTCCATTCATCTTACTTAGGCCAAAACCTTGATTTTGCCATTCTCTTAAATTGAGTTCAATTGGGTAAAAAAAATCTGATTAGACCCCCTAATTCCATTACAGATTGTGCAATAGAAATACGAAAAAAATTATTCACTGCTCTCGATATGTTGATCTACCTCCGCACATTTCTTAGTGAGAGATAGGTCAAGAGCACTGAATAAACCACTCGTGCGACTAGGGTTTAGGACAAGGGAGATGGACAGAATCTTGTGACGTGGTAGGGTTCATCAGCAATACTTTTGCTTTGGCCAATGTCGGATTTTACGACGTTGACAGCAGTTGAATTTTCCACCTTCCTATTCAAGTTCAAAAGGTTGATAACACAGGAAATTGCGAAAAAATAGGGGATGTACCTAGGTTATTATGGCCCTTTGGGCTAATTTTAGAGAGGTGCTTTGCACCCCCCTGACAATTGCCACCCCGGGCCCCATCCCACCCTCTCCCCAAATTCCTTTTTTTTTTTTTTTGGTTCTATTTTTATTAATTTCATTTAGTATTTTAACTTTATTTATTTAATTAGTCATTTAATTTGGTTTATTCAAATTACATTTGCAAGTAAATTATTATTTTAAATTGACATTAAAATTTGACTTTATATTTAGAAACTATATTATTTTAATTAATTAATTTGTCTTAACAATGAATAATAAATAAAAAAAACTTCTAAAAGTGAATAATATTACAATCACGTTTTAAAGTGAATAAATATTACAATCACGTTGACAAGTGGTGAGTCCTAATCAATATTGCCTCCAAATTGTGGTCCCGGCACGACACCCAGTACCTGGAACCACAAATCAAGACGTGTGTCATAACTTAAAGCCCATCCTTTAGCTTCAGCTGATGCATTTTGCCGCCACCACATTGGGATGGGTGGTACAGGGTGATTGGGGCGCAAAAAAAGTTGTACAAAGTGATTGTTAATACGGGCAATAGCTATTTCTTGGCGCTGTCAGACTGGAACTGGACGGGATCTCAAGGGCAATAGCTATTTTTTAGCAGATTTATTAATAACTACCACAATACCGTTTTCGAGACCAACTCTCTTCGCCCAAGCTAATATATCTTCTCTACTTTCAAAAATCTATAAAAAATAAATAAATAACGAATATGTATAAGTAAAACATTATTCAGTCATACCATATTTTATCTACGTTCAAAATAAATGACGAATATGCATAAGAACAACGAAAATAACTAACCTGGTCAATGCTAAATTCGGGTGTATAATCGCGACTGCTGTAGGAGATGCTCTCTTGACTTGGAACATCATTCTCAAATGACCAACCATCTGGATCGTAGTAGCCATCCATAATGTTCCTCGATGAATTACGAAAAAAGAAAGAAAAATATTGGGAGATGTTCTGTGAATGTATGTATGAAGTAGTGGGAGAATTAAGAAGAGAAGGCGTGAAAATGAAGTGCTCTGATATATTGCTCTGAAAATAATAGCTCTGGTGTAGCTTAGTTGTGCTAGCTGCTTCATCTGCAAAAACCTTTTCTTTTATAGACAAAAATACGTTGTGCAATCTAAATCTGGAATAGTAGATTCACAATATCAAATCTGGAATAGTAGATTCACATATCTTCAGTAGATTCACATGTCTACACAATATCAAATCTGGAATAGTAGATTCACATGTCTGCACAATATCAAATCTGGAATAGTAGACAAATCTAGAATAGTGGATTCACATGTCTGCACAATATCAAATCTGGAATAGTAGATTCACATGTCTTCAGTAGATTCACATGTCTTCAGTAGATTCACATGTCTACACAATATCAAATCTGGAATAGTAGATTCACATGTCTTCAATAGATTCATATGTTTGCACAATATCAAATCTGGAATAGTAGATTCACATGTCTGCACAATATCAAATCTGGAATAGTAAATTCACATGTCTTCTTTGGAATAGACAACAAAAGCTTCATTTATTGACTAGGATAAAGACTTGTGGACCACTAATTTCTAAAAAGATAGAAGAGAAAAAAAAATTAATAAAAGATATAAATAAATATTTAAATAAAAGAAATGAATTAAATAAAAAAACTAAATAAAATAAAAAAAATGAATTAAATAATTAAACGAGTTAACTAAATAAAAGAAATAAAGTAGTAAAGAAATAAATTAATATTAATAATAAAGCTATAGTAATTAAAGGAGGGCCACTAATTTCTAAAAAGATAGAAGAGGGAAAAAAATTAATAAAATATTTAAATAAATATTTAAATAAAAGAAATGAATTAAATAAAAAAACTAAATAAAATAAAATAAAATAAATGAATTAAATAATTAAATGAATTAATATAAAGAAATGAGTTAACTAAATAAAAGATATAAAGTAATAAAGAAATAAATTAATATTAATAATAAACCTATAGTAATTAAAGGAAGAGAGAGGGGTAAAATTGTAATTAGGGGTGGGGCCTGGGGGGTGCGGTGTCAGGGGGGTGGGGGGGACGACTTTGCCTAATTTTATTATCGTCTTTTCGGTACAGTGTTTTTTCTTGTTTTCTCTTAACTTTTAGTTGATTCGGATCAAATTTTTGCGTCGCATCTTTCGTCTAAACGAGAGGAATCAGAAAAGCATAAAATAATATCCTAAAATTAAAATAAAAAAAAACTCTCTAAAGATGACGCTAAAGACACTAAAAATTATCTTATTCCATATTATTTCGTTTTATTGTATGTTCATTGCATTGGTCCCTTCCTAGAACCCCATGAACTGTTTCATTGCTCGTTCACATGTTTGACTGTTTAATGGCTTAAAAATCAATTTGTGGAACCAAAGAAGCACTTGAAACACGTTTAGTGAAACAATTATAGGTTAGAGCATCTCCAACACAAGCTCTCCTCTCTAAAATGAGGAATTGAAGTGACATATTAAGGGGAGATTTTGTAATTTATGTTATTTTTTTCTCAAAAAGTTGTACTGTTTGGAGGGACCCATCCACCTTTTTGTCACATCCACTCCCTAAATTTAATTTTGGCTCTTTAAAATGATGTGACAAAAAGGTGGATGGGTCCCTCCAAACAGTACAACTTTTTGAGAAAAAAATGACATAAATTACAAAATCTCCCTTTAATATGTCACTTCCTTCCACTCCTCATTTTAGAGAGGAGAGCTTGTGTTGGAGATGCTCTTAGAGAACATATTCCTGATCTCATCGTACATACCCTGGCTCCCGGATTAAGAATCTCTATATTTGGTTTCTTGATTTTTAAAACCAAATAGTTGTGACTACCAACGATAAAGTGCGTCGCACCGGACACTTCTAAATAAATGCGCCGCAATGGCATCATCTGCGTAGACACCACTGGCGGCTCCATTGTATGGGGTGGATGGTCACATGACAACCCAAAAAAAAAAAAATTGTACTAATAATACATGTAAAAATTTATACAAATTTTAGGTTAGTTCATGTTTTGAACACTCAGCCAAAATATGAATGAACACCCACCAACAAATCAGTCTACTTTGAACAACCTAAATTACATCCCGTTATAGCCCAATCATAGGTGGCACCACATATAAGAAAATGTGGTCAATTGAACATGCTTTTTTATTTTGTTGTTATATTGAATCTAGTAATTTTATCTAATATTTTGTTTGAACACTTAGTCCTGTACTATAAACAAAACACACTGCAATTCAAGTGATTTACAATTGAATACTTAATATACCATCTCAAAACAAGATAGACATCTTAATGACAAAAAAATGGAGAGGAAAAAATATCTATTGGTATCGTTATGGTGTAGTTTTTCTTAGAGCAGACAATCCAAAAATAAAAACATATGTTTAAAAAGATCCGTGCAAACATATTCGCTACATAATTTCCTAAAAAAAAAAAATAAACATATTTATGCTCCTGTTTGATTTTGCTTTGGTAAAAATATAAAAAAAAACCTGAAAACAACTACAACGTTTTACGTGTTTTTGTATTTTTGAGGTCGCATTATACACACTAGTATATGAAATTTTGTGAAGATACGACTGATTGGTTAAACTAGTAGAGTTAAAGGTAATTTCTGAACACCCTGTTAAAAATTCCTGGAGCCGCCACTGGTCGACACGCCGCAATGAGCCAATGAGTATTAGGAGTTCACCACTTTATATTATTGTAGTAAGGGGAGGGAGAGAGAGAGAGAGAGAGAGAGAGAGAGAGAGAGAGAGAGAGAGAGAGAGAGAGAGAGAGAGAGAGAGAGAGAGAGAGAGAGAGAGAGAGAGAGAGAGAGAGAGAGAGAGAGAGAGAGAGAGAGAGAGATTAGGTGAGATGGGGAGGAGGGAAGAACTTTAAAATTTTAATCTCAGTCCTTGGTTTCAAGGGGCTGAGATGGAGACTCTTTATTTGTGTTTTTTATGTGTTCCCGGTATATATATTCATCCATTAGCTCTCTCTCTCTCTCTCTCTCTCTCTCTCTCTCTCTCTCTCTCTCTCTCTCTCTCTCTCTCTCTCTGCACACAAGGTCAATGATAACTCTTCAGAGATGGTGAAATCGTCCAAGAGAACAAACTTGAAATTGATTGGTCTCAATGCGACGGAAAAACACAACGGGAATCCCTTCAAGAGAACAAACCCAACGACGGCATAATCGATCTCGACAGTGACAGAAAAAGCGACAATGATGGTAGTTTGTAAACTCGTTGGTTTGATTCACTTGACTGTGATGTATTTTATTGTGTGTTTTGGATCTGAACAATTTTTTCAATATTGCTGTGAGTTTTTGGTTTTCATTTTAACATGGTTTTATTCACAAATCGGATTTCCCTCTGTTCTTCTATTACTCATGATTCTCAAAACATGAGTCATGGTTAATTTGTTTACCATGTTAGCTGATCGTACAGTTTTTTTATTTTATTTTTTTGAAAATGACATCATATCATTTCATAAAGCCATCCAACACCGATTACATCGAAAGACAAGAATGAAGCCAAAACCACTAACAATTAAAATGAGCACGGCAAAAGCTAACAAGGCCACCGGCTTGCAAACACACCTGCCAAGGCAGACCCGACACCTATGGGACGGGATGATGAATCCTATATATCAAGTGATAACAGTAGAGAATCCCAAACAAATTCCCAGTGCAAACCATTACACAACAACGTGCAGACGTAATCAACAACTAAAAGCTAAAAACAGGAAATAAAATCAGCTAAAAGAAACCCAAGAAAAAAAAACATTGAGATGATGCACTAATTCCACCCACTAAGTCGCCCCACTGAGTCACCGAGTGTAGATGAGTTTACAATCCAGCTGCTTCCTCGAAAAAACCCAAGCTCCATGGCTGGCCGCCTACGGAATCTAAAGCTTTATTACACCGGAGGGGGTCAAAACCACCCAAGTTCACCCTAAAGTCAGATCGGCCTACTACAAAATGACATAAAGATCACTCTATAAAAATCTCAGTTTTTTGAAAACCGTGATAGAAAATATATTCTATAGTTTTAATCTCAGTTATACCGAAAAAATGAGGTGGAAAGATTTTTTACTCTCAGTAATCTAAAAACTGAGATTGAAACTTAGAGAATAGATCTCACTTTCTAAAAACTGAGATTGTACATAAAAAAAAATACATTTCGGTTTGGAAAAAACCGTGATTACTTAAAAAATTTACATCTCGTTTGGTAAAACTGTGACGGTAACTTAAAAGATCTCAGTAATTTAAAAACTGAGATTGTAACTTAGAGAAAATATCTCGCTTTCTAAAAACTGAGATTGTATATAAAAAAAATACATCTCGGTTTGGAAAAAACCGTGATTATTTAAAAAATTTACATCTCATTTGGTAAAACTATGATGGTAACTTAAAATTTTACATCCCTTTCTTCACCAAAATTCATATATACGTAGCTCTAAAGGCTAAAAACACATTTATAATACGTAGCTCTAAACATAATTGCTTTCAAAATCATTTGATTCATTTAGGTTTATATGCATCAGACATAATTGTTTTCGGAGTTGTGCTTTATCTTTTTAGACTTTTTGGTAAAGCTAGTGTGTAAACTTGTATATTTTAATCAAATTACTCCCTCTCTCATAAAGTTGGTCCCCTATGAAATTATGTGCAATTTTCAAACTCAGAAATAATGTATCTACTAAAATATTTTATAGATTTTTTTGCAATGTTCAAAAGATCTCTCATTAAAAACTATCAAACAAGATCCATATAGCACAAAAAAAATATTTCGGTAAGTACATTTTTTTAAGCTTGAAAATTGTACGTAATTCCGTAAGTGACTAACTTTATGAGACGGAGGGTGTAAAGAAAAAAGGAAAAAAAAACTAATGGGCAGTCATGCATATTGGTATTTCATTGATGGATCCGCCTCCATAAATGTTGAATCTGAAATAGAAAAAGCGCTCAAATTTAGAGAATTCAAAAGATAAACATGTCTAATTTGCAAAAAGTTAAATTTTGCTCAAATAAGTTTGAGATACTGCAATGGTATAATAAGTGTAAAGTGGGAGCCGTAATTGATATAGATGACATAAGGAAGAAAACAACTATATATAAATATAATGTTCTAAGTTGTGAAGGAAAAGTGAAGTGGTTTGGTGGTAAGGTGTCATGGCAATCAGGGAGGGCTCAGGTTCGATTCCTAGCAGGAGCGCACATGTGGAGGAATAACAACAATAAGGATCAACTAAAGATCACACAATCTTTTCGGTATGAACTGAGATTAAAAGAATAATATTTAGTCTCGGTTTAAAACCGAGATGTTATAATGTTAAAACATCACGGTTTTACTAAAAACCGAGATTGTTTCTTGCTAAGTAGTCACATTCTTAGGCAAAAAATGAGATGGTAATAAGTTAAAGATCACGGTTTTATCCTGTGGTTAAAAGAGATGGACTTTTAGTTACACCTTGATAGACCACGGTTTTGAATGCGAGATTAAAACTAAAAAACCACACTAAATAACCGAGATCTTTATCGATTTTTGTAGTAGTAATGGTGACGGTTTCTGGTCGAACCAGAAATTAAGTATGGATGGTGGGGAAGTGGAGGTGGATGTAGGTAGATCTAGAGGTGGAAAAGCGGTGGGTAAAGCTCGAATCTGGCATAGGGGTGAAAATAGGTGGTGGGCAGGTAAGTCAGGCAGGGGTGGGGCGCATAGGCGGTAGCTTCACCCCTAAATCAACAAACCAAATAGAAAGAAAGAGGTGGAGTGGTGTATAGAGGTGGAGAGAAAATAAAAGAAAGTGGAGGAGTAACCTGGTTGGAGTAAAGGAGGGAAGTAGGAACCCTTGGAAGAGAGGACTCAGCCTCTAGAGAGAGAGACGCCCAACGCTCATTCTATGATTATGTTAGGTTATCGTACAGTGAACATGGTTTATTTGTTGTAAAAATGGTAAAGGGTCATGCTAACGGGTGCCATAGTGCACCCGTTAAAGGTACAAAAAATACACTTTTGTGGGTCTCACTTGTACAAAAAAATACACTTTAAAAGTACATTTGTATGCTAAAGTATACTTAAAGATGTAATTTAAAGTACAAGTGTACTTTTAAATTGTACTTTTTTGTACTCTTAACGGGTGCAATAGTGCACCCGTTAGCATTTCCCAATGGTAAAATATTGAATTCTTATGAGTAAATTTTACCATGTTTATCGACTTCTTCCACATTCAATATTAGTATTGTATCATGATCTCATTCGTTGAAATTGATTTACCATATTTATCAAAATATATAACGTTATAATTTGATAAAACAACGTTATATCAGATAAATTCACAACGTTCAATGATGTATTACAAGAACTATCCGGCTGACAATTAATTTAACATGGTTTATAACAAGATATTTGACTGCTTAACTCAGAATTATATTTTTGCTTACTAAAAAACACTTATTTAATTTGTTTTAGAATGCATATTTTTAATACGAAATTTTATCCAGATATGAAAAAGAATATAAAACAAACTTGCATAACTTTTCGAAGTCTCACGAGCGTGTATTGTGTCCTGTGTTTTTCAGAAAATTAACCTATCCATCCACATCGATACAGTATTTGGTATTTAGATAGTGATATTCTACATAGTCACATGGAACATTATATCCTTTATGAAATATCATTTTCCTACTTAAATTCCAATACTGCCTCGAAAGTCCATAGATTACTTGTATCATGCATGAAAATGAAGAGTCCTCTCTTTCACATTTTCTATATAGTTTCCCACTTTCCCCACCAAAATACTACTCCCTCCTTAAATATGTGTCGTACTCTCTCTCTAGCCATTTTTTGAATTTTTTCGCGCCGAATTCAAGTGATAAGTACTTTAATTCGGTGCGAAAAAATTCAAAACATAATACACGGAAGTAATTAAATTTTTTATTTGAAAAATGACGACTTTTCGTAGTTGACACTATTTAGGAATGGATGGAATACTAATTAATGTCAATATGCCCCCACCAGTGCTGTCAATGGTGTCAAACTCATTAACTGTGCTGCCAAGAGTGTCAAGAAAGCCAGATTACTGGAGGTATATATATATATATATACAGAGGATCAACTTCTAATGAGGGATCCATCATTTAAAATAAAGTGAGGACATCATGTTTTCCGACCAAATTTCGACGAGATCGGATGAAGCCCTTGCGGGTATTTTTTTTGGACGAATCCTCGCTGTGGACCTTAAAAACTATTTTTAAACACATCTAACGGTTCGGATCATCAAAATTTAGTTCGGAAAGTGGAAAAATTGCTTGGTCCTCACTTTTTTTAAAATGAGGGATCCCTCATTAGTAGTTGATCATATATATATATAATATATATATATATATATATATATATATAATCTTCACATTTTCAACGAAAATAAAACCAAAAACCTAATTAATTTAATTTAAATAAAGAAAAAAAAACCGACAATATTTGGGTCACCCCTCTTGAATATGACCTCCGGCCCTCTCTTTTGAGGTTCCTCCCCCTATTAATAATTTGATTCCCTACTAGTCTTCCCATTTCCTTTTCTCATTATCACCTCTCTCTCTCTCTCTCTCATCACATCTGCCAGTACTCCACATGGGTAGGCACTCATGCTGTTACAAGCAGAAACTAAGGAAAGGACTATGGTCCCCAGAGGAAGATGAGAAGCTTATGAAGCATATAAGCCAATATGGACATGGCTGTTGGAGCTCTGTGCCCAAACTAGCAGGTACTTCTCTTGAGTTTTTTTGGAAATTGTGTCAAAATGCTAACAAAGTTTTGTAGTACAGTATGATTTTTGTTTTTTTATTGAAATTGGTTTTAAGTTTTTTTTTTTTTTTCGGTACAACGGAAGTTCTAAATTGGTTTTAAGTTTGTATGATTAAAATTTCAGGTTTGCAAAGGTGTGGGAAGAGTTGTAGATTGAGATGGATAAATTACTTGAGGCCGGATTTGAAAAGAGGGACATTTTCGCAGCAGGAGGAGAATTTGATTGTGGAACTCCACTCGGTTCTCGGTAACAGGTAATCCGTTTGGTAACGCTTTTGTTTTCGATTCGCATAAAACACGGCAAACGTGCGAATTATTCAAACCCTTTTGCGGGATTTATTTCTTGAAAACAACCCAATTCTAGAAAAGCACCAAAATATATTTTTGAGTTCTCGAATACTATTTCATCAAAAAAAAAAACACCATAGCAAAATGATGGGTTTTTTTTTATTTTCAAAAAAAGTTTCTAAGAACTGTCGTGCAATGAGTGAAGTACTCAAAGCAAAGTGAATCTTCAACTCCATGCAGTTCTGGCAACGGTAGCCTCTTGACATATTTTGTATCGTTTTCGTTTACTGCCTTTTTGTTTTCATCTATCGGGAAACACGTAAAATTTTACTTTTCAAAACTCTTTTACAATTAAATTTTTTTTTTTTTTTAAATAGCCCATCTCAAATTGATTTTTTTGAAAATAACCCATTTCTAAAAAATCCAAAAGAAAAATTAAAAACAGTTTTAATTTTGATTTCAAAAACAGTTTCTCTGTAAACATTTTCTGCTTTTTCACCAGATGGTCGCAGATTGCTGCTCAATTACCAGGAAGGACCGATAACGAGATTAAGAATCTGTGGAATTCCTCTATCAAGAAGAAGCTTAGGCTTAGAGGAATTGATCCAAACACTCACAAACCGATTTCGGAGGCCGAAAATGAAGAGGGGGAATCTGAATCCAACACCAGCAATGAGAAACTCTGCGAAAAAGTCAATGAAAAACCAACAATTGTGGATGCAGGGAATTCAGTTAAGGCATTGGAGAGGAAAAATCTTAATCCAAGTCCAAAGTATTCAAACAACAACAACTGCAGCGGTTTGACGAATTTACCCTCATCGACAACCGATGAATTCTTCCAAGACAGGTTTGTTTCCTCCCATGAAAGCTCCTCCACCGGTGGAAATCCAGGGTATTTCAATTTCCAGCATTTGAATTATGATTCTGGAAATCCAAACACCTCTCCGTTCCTCAATCCAAACACCATTTTTTTCCCATCCTTTTCAAGCCCAATTCTCTCCAATAATCATCCTTCAATAGGCTCTTTTGATGTGAATGGACCCCGCCACAATTGGTCTAATTGTACATTTAGCAACAATGGCAGTTGTAGCAATGGAAGCAACAACAGCATTGAATTGCAAAGCCAAAGTTTCCCATGGGGGCTGGAAAATTGCGTAAAATCCGAGAAAGAAGCGGAAATTCGCAGTTTCGAAGGAAACCCAGAAGAGATCAAATGGCCTGAATATGTTCAAACCCCATTTTTCACAATTCAAAACCAAACAGAGTTCACAACAGAAGGGTTAAGTACTGCTAATTGGGATCAGAATCAGCAGCAGCAGCAGCAGCAATGTTTAGAAGGTGGAAACCTATATCATAAGCATTTCCAGAGGCTTTCTGCCAATTATGGGCACTTTTCTTAGATTGTGTTTGCCAATTGGAGCCTCTGATTGAAAAGGTGGAGAAAAATTGCTACAGTTTTTCGTTTGGAGGTTTGTGTGCTAGCTACAGTGTTTTCTTGTTTTTGTAAATATGCATGATACAGACTTGTCAGCTTTTTTTATTACAATCTGTTTGTGATGAAAACCAAGTTTATGCTCAGCTTTTGTCAAATGGAACATGGTGAGAGATACAAAAAAGGAGTCATGTTTCAATGTGTTATGTTTTTTCACACTGTTTTGGTTTTGGGGGGGTGTTTTATTGCCCGGATTAGAGATGGGGATACAAAGCTCGTGAGATTGTAATTGCAGCTTTTGATGAAATAGTCGGGAAAAATACGGAGCGTTGCACACATGAAATAAACGATCACTACTACAAAAAGGTATAAAGATCACGCCTAAAAAATAAGAAAGATCTCAGTTTTTGTAAAACCATGATTAAAAAATCAGAGTTAGATTTTTTATCACGGTTAAGTACATAAACCGAGATGAAAGACAGTTTTAATCTCGGTCATCTATAAAACGTGATTGAAAATAGTAATAAAATTAAGCTTTAATCTCAGTCATTTAAAAAGTGTGATTGTAAGTAAGAGTTTTAATCTCAGTCATTTAAAAAGTGTGATTGTAAGTAAGGTGAGATAATTTCATTTTCATTTTTAATCACGTTTTATAGATGACCGAGATTAAAACTGTATTTCATCTCGGTTTATGTACTTAACCGTGATAAAAAATCTAACTCTAATTTTTTTATCATGTTTTTACAAAAACTGAAATCTTTTTTATTTTTTCTGTCTTGTTAAAGGAAGCTCAGAATGTGATGGATATTGGAGAACGGTTTGGAGTAAAATTTTATGGGGAGAAAAGTTTCAATTTGATGAAAATTATTGAGTTGGAGGATCATAATTACACTGAGAAAGAGAAGAGGGATTTAGATGTTTTGATGGAAGGAAATTTTGCTGAATTGGAAGATGGGACAACCCTTTTAAACAAAAAAAAAAAAAAAATTGTTGTCAGAAACTCATAGAATATGAACAAAAAAAATTATTTTTGTAACTAAAAATTAAATTTTCTCAAACAAGATTGGAAACTAAAAGAGTACATAAAGCCTAGAAAATCATAGTCAATGTTCAAGAAACTAATATGGGCAAGTGAAAGACCTACAAAAACTATTATATATATTAAATAGTTCAACAATATAATGAAATGTATAATTGGTGGGGTGGATAGGTGTTGCTTGTCTTGTGCAAGAGGTCAAAGGATCAAATCTAGATGGAAGCAAGATTTGCAAGATAAAGCAATTTTTGGATGCCTATATTAGCGAGAAATTTTTTTTCATCACGGTTTTTTCCATTTTTTAATCATGATTTTACTAAAAACTGAGATCTTTTCTCTGTAAACAATCACGGTTTTTAGGAAAAACTGAGATGTTATATTGTCAAAGATCACAGTTTTTTTTGTTTTAATCACAGTTTTTCATGAGTTTTTATCACGGTCTAGAAGCGTGATTGAAAGATGGAGACTTTTAATCACACTAGGTAAGATCACGGTTTTTCGACCGAGATTGAAAGTAAAAGATCACACCAAAAGACCGTGATCTTTATGCTTTTTTGTTGTAGTGGATACCTGTGCTATACGCAGTGGCGGACGCATGGTTACTAATTTAGCCTCGTTTGAGGAGACCACTCTTCAGTAATTTTTAAAAAAAATTCAAAGTGTACTACAAATAGGAAGAAAATTGGGAGGAGTGCAGGACCCAAACACCCCTACTTCCGCTCCTGGCTATACGGTATTGGTTATCTGTGTACTAGTACTCCGGAATGATTTCCGAGTGTATATGGATCGCTCTGTCTAGTAGCCCGACCAAGCAAACGTGACACTGGAACACCTTTCCGTAGCCTTTTTAACTTGAAAAACCAATTTAGCGAAAGACGTGAGAGCGTGTTACAAATATCGCGAGACAGAATTTGCAGCTTTTATTGAAAAAAACATTTGAAATGAACAAGGCATCATGTGGTATTGGTGATCTGCGTACTGTTACTTCGGACACTAGCTGTGTGGATATATCACTCATTTAGTACTCCAGCCAAGCAAATGTGACATTTGAAGACCTTCACCATCACCTTTTTGACTAGGAAAAATAATTCAATGGATGAGGTCAGACATGAGATTGTATTCCAATATGTACGTAGCCGTAGCACGCATGGAATGAAGAATATCTTCCCTGTATCATTTCAATTTTACGGGAACGTCCCCGAAGGGACGTGAAATGAAGAATATATAAGGTATGTGTTATTGATAATCTGCTTACTCTTCATCTAGTAGTCGAGCCGAGCAAACGTACGTGACATATTTTTTGTAAAGAAAAAAAATATATATATGTCACGTTTGCTCGGCTCGACTACTAGATGAAGAGTAAGCAAATTATCAGTCGAGCCGAGCAAACGTGACATATGTATGAACACCGTCAACTTTTTGCCTCCAAAAAAAAAAATAAAGTGGATGAGGTTTATTTAGATTCAAATGTGGTGTAATACACACTATACAGTACCCCTAAAAAATTTAGGGATCAATTACTTCTTGTAAATAAAAATGTTACGATTTTTTTTTGTATAAATAACGATTTTTTCTATAAAAGTTACGAGGCGTATTAAAATGTTATGAATCATAGAGAAAACAACGTTGCTACACGTACAGACCACTATGCACTGATCATGTACAGATCGGCTTTCGGGGACCCACTATCACTATGCACTGATCATGTACAGATCGGCTTTCGGGGACCCACTTTTGGGTCCCACACGAACGATTTGAGCCGTTCATTCATCTTATAATGATTTTTCGAGGGGCTCCGCGAGAATGTGCCTAAGTGGTCGATTCAAAATCACCCCATTTCATGCATGGTCAGTTCAAAGGGGTCGGTACCCCTTGAATAATCGATAGAGGAAATGTTATGAATCATATTTCTGAAATGTTACAAATTTTTAATACAATAGTTACACTAAAAATGTTACGATTGCCATGAGGTGACACAATATGAGCCATACAATAGGTGCATATGGTATTGTCGCCATTCCCCTTATTTTATTCTTTGGGTAGCTAGCATATCTAGAAACAAAATTCAGAGATGGTGACCATCCGTACTATATGTATCCAAATCTGTTTAATTTATTTCCGGAATACCATTTTAACCCCTACCATCTCTTTCAATATTAGTTTACTTCACAAAATGCAAAGAGCATGAAAATTGAAAAGGCATACAAGCTAGTGTTGTTCTCAAATGCAAGATTCGAGGCATGCAAGAGGAGCTATAAGAATTAATCCGAGATGTGCAAACATTGGCCCGGGCTATCCTATATTTACGCACAAAAAGATTCAAGAAACCATTTTTCATAAATGGATTAATCGGCGGGTCACACAAAATGGGTTGATTTCAAGACTCGGAGTCTCGGACCACAATGATTTTCTAATCTTTGTATTTGGATTATTTTCCTTTCCCTTCATAAATCCCATCAATTCAATAAAATACAAACAGAGCTCAAAAAGCACCAATGAAGCAAGAAATTCCAATCCAGTAATGAAGGACTGAGACACATCTAAATTGCTTGGTGAATTAGAAGGCCACGAAATGCATATGCCTTTTATATTAACCACTTATGGGAGGAACAGAGGCAAGGGGTCCCTCTGAGGGACACAATATTGATGCTGATACCCTAAAGAGGAAAACTTATTCAATGCCCCCGGACTATTACCGCCACGTGATACTCGAGCACTTTTGTCACCACTAGAGATGAAATCGGTTTAGTTCGGTCGGTTTTCCACCACTTTTCGAACCGAACCGACTAAGTCAGTTTTCGGAAATCTCGCACCAACCGACTAGTAGGAGTAACCGTAGTAATACTAAAACCAACCGAATTTTACAAAAACGATCCGGTTTGGTCAGTCGGCCGATTCGATATTTCGGTTAAAACTTTCATCCCTAATCACCACACATAGATGTGGGGTAGGGATGGCAATTTCCCCAAACCCGATGGATACCCACCCCACCTCCGGCTATTTGGAGGCGGAAATTATTCGATTTTTCGTCCAATAGGAGCGGGTATGGTAGAACTTAAAGAATCCCCGGTTGAAAATGGAGCGGGTATGATTTTGTGATATCCGTCTCCGAATACCCATACCCACCCCCGTTTCAAATTGTATACATATTTTTATGAATGTATATGCGGGCATATTGTAGTAAATAAATGTATATGTATGTGTGTATATATATAAGTATGCATATTGGTATAATTTATGTATGTTGTTCCGAATTAAAACTATATATGGTTTAAGTGTTAATTTTTTTTTAATGATGGTAGTTTTTAAAATTATATATAATCTTGGTAGACTATTATTTCTTCGCAACTTTCTATTCTATTTTGTTTTAAATGGTTGTTTTTGTTAGTATAGGACACATAAATTAGATCTTATCATCTCTCTTTTCTTTTTTTTTTCCCAACTAGTTTGGATATGGATTTACCCGAATATATCCGATCCCCAATAGTTGGCGGGTATGGTGGATTGTCCACTATCCCTTTTGGGTATGGAGGTGGGGATGGGGAAGAACTTCACAATTGGGGATCGGGGGTAGAATAGGATCCTCCGATCTATACCCTACCCGTTGCCATCCCTAATGTGGGGCATAAGAAGCCGTGGGAAAAAGATCAGGGACACCAAGTAGCAATGCCTCATATGCAATCAATAATATCTTCTAGAGAGAGAGAGAAACGAGGGCAAAAAAAATTCCATGTTTGCTTGGAAGATAAGAAATGTAATGGTGGGAAAATAGGTAAAAAGGGAAAAGATATTAGAAATTTGATTCCGTTATGGTCTCTTTCCTGTTAAAAGTGGGTTACATTGTAGCAGTGATAACAAAAGGGTCTGCTACAAGAAAAGTATTTTTGGGTAGTTTGATTACACCATCTTACGCGCATCTCAATTATTTTTGGACGGAGCATTTCCACCGAGTGAAAGTCCAATTAAATTATGGACAAAACCCTGTATGGATGGGTCCCAGTTTCTCTATATCCTTTCAATTGTTTATTTATGGATTTCATCTTGACCTTAGGCTTAGTTTTCCGTTTGATTTTAGCAACTCAATTGCTAAAATCAACCATGATTTTAGTAAATGAGTTCAGGTGCTAAAATCATAGCTATTTCAAATCACAAAATTAAGTGGTTCCGTTTATCGTTTTTCTCGATTTTTTTCACACCGAATTAAAGTACACAAGGAGTACTTTAATTTGGTGCGAAAAAAATCGAAAAACGATACACGGAACCACTTCATTTTTTGATTTCAAAATCATGATTTTAGCACCTGTTAAACTCGTTTGCTAAAATCATGATTGATTTAGCAATTGAGTTGTTAAAATCAAACAGAAAACTAAGCCTTACAATAACGATCCAAACCACTCATTCAGTATATATGAAGCATAGATGTTGATTTTTAGTAAGGAAGTTTTCTTTTCTGGAACTTAGCTATAAGCCTATAAGCTGAATAGTTCAGATCATCGGGATAAGTCCGGAAGGGGTCCACAACTGAGACTCTGAGAGTTTTCGAACAATGCTATGGATACACCACTTGTGCACCCCAAATGCACACTACCCTGATGTGGCAAATAAGGAGAAGCCCAATATGGGGCTCACCCAAAAAATGGGCTTCCACATTTGCCACATTAGGGTGGTGTACATTTGGAGTGTACAAATTGTGTACCCATATCATTTTCCAGAGTTTTCAAGAGATATGATAGTACAGAGGTGAACTCGTCCTAGTAGATCATCATGATAGGGGTCTATACATGATATGTACTTTTAAGGGTAAGTACCACAATACATTAATTCTTTTCTTATCCAACAAATTACACAGCCTTTAGGCTATATTGATTACGTTAAACACATACAAATTACATAGCTTATGGGCCTCAACAATTAAACAACTAATAAGCAACGAACAATAAGTCCAGGGCTGTAACAGCCCTAACAAAACTCTCAATAAAAACCGCAAAAAACCAGCTGTGTGGTGGAAAACCATAGTATCCCTTCCAGAACAGGATTTTATGATCAAGAATCCAAGATCTGCATCAATCTAAAAATACAGTACCCGTCGTCACTGGCGACTCCACCACTCCACCAGCGAGGTCGCTTGACCTCGCTGGGTTCAAAAAATGCACCGGGAAAAAATTAAAGTTTAGATGTAAATTAAATTTTCTTTGCTATTATTGGTTTTTGGTTATTTGGCTGAAAAATGGAAAATGCATTATGTGAGAATGTGTTTTGGTTTTTTGACATTAAAGAGGCGAAGCCAAAAGTAGGCTACGAGAAACTTTTTGACTTCTCAATTTTTCACTTTTCTCATTTTGATTAACAAAATAAACGAAAAAATGTATTCTGCACATATCTCTCAAACACAACTCATGTTGCGAAATACATTTTGCACATTTCTCTCAAACGATCTATCAAATTTAAATTACATTATAACTATAATTAAAAAATCAAAAAATCAAAAATCAAAAGCTGAAAATATACCACCGAAATACCGCATAGACAAAGGCAGCTTTTAGATAGCCCACGTGCACACGAGTACAAGAATTTAATGTCCATTCATTAGAATATTTTTAGTATCTCCTTCAATAACAATAATTCCTTCTGCACCGACGGGGTGCACCGACCATGTACCGACGGCGTCGTGGATGCTGTGTGGGTCCCAAATGATCGATCTGAACCGTTCATTCTTCTCAAAATCGAATTCTTTGAATGAAATGGGGTGATTTTGGATCGAGCTCATACAGCCGTCCAATTGTCTCGATTCCTGCTTGGGCCCACTTGAAATTCGATTTTGAGAAGAATGAACGGCTCGGATCAATCGTTTGGGACCCACAACCGCGTCCACGACGCCGTCCGTACTGGGTCGGTGCACTCCGTCGGTGTAGGTAGAAGGGTTCTTCCTAATTTGCCAGCTTTATTTATTTATATAAAAAAAAGAGTTGGATATATTGTTGTCACCATAAATGCTTGTGAACCAAATTATTGCGTACTCGTGTATTGGGCCCTACATTAATCTTATGTACAGAAGAAAACAAAATAAAATGGAATCGCTGGGCCAGATTGAAAATGGGGAAATGAGATGGCTTGGGCCTTGTTCGTTTTGGTTTTTAAGAATTGATTTTCTCAATGATTATTAAATTATTACCTATATTTTTATTTTTTATTTTTATTTTTCTCTCTATCTCTCTCCAATTATTGATACCTATTTTTTAATTATTATCTCTATTTCTCCCTCTAATCATTACAAAAATCAAAACTCAAAACTTAAACCAAACACAACCTTCACGGCCCGATAGGATGCCGGATTAAATTTTGGGGTATTATATATGGAGGTGGTATAAGATAGTAGGGGGTAATAAATATGGAGGGTGGCCCCACAGTGATGTGACATTTATGGAGTGGGGATTAAGTAATACTTTATTTGGATGATTTTGGTAATATGGGGGGAATAAATAGTACTTGGTTTGGATGGTAGTTTAAATGGGGGTATAAGGATATAAAAACTGTCAAAAGACCAAATTGGCCTTGTGCGTGCCCATATTACAATTCAAGCGTTTGTTACTTAATCAAATACAAAACTTATTAATTTATTACCTTTGTCAACAAATAAACTATAAAACTAATTGCAAATTTTTTTTAAAAACTTAATATATATGACAACTTCTTCTTTTTTTTTTAAATTTGGCAACGTGTATGTTAAAATTAATTGTTTTCTCAGCACCAAACAAGACCGGCATAACACTTTCTAGCCAAAAAATCAACAAATGAAGTTCAAAGAAAAACAAAACTACAAAAGCTTTGGCAGAATCATAAAATTACTTTGTCTTGTTAAAACATACTTTACAACAAATATTGCTATCCTGTTCAAAAAAGAAAGAAAAAAAAATTGCTACAATTAGAAAAAGAGCTACTGGGGAACCCAACTAAAGAAACTGAGTAGTTAATGTACCCAACTAAAGGATTAAACTAGCTGATGTTAGGCCGAACAAAACTTTTGGAAAAATGAAAGTGCAGGTACTATTTTTTCCATCTAAATATAACTGTTTTTCTTTGGGTAGAGGTTTAACATCAGTAATATGCAGAGATCAAGTATTTGGAGCCCAGATATCGGGTATTTCGAACACAGAGGGGTATGCAGAGGAGTATTATTTTGGGTATTTTGGTAAATTGACAGGGGGTATTAGGGGGTGTTAAATATGTACACCCCCTGGGCTGTCCATAAATAACACCCCTGCACTTTTTGTTGGCAAACCATTCCATATGGGTGGGTCCGGACATAAATAACACCCTCTATATTTATGCCCCCCTCTAATGCCCCATCCAACGAGCCGTCAAGTTCTAATTTCAACTCTCTTATAATTTTGAAATTAGAATATATTTCTATTTCTGATCATATTCTTACCTTTCTCCCAAGGAATCATACCGTGATAAGAAATGGTCAAAGCATTTGACTTTGAGTATTATTCTCTCTTAGATTTAGAACTCATATTCAACCAGAGACGGGTGGAGCTAAGATTTTGACTCACATGTGGCACTCAAAATCAATATTGTCTCTCTTCCCGTCCCACAAAAATAATCTGTTATAAAAAGATGTGTAATTTTTGGATAAAAAAACTCACTTTGTTCTTTAATTTTGTGTCAAGAAATGTAAAAAATCATTCGCGGAAGTGTTTTATTTTTTTATCCAAGAATTGGAGGTTTTTTGGTAATGGATTATTGTTGTGGGCGGAGGGAGCAATTAGTATAAAAAAAAAAAAGGGACAAGTATTCTAAGATTAATTATTTCTAATGCCCAAAAGGATACACATTTTTATAGGTTAATTATCCATCAATATACTTAATACCCAAAAATTAAACACTTTCATCGACTAATCAATCATCAATATGCTTAATACCAAAAATAATACATGCGTCTTGAAAAATAACACTACTCTTGCAATAAAATTTAGTTTTTTTTTTTTTGGACCCGGGGGTGGCACGTGCCACCTCCCCCCACTTCAAGGCTCCGTCTGTGTATTCGACCTCTCACTTCTTATCAACTCTTGCAAGGGCTACTTCATAAAGGGCTTTGCTCAATTAAATGGGCCCCGGTCGGTGGACAATAGGATTGATATCCTAAAAATTAGTTAATATGTGCGTGAACTGGTCCGGACACTCTAAGATATCAAAAAAAAAATCCAAACTAATTTTGATATATGAAGGAAAAAAAAAAAAAAAGAGGGTTCGTGAGACTTAATTTAAAAGAAATGCAGTTTCTTATTTGAGATAATTATGTTCCAAATGATTAAAAAAAGAAAACTGCGGGATGATGCAAAGAATCAAGGCGAAGGGAGGCAACTTTATTATTATTATTTTTTTTTATAATTATTTTTATAACTTGAAAGAAGTGTTTTATTCTTGCCAGTTATCCATTCAGCCAGCCCAGCTGTATGATTTGTTTTGTGGTTGCAATGGAGTTTAAAAGCATGAAAGAAGTTTATTTTCTAGTTACATGTACCAGAAACCGTAATAGGATTATGGAGTTGGATAGAGCTATGTTACGCGAATTCGTGTATAGATTTAATTTGTGTATAGTTGATTTTTTATTCATCAAATTTATGATATGCGATCAATGGAAAAATTATGACACCCCGAATTTGAAGGCGGGAGCATCATGACGTACACCCCAAACTTTTGACATACATTTTATTAGGACAGTCGTTAGCATTTTTCGTACCCCATTTAGTTCTATTTAAGTGTTGAATATCTCTCTAGCACTTGTACATTCACAAAAGAGTCATGGAACCTAAGATAAAAGTATACAAAAACCGGGGAAAGTGTATGGAAAAGACATTTCTATTCTACATATCCATCTAAATTAATCAGCTTTATCCACTTTCCATAAGTGAGCCCGGGCTTTTTCTATAGTTGTTCTGTGACCTCCCTCTTGATAAAATTTAAAAAAAAAAAAGAACGAGTGCCAAAGGAGAAAAGGGGAGTGCCGATACCACTATTGAGGTTTTTTTTTTCCCTAATTTTTTTTTATCAAGATGCTAAGTTGGCAATGACTTGCTCTGTGGATTATACGGTACATATGTATCTGAATCAGAACATGCGCCCAATTCGGGTCGTCCGTGCTCGGCGATCAACGGCACAGATCAGTTGCGTAATGGACGGTCCAAATCGAGTCAGCATGCATGTTGTCCCTTAAGGGATAACACGCACCCCATTTCTGCACGTCTCATGATTTATCGGTGCTCAAATATGATGTACAAATATATTCACCACAATATTACTATTTCGGTTTCGTCTAAGTATGTGTATCAGTAACATTCATTGGGGGAATGAAACATCAATTAAGCAGAACTTAATACTCCTATAATCTACTACTAATACAATAATTTGCCCATTTCCTTCTAATATTTTTATGATTATTGACATGCTTTGCCAATTTTATTATTGGAAAGAAAAAAAATTAAAAAATTAAATAAAAAACGCAGCAAGGCATGAGAGATGACTAAAAATTGGAATATTGTGGTGAGGATTTCATAGCACCTGGCTCCCTGCACTATGATTATTTCCATGTCCAATCAATCAAAAGTCTCATGTAAGCTCCGTACCGCGAAAATTTATTTAGTGAGTACTGCCACGTGATGCTCTAAGAACCTCCCCTACAACACATCGTATTAGCTCCAACACAAAATACGTAGCACCCACGATAGAATGTGGTGGGAAAAGTCACCGAAGTGTTCCGGGAGCACTAAATAATCACTCCAAACAGGGGTCAGCAAACGACATGTGGTTCATGTACCAGCTAAATTTCACGAGTATTCAACTAGATTTGTTCGCTTTTAATTGATAGTACGAAATTTCACAGTAATTTCTTTGTAGCGTTAGGAGTCATTTTTGGGTCATAAAAGTGTAAGTCAAAGCTACACAAACACCGCTGGAGTTGGCTTCATGAATCTTTTTCCACCTGTTTGCTCTACCAAAACCAAACAAAATCGAACCTTATGTCCCAATCAATTGGGTTTGGTTACATGAATCCTTTTCTTTTCTTTTTTTCTCATTGAGCTCTATCAAGGGCTACACGTTCCCTGAGATCTCGTAATCATATAAGGATTCATCGTCCTGAAGATCTAATGGGGTTTTTTTACGTGCTTGTTGTCAGCTACCTAAATGCACAACCCTCCTTCTACTGGTTGGGAAAAAGATAAGGCTTTAAGCTCTACCAAGACTGGTATAAAAATAACAGAGAAGTCCTAGATTTTTTATTATCAAACTAAAAAGAAATAAAAATTGAAAGAAATGAAGAGAATTACATATAATGATGCAATTTTATTGTCTTGAAATTGTAGGATTTCCTTAAATGGGAGCTACAATTTACTTAACAAGATTACAACATCAACGAGTGAACGGGGCTACATAAATAATATGGTTGACTTATTTGAAAACCAGATTATGGCAAGTTTTGTCACACGGGTACGGACAGTCGATGGCCTTAATGTCTGCTCGATCAAAATACCAGTCGCCGACAGCTAGTGCAATCCCCTGCCATTGTGCAACATCCCAAATATAAGATAACATTTTACCTAAGATAACAGGTGCACAGACAAGTCTCTATACAAGAATCCTTTGTATTTTCGGTTGTACACACGTTTGTTTTTAACAATGACATGTCTTCGTGTTAGTACATAAAGTGTTAAGTGTGCGTATACTTGTGTACTTATTACACGCACAGAAGTTGACTAGGGATAAATGGCGAGAAGAATCAAAATAAACCCAGTGCAATACTTGATTTCTATTGATTGCCAAGTCAGGCGATTCGCCCAATGTTGCGCTCAAGCATGGGGTCAGCTCCGGGCTTCACAATTTACACGTTCACTTCTGAGGTCGACTTTGACTTGGTTTTAGACTTCTTAGAACTTATTTCAGAGTATTTCCTAATTGGTGTCGGACTTGGAGTGCTAGGGAATCAATAACGATGAGAATGAGAATGAGCTTATGAAAAAAACATGGTAATCCGTACGGATGCTTCGGTAGACTACAATCTTTGGTATGGTCTTTGATCTGTGGTAGTCCTTTCGCGGTTGGTTACATTTCTGTGTGGCCTTCTGTCATTTGGTGGAACTTTGTTCCTTTGTTCTCTTACTTGAAACTAGTGTTATGCGAGACTAGTTAACAAAAGGCTTTGGTTGAGAATTTGTCACTTTTGTGAATTTTCTTTGAAATATTCACTCTCTTTTCATTAGTGGAATCCTGCATGTAGTACGATTTACCGAGGACATAGGTAATAGGCCGAACTATTTAAATTTTAGCATCCCTTATGCTTTTGTGCGTAAGTTGGTTTCTCTATAGTACATTGGCAAATGGTTTGGTTTGTTTCTTCTCCTCCGCTATCATTGCCATCATCCATTCTGGCCTAGTAGTGGCTTTCGGGGGGCCCACCGCGTAACAATAGGCATAGTCATGTATAACAACATCATGTGTACCTTGGTTCCAATCAGAGGAGAATCATCAGCAAACCATGTATCCTGCCTCTCTGTTTGACAGTGTGCGAAACAAGAGTTTATGAATAAGCCATTCTGCTCGGTCGTTGCGAATCCTTTCACTGCAGTCAGCATATGATTCCGGAACCCTGCTCCGAAGAATGCACAAAATCATTAATCCATTGATTCAAGTTCTTTAACAACATTTTCAAAGCCAAATATGAATCCCGTCATTGTCAGTGGTTTTTGTTATATGAGATAACCTTGCAAAAACTGGACCTGCGCTTGAGTACAAAGTGCATGATCCATTTTGCAGTCACGCCAATAACCAGAAGGATCAGCTGAAGCCGGAGCTAAACTTTCCTGGACCTGATTAAGAATGAGACGCAGTTTATTAAGTTTTTTATTCAAGGACATATTGCATATCACAAACAAAAAAAATATGCAGATATGGACAAATGATAAAATTTCTCAAGTTGGCCAAAAAGCATTAATAATAGAGAAATGAAATGTTACCTGCCATGAGTCATAGGCTGCGTTGAGAATAAATAGAGGGGTTCTAACATTGGCAATTAAGTTCTCAGGGAAGAAGCACTGGAGACGAAGAAATAGAAAACAAGTCAGAAATGAGTAGGAGAAAAAGGGGAAAATTAGAATTTGAATCTCCTACATTTGCATAGAAAACCTAAGGGAAGGGACTCACGGTAGTTGGATCGAGATGGTTGGTGCAAGTATTTGGCAGATTCTTTTCCACGCTCTGTTGTAGACAAACATATTTCCATTAATCAACAATGCAAAGAATGGGGAGAAAGAAAGAAACCCGACTGTTTTCCTAGAGAAGTTCCACAAACTAGACAATCTGAGCTATTTTGGCAGGCAATTGTTCACTGAGACTAGTAAATTGATGGAATCGTACACGATTCTCTTAATGCCCTAAAAATCACAAAGGTAAAGCATGATTCACTTTGTTTGATAAGTAAAGCATGATTCAATTTCAAAAATATATAAATCTTTGATCATCGAATTTCTTCTTATTTTTATTTTTTTAGGGGGAAGGATTGCTTTTCCGGGTTTAATCACCCCACTAAAAACTAAAAATTGATTATAATATAAAGACCAATGGGGTGTTAAAAACGAAGGATTGAAATACATACTCCTGCACAGATAATATCTTTGCCCTAAAATTTTCAATAGATATCCATCCATCCAAGTATCCCATTTTATCGAAGTAGAGAACATATGGTTGCCAGGAGCCAATATTTTGACAGAAACCAAGATTAAAAGATAAAAACAAAACTAAATCGCATTTCCAATCGGCCAATCCAATTTCCCAATCTCAGGATGCATATACGTGGTTTGAAACTTTTTAACCAGTCCCATAGTAACTAGTGTTCACCATGCATGGAGGAGACAGTACAAGAAAAACACGTGATGATACGAAAAACTAAAATCTATAAATTACCTGCAAGCTGACCACACCACCAAAAAAATTCATTAGAGTGTGGCCACCGGATACATCAGACCTGCACTACCAACAACCAAGCTCAGGAGGATGTCCAAATAAAAGTTGCACAGGACATAATCAGACTACTAGGGCTTTAGTAATTACGCATCCAAGAATAATCCAGCATCACTCAGGCACTTCACTTTAGTACTTCCAGGAAATAAGTCCCGGAACTCATCACAGTGTAAAATAGAAGCCAGGCCTCCGGCAGAACACCCAGAAAGAAGAGCCTGAAACAGAAAGTTTTAGGATAATCATACGAAAACCTCCCAAAAAAGGAGAATAAACTGAGTGTTTTTCTAGATATAAAACCTGGTTGGCATTGTCCATCCCCCTTGACATTAACTCTTCCATAGCAGCTGACCATATGCGTTGTCCTTTAAATTCCAGTTTTGCAGCCTAGAAACGAATCAATATTGCATAAAGCAGTGTGCATAGACCATTGCTCAAAACTAGGGCTTAACTCAACAAACAAGATGCATGTAGGCTAAAAACGAATTGAGCCGAGTAGTGGGTTGCTCAAGTTTATCTCAGAAAGGCAATGACCTCACAAGTTGAAGTGCAAGTGCAACTCAATTATCTTAAGACCTAAGACCGCACTCGGGCAAGGTTCTGTATGAGCCAAGCTTGATATGAGCTTGAGTAGCTCATTTTTGTACAGTTTTAGAATGTCCGTGAGTTTATCAAAGACAGTTCAAGTCAACCTCAACAAAAGAAGCTTGGCTTATTCGTTATCTTTAGTGAGCGTCAAACTAAGCCTGTGGAATCGACCAATTTATCAAAATGATCTAGCGTATTAATGTCATGCAGGAATATGGAACAGCTTTCAGTATAAATGTCAAAAAGCACCGTTTTTCAACTCTTCTCCGGACTCAATTATACTACACGAAGAATATCTGCAGCCGAGGTCATTGGAGTTTGTTTTGTCAAAGCTAACTAACATATTAACACCAAAGTAACTGCAACTACAAGATTAGTTTCCATTAATGTGTCTGTATTAGCCTTTTCTACGTTGGCTTAATTATGATAACAAAACAAATTATGGTTGCAAATGAAGTCAGAGACGAAAATATTTTAAAAAAGTATTGGCACCAGGAGGACAGACTTCTAGTTTGAATAGCCAAGCTTTATGCATGATCACCTTTTCTACAAATTGAGTGGAAAAGTACCCGAAGTCGTGCGGTTCAAAGTAAAGTAGCTTTGTTCTCTGACTGAGTTTTGGAAGAGAATTATTTCCTTTAAACTTTGTATTTCTATGCACCACGTAGCGGCCAAAGACACAAGAGGTAATGAAATATACGAAATACCTTACAAAAGTAAAATTATTTGGTTTTGAATGAGGGGTTCTTAGGTACCTATCTAATTCATTTTTGTTCAACTCTTTGGAAGCCAAATAGAACACCCATATTGGCAATAGAAGGATAATAAAAAAACACCATATACTTCCACCAACCTTATCTTCCCCTTCCCCTGCAAAGGAGGCACCATCACAATAACGCAACTTTACTCTATTCCAGTTGAAAAAATCTGCAATGAAACCAGATTATAAGTCAGGAAATGCTGTCACACAAGGCCAAAGCAGTTGGAAAAAAAGAGAAAATTAGGGAGTCATTTGTGATTTGCAGTCCGCAATTGAGAGAATACCTGGATTTTCTTCGGCCTTATTGCTAAGTATTCCAGTAAACGGTATCTGCTTTTCCATGTAAGTTGATGATCCGCGCCGAGTTGTTTTACGGTAGACACAAGATCGTCTGCTGTTACACCAGCCTCCACCCTTTCACAAGATCTCATAAAATCAGGTTCTCCAACGAAACAAAGAAGCACAGTGGAAAAAATGCAGCATGAAGCCTCCCACCATAAAATTGCATCCCATGACATTTGGATAATGATTAGCAAGCAAAACCATAAAAGACAAAAGTTTGATCTATTTTGACGGCCATATAAGTTATCATCAAGAGAGTAATAAAACTCATATGTGTTACATGGACTCTTCAAGATATATATAAATGTATAGAATCTGGGACTGACTTGTTTAGTTAGGCATTCATATAGCAAGCAAAATATTTTTAACATGGACTATGTAATTCCTCTATCATTGAAATGTCATAAGACCTTTGTACACAAGGCAAGAAGGTTGGTCTACGAGCTACAGCTTTATAAAAGTCTAAAAATGCCACTGACCGAAAAATATAAAAGACATATACCAAGGAATATGAATAATATGGCATGTCTTCATGTCCTTGAAATGAAAACTAGATGAATTCAACACTTAGGCACCTACATGCATGCACCCAACACCTGTACACGAGTCCGTAAAAGACAGAACTTCATGCAATTCAAACAAGATAATGGAAACAATTTTCTAGATAACTAGTTCTACGACGTCAGAAGGCTTCATGTGACTAAAGGTAACCCTCACTTTCAAGAAAAGTCCCGTTAATATTCGCAAACAAAAAAAAAAAAAACTGTTTAAAGTTTCATATCTCCCTTCTATTTTCTTCAAACTCAGATGTGTCAACTCTTTGTCTACATTCTCTCGTGTCACTGGTCACATTGAAAAGCTTTTAGAATCATGAGCTCTGGTTGCGAAAAGAAATAACTGTCTACATGATAAAAATAAAAACAAAATCCATATTACCAACATTCTCGTGTTTTAAACACTCGAGCATATATAGTTTATATGAAAGTATGGAATCCAAACTGCTTAATGCTCTGCAGGATTCAGTACACTAGCTTTTTTTAAGGAGGCGGAGAATTCTAATATCTAACAACTGCAATGTTTACAACACTAATTATCCGGAAGCTGCCTGACAAACCTCCAATTGAATAAGCCAGCTGTTTTCTCCTGACCCAGATCCATGATCCAAATGATAACCAGGTAATGTTCCATCCAAACACACTGCCAATGTGAGTCACACAAAAAGGGAATTAGGCATATCTCATAACCAGGAATGTAAGTATCTAAGGTAGCAAAAAAATCGTATCCTAGAACAAGAAGAGGTATAGATACAATTTTAAGGCCAAAGGTTCACCAAGAAAAGTAGGCTAACTCTATACTACTTGGAGAAAATTTCAATACAACGGTAATTTGTAACGTCTCTCTCACATGGGGCAGGACCTACGCATACATGGGACCCACATCAAATGAGGCGGTGTTACGAATGACCGCTGTATTGAAAAAAAAATCTACTACTTTGAGGGAAAAAACAGGTGGGGAGCAATAACAAAGAGGTATGCAATGTATAATCAATGTGAGAGAAAACAAAACTTTCGAAAACCTAAACTCAATCTACTAGTATGTACCATCAAAAGCAAGCAACACTGATTGATAGCAGCATGCCAACTAATTAATTAATACCAATAACAGCATGACATACGAAGAAAACCGTCTCAATCAGAACACTAACCACGCAATAATAATCGACCTAACAGGTTTGAAAACGTGAGGAAGCTAAACAAAAATTTCTATACAAAAGTACTCTGCAAATTCACATTTAAATAAAATATTTTAATAAAAATAAAAAATAAAGATAAATCAATAAAATATTTTGTTTGACATGGGAAAGAAAGGGGAAATAAATTATTTTCTTTCCTTCTGGCATTTGGAATCGATGCGAATAAAGAGAGAAGAAAATAACAAAAGCAAAAATAATTACGAATCAAATCCACAAGTGTTTAATCTCCAGCCCTTACTCTATTAATTGACTCAATCAAATTATTAGAAAAAAGCCCTCTAAATTCCCTCCACTTATTTACTCAATTTTTCACCCAAATTAAAGGAGACTCAAATGTTCACTCAATAAGTTTTTAAGGCTTGATTTCCTCTTTACAATTTACAACTATGCAATTCTAGTTTGTCCATTTGAATGGTTGATGCTTTTACTCTAATTTTTACTCAAATTTGGGTAAAATTCTGAGAAAGGGCTGGAGATGTCCAGGCACTGACTAAAATACATACCAAACAGAGTATAAATTAATTATTTGAAAAAAAAAAAAAAATCATAGCTAGCTTTTGAGTGAGAGAAAGAAAGAGAATACCAGCGCCTTTAGCAGCAGCTCCCTGAATAAGGGTAAGATCCACCACATGAGCATCAGTAGCAGGTGCAGCAGAGACTCCATACAAATACTCAAATCGCAGCTTGGTTACGTTAAAATGCTCAAAACCCATTACACATTTGCTGAAAACCCCAAAAACAAAAACAACCAAGAAACCCATAAGAAGCTTCCTCATGGTTATCTGCTACTCTCGGCTCCCTCAAATCTCAGACCACCCAATTTGGATTTTACAAAACAAAACACTGGGCTACAGCATTGCTGTTAAATTGTATATAAACGGAGAAAATGGACCCATTTCTAGTGGGGATTTTGTAGTGGGACAGATTAGGGAAATCTTTAATAGTAAGTTTAGAGAGAGAGAGAGTGGGGAAAAGAGAAGGAGAGAGAAAAGGCAGTGGGGATGTCTGGAATTTTTTTGGGTTACAGCAGAGAGCTGAGCCAAGCTTAAAGTGTGGGGTATGTTGTCGTGGATTTACTTGTCGCACGTTTCGAATCTAATGATAGAAAAAAGGTTTCCGACCGCGTAAAAAAGATAAACGGGAGTTACGGGACAAATGCAATCATCATTTATTTTTACATTTTTTCCGGATTTGGCATTCGTGCCGCTGAGCTCGCAACTCAACTTAATCCGGTCAAAAACAGGTCATTCATGTGAGTATAAATTTGTTCACCTTCACCCGGGGTGCTTTAGATGAAATAACCAGTTTTTTTTTTTTTTTGTGTCCTAATTCAAAAAAAAATCGAATTGTTAGTTTTATGTTGATTTTTTGTGGTTTCTTGGTTCGTCTCAACGAGAGGAATCTAAAAAATATAAAATTATTAATCAAACTTAAAGTTTTGTGAATAAATACAAAAAATCCCGAAAACTGATGTGATTCCGTTAACCCATATCTTTTTCACCAATCAAAGTGAGGGTGAACAATTTTACACTCCATTTACGCTGCTAAGACTAGAGAACTCACAAGAGAAGGTCTTACAAACTAGTCCTTTCAAGTTTCAAACTCAAAGCATATTCCACAAAACAGATTTATTCTCAAAACTAAATTAATCGAATTTCTTGATTTATCAAATTTAATTATTAAGTAAGGAACATCTATTGTGATTTGTTTTAACGGACACAGTTAATGGTTTTGACTTAAACTTTGAAGCAGATTATGAACTTATTTTTGTTACAACTAAAAGGGCTTAACGAAACATTATTCAAAGTAATTAAGATTTACCTCTAAATCATGGTATATAATCAAAAGAAAAATCGTTGCATAAGATTAGTTGATAAATTCAGAGTCGGCCCTGAGCTAAAGCAAGCGTTGCGGCCGATTTAGACCCCCAAACAATTATGAATTTTAAGGCCCCCCATAACCTAGTACCCATTGGTACCCCCTACGTATCTTTTGTAATAAAAAAATGTACATCGCATATAATTAGTACTTTTCTTGCTAAAACTACAAAGATTGATATTTACATGATGCTTTTAAAATCGTGTAAGGTTTGAGATTTTTTGTTTTTTTTTTATATTTTAGGATTAACGATATTTAAGTAACCAGTTTGAAATCTTGGATTGTTTTGTTACTGTTTTATGGTTATTTCATATTGATGAATATTGGTATTTGTTTTTGGAAGTGTAATTTATTTACTTACTTTTTTTTCATGAAATTTTGAAAAAGGCCTACTTTTGGTTTTCGCTTTAACGCTCCAAAAAGTCACCGCCTGCTCTGAATAAATTATTGTGAATGTGCATTCTGAAGCCTTAATTGCTTCTTTCCACTGTTAAACAGCACTACTTTTTCTTGATAGTTTAGTTAGTTGTTTTTACCGTTAGTTTAATTTTTTGTTTTGCAAATTCAATCATATTTTTTTAACTAGGTTAGGGTTTAATCCCTTTAGATTATTTAGTTTTCCAATAGAAAATCATAGGTCCCTATAGATTCAACCTCGCTTTAGCCATATTGTATTATAATACGATTCATACTTTTGCCAATTCATTAAAATATCACAACAAAAATCTCCCTAGTCAATGAGTAAGAAGTCCGGCGATGTTCCCAAACACATGGGTCCATGCAATGTTCTCATACACACCGGCCATGCTCACAAGTCCCAAGCAAGGGTAACCCACTGCTCTGATAGTGTAATATCCCAAATTTTTAAAAATAAAAATTTGTGATATTTGTAAATACTAATTTTCGTAATTTGATTTTTACCCAATTTTGACTTTAGTTGACCATTTGCGGGTTTCTTTTTAAGATGAATTAGTGCTTGAGCTACACAGATAATACTAGCATGACTACTACGGTTGTGGGACCCGAATCAATCCGATACAATCACTTGGAGAGAGCATCGTAATGCGTTCCCAACTTTTGAGATTTTTCCAAATGATTCTGAGCACACGGTGACGTCGCCCTCAATTTTCTAAGTCAGTGCGAATATTTTGGTATTTTTCTGAGATCGAAGCCCGGACAGTTCGAACACTGCTCGGAGTAAATTGTACTGCATTATATCGTGTCGTGTTTCGCGCCCCACCCATTCCCCACGTCTGCTACCCACCACTCATCCCACCTACTCCCCTTACTTTCCCCTTTTTATTTTGGGAAGAACAATCACAGAGAGAGGAAGAAGAAGAGAAGAAGAAAGGAGGGAAAGAAAGAAGGAGACCACGGCTGCCTCCACCTCCGGCGACCTCCACCGCCACGACCAACCACCATCTCCACCTCCCAACTGGTCTCGTCTGATATGATGAAGTTTCGAGTGAGTTATGGCCGTTTTCCGATGGCTGGTCCATTCTGGACCAGCACTGATGTTTCCCTTAAAAACTCATATTATAGACTCTCATTTGAAAATCCGAGAGTACCATTGTCCTCCTGACTGAATTTTGCAAAATTGGTGTGAAGGATAGGTTTATAATTTATATTTTCTATTTTATATGGATTTTCAAACAAAGGAGATGTTGTTGTATTCTGGGCAGTATGAACCGTGTGGTAACCAAGACTAACCGAGCCTCGTATCCATGAACATTTTAGTCGCATGAGTCGAGAGTATTACTGTTAGTAGTGTTCTTGCGCCAAGTACTGAGTATTGGATTTGTTAATATTAGGTCCGGAGTTCAAGGACCCTTAATTTGCGTATTTAGTAAAGGTGTCGTGACGCGTTACGACTACGGATCCGAGGTAGCTAAAGTCTATCTCCCTAAATATATTTGAATGTATCTATAATTGGATATTATTGTGTTTAAATGTTGTGTGTATGTGCTATTGGAATGTATGGTGTGGAATACTAATGATATTTCTGGAATTGCATTAGTATTGTTCACTTGAGCTCCTTATGCATTGTGTGAATTTGGTTACAACAGGTTTGTTGTGTTGCCTACACGTTTCCACTATTAATTCCATGACTCCTTATTATCAGTATCACATGAATCCTTCTTGTAGTGGTTAGAATGTTGTTATTATTATAGTTGTTGTTCACTGGTGGTTACTCATTAACTTAGACGGACATTAGGTTCATGAGTGATATTTGATTTGGAGAGTAAACGGTGGACGTGATTGATAACGGTTGGGGAGGCCATCCCGCAGAGTTTAAGTTTTATGATTGGCAGTCAGCCAGAGATAATGGAATTGAGGAATTATGCGGTATTGGATATACCTATGTGTTGTATGTGCATCCCGAGGCAATGTGCTGTATGTACAACCTCACGTGTTGTATGTACGTCTCAAGGATATGTGTTGAATGTACATCCTTATGCGTTGTATGTGCATCTTGAAGAATGCGTTGTATGTACATTCTCAAGGGGGGGAAGTGAATCTTGAAATTATGGAAAGCTGAATGCTTTGTTGATTGGAAAATCGATCCTTATGATGGTTGGAATTCGAAACTCGTGATGAGCGAAAGTGAAACTCCGTGATAATCTGGGAAACGAAAATGTGTCAATCATAACATGATAATAATTTGGAAAGAAGATTGAATAATGGGATGGGTAAAGTACTATGATTGATAGAGTATTTGATTTTTCGAGGTAGCTTTCACTATGTGGGTGCTTGATATTGAATTAATTTATTTGTTCCGTAATGTTATATCTTCGTCATATCAAACTGTGTATTACTTGCTAAGTAAGGGTTCGGGTAGGCTTTAGCTGCTGAGCGTCATCCGCTCATGGTATTCGTACCCTGGCTTTTCATGCCAGATATCGAAGACGGAACGGAAGGGCCATTCTAGGAATAAGAAGGAATTGTCGAATGCTGATGGATGCTAAAGGTGGAGCCTACTAGAGGACAAAAGATGTCGAATGCTAGATTTTGTATTAGTTATTGCTCTATTTCTTTTTGAAATCCGATTTCAAGTTGTTATCTTATTTTGAAGTTTAATGTATTTCATTTAAGTTAATGAAATCTAACTATGCTTCCTTTGTTATTTAAAGAAATTAACTTTTATTTAATGAAATTATTTTGGAAAATGCTTTATTAACGTGTCCGAAATTTGGGGCGTTACAGATAGGCGTGTGGAAAGCTTGCTTTTGAGCGCCTAAGTAGGGTGGTTTAGCATGTTAGACGTGCGTTTTGGGCTTTATTTTTCATTTGATATATGCACGTGGTGTTTTTGGGTGTTGAGCATAATTTGCAGAAAATCTAGGGATGTGGGCGCGAATTTCGAGATATAGGGAGTACATGCACGTAGACCAAGAGTTAGAATGGAACGAATTTTGCATGGAAGTGATCGTAACCCGCCGGGAGCGCTACCCCATTTCTCTGGAGCGCTCAAGTTGGGCACAAAAGGGCTCAAAAAATGAACAGAAGGTTTTGGAGCGCTACACCAAAAGTGGTGTAACGCTACCGCGTGGCCAAGGGTCAACGGTCAACCATCGAAGAACGTACGGACCAGGGAGAATAAGGAAGCGGTAGCGCTACACCTAAAGTTGGGTAGCGCTACCGAGGGTCTTTTTAGCGGTCATGGAACGGCAGCGTTCGGGGGTTCACGTCGGATTTTTTTTGTTAATTTCTATTAGGATTACGGGGTTTAATATAAATACTCGTTTTTAACTTGTATTAGGGTTCCAGAATTTTTACCTAGGTTTTTGTTCTTAGTTTTTTCGGCTACAGTTCTTCAGATTTTCAGCATTCATTATTCAGCAGTAGATACTCAAGTTTACTTCGGATTTCCAGATCTTCTAGCTTCGAGATTGGTGTTTTCAAGTATTATTCAAGTTCGTTTCCTTATTGCAATCTGCGGTATCGTTTTCTGTTTCTGTTTTACTTCTCAAGCATGTTTAGATCTGGGTTTAGTACAATTTCTGTTATTATTAGCACCATGAGCGAGTAGTCGTATAGAGTGCGGTTGCGGGCGAAAGCGCTCCGCCGCTAGGCTAATTGATGTTATACCTCGGGGCCGAATTTACTTAAGTTTCAAGCAATTAGGGAACATAAAACTCTTTTAACAAACAAAACCCAGGCATCGCCGGAATTCGAATGCGCGCGGAATCTGGTGACAGGTGGTGCGCATTTGTTAGGGAGCCTTTCTCGTATTCTAAAATCAGTAAAAGAGGAATTGTGGCCAGAGTGAACATCGGTTAGGCTAGTCACGGACGCTGGGTTCCCTCAGTCGTGCTCTCATTTTAATTTGCATTAAGTAAATCAGTTCAGTAGTTAGTACATTAATCTCATCAAATCAAGAGGTGGCTACCTAAGAGCCAGGTTAAATTGCAATTCCACACTTTTGAGTCAAGCACTGCTAGTCGTCTCTGTGGTTCGACTCCGGTACTTCCGGATATTGTGCTACACTGGTCGAGAGTCCTACGCTTGGGACACGTCTTATTTTTAGTCACCTGGTCGGTCAAGCATACTGCTCATGACATCACCAACGTTCAATATAAGTTCATATCCTAGCAACTACGTTTAATCTGAGGGTTCAAGTCCGATAATTGCCTATTCCAACAAATGGTGCTACAATGTCCAACCAATTCTATAATCACCGAAACCCCGATAGTTCGCAGCTGTGATTTGGGCTAATTTTGTGAGATTTCGGAAAAAAGACCACGCTTGGTTGGGCAGAACCACGAGGAGCTCACCTGGCTCGGTATTTCTCGGGACTAGAATATATGAATAATGAGTGTGAATATGTGCATGGAAGATGTATGAAAACATGCAGAATTTGGGCCTTTTAATTCATAGGCAAAATGGGGCAGTAATAGACTCCCTAAAGTCCATTAGTATGGACACGTGGCGGGTTGGGATAGGCTACCTTGAAAATGCCGCCTATTCACAGTCCATTGGTGGGGTTTGCTATGCTTTGCACAATACGTTATGGTTTGTCCGTTCTCAGGTGGGGTAATTCGATCCAAATCCGTTCAGGATGGTCCCTTTTAGGGTTTTGAGGCTTTTGAAACGTCGTAGTGATGTTTGTTTTTTAAAAATTATGTCCCGAAAATCGAGAAAATCGATCATCCGATTCATAGTTGATTTGCAGCAATGCGAACCATTGGATAACCAAACAAAATCTGATTGACCTGAAATCTGACTAGGTGCTTTGTAATGGTATGAATTTCCAAACGTTTGGATTGAAGAAATTGGGTCCCGAGATGCGTGATCACGATACTGGCAATTTCGGAAAATGGAGTGTCTCTGAAAATAGCAAACAAGCTTCGAGTCGCACGAAACTTGACGCGAGGTCTCAGGGCATCACATGGATCATATCTATGAAGTTGGGTATGTGGAGTATTACAGACAAAAACTGAGGTTTCTGGCCCCAATCGCCTAATTTTACCGGGAATTGGCATAGTCCATGTGATGATTCAACGGTCCAATATCATCCGATTCTAACGTGGCTTGGACCGATTTCTTAGGAATATTACAGAAATGCATCTGAAACGTCTTCGAAATGTCAAAGGTGGAAAAACAGGATCGTAGCAAAATAGTTAGCAAATAATTGATCGGGACTTCTTTTGCGCCGCTGCCATTGATGTCCCAAAAAAAGAACCAACATGTTTCACAAGTCCTGATTTTCAACTGTCGAGATTTTCAACTTTGAAGAATTAGTAGACTCGTAAAGAGTCACAAGTCCTGTTACTTTTTTATCATCGTTATCGTCTTCGTCATCAGAAGAAGAGGGACATCACGAGTTTTGATGGAAAAATGTGTAGACAGAATCCATACCGTCCGTTTTTTTAACTAAAATTTAACTTTTAACATACCTATCAATGTCCAATCAAACTGATTTTTTTGCGTGTAACCATTAGTTTGCTATAAGATGAACGGTTCAAATTATTACAATGTACACTCAGTGGGACCCACAAAAGCCGGTGGTGCTTTGCGCCACATTCATAAATAAGATAATCTCAATGGGAAATCACTCATTGGCCCAATATTAGGCGCACTCAGGCATAGTTTTCCAAATGATTTTAGCAACCCAGTTGCTAAAATCATGGTATTTCAAATAAAAAAATTAAGTGTTTCCGTGTATCGTTTTTTGAATTTTTTACACCGAATTAAAGTACACGAGGAGTACTTTAATTTGGTGCCAAAAAAATCGAAAAACGATAAACGGAACCACTTAATTTTGTGATTTGAAATTTTCATGATTTTAGCAACTCAACTCATTTGCTAAAATCATGGTTGATTTTAGCAAATGAGTTGCTAAAATCTTTTGCAAAACTAAGCAGTCCAAACAGGTGTCCTCCCCAGTCGCCACTGATTTTAGTACTAATACCCATTTGATGTTTAGTGCGTAGAATTCTTACGGTGAGTCCTCAATGAGAGGATCTCAGCCCGACACACACCTTAACACACGCGCACACGCACTACATCGTCCGAGGCGGGAAAACCCTACCTGAGAAATCCTCCAATCTTTCTTCACTTCTCAGAAATCCTTTAATCCTTCTCTCTCTGTCTCTCCCGTTCCCATGGGTATAAAGGTATATCTGCTCATCTCAACATCTTTGTCGCAAATTTTCGAGTTATGTATTTGTGAAAATGTCAAACCATGACATCCTCTGTACTTACTTTCTTTGTCTAGGGTTTAACGAAGCTTCTTGCCGACAATGCTCCCAAGTCAATGAAAGAGCAGAAATTCGAGAGCTATTTTGGCCGCAAAATCGCCATTGATGCCAGCATGAGCATTTACCAGTTCCTAGTCCGTACTCTCTCTCTCTCTGTTTGTTGTTTTTGTTTCATTTCAGCTTTACTACTGTAGTGTCACTGAGTTTCGTTATTTTTAAAATTTTATTGGTATTTTTTTTTGGGGCTTTGGTATAGATTGTTGTGGGTCGAACTGGGACTGAAATGCTTACTAATGAAGCCGGCGAAGTAACTAGGTAAACTTATTGTGCAAAATTTTTTTTTTCCCTAAATTTTATGGAAGCTGTTTTTGTCAGATTCATTACATTGTCTGGGAAAAAATAGTTTTTGAAACTAGTGGACTAAAAACTCATTTGTTGTTTGCAAGATTTTTTTTTATGGGTTAGGACGTAGGACATTTTTGTTTGACCGGATACTGGCATCGAGGTTGACTACATATCTAAGACCACCACATTTCCAGTGTACTTAAAAATGTTGCTTACAGAGATGACATCGGACTATATAATTTGAAAGAGGGAATATACAGTACAGTGAGGTGAGGTATTATTAATTCTTTTACTATTAGTAAGATGGGATTTTATGTGCCTCCAATACGATTTGAGTCAAGCAAATGGTTGCTAATAGATGAAGACCACGCTTGATTGTTCAGATTAGTAATGAGGTGATGTGGTATCCCGCCAGAATAATTGTGAAGGGGGAAGGAATACCACATCCTAAGGTACTTTATATCATCTTTGTAAGATCAGTACATCCCAAGGTATGCAATCCCTCCTCTAATCATTGGATTTGAACGCTGGAAATGTGGATTCTAAGGATTTGTAGTCCAATTTCATCTTTAATCCAGCCAATCAGACAATCCCCAAAATTTCAATTCCTAAAGATAACTGAGGTTTTCACTTCCTGTTATTGTTGCCCTAATAATTTGAGTTTGTCTTATTGGCCTGTTTTAGTCATTTGCAAGGGATGTTCACTCGGACAATTAGGCTGCTTGAAGCTGGATTGAAGCCAGTGTAATTTGTTTCGTTACCTCTCTTTGCTTGAGTTTATTTTATCTACAGACAAGTCTCCTGCACTCTTTTTGTGAACTTCTAAATCATCTTGTTCTTTTCATAGATATGTTTTTGATGGAAAGCCTCCAGATTTGAAAAAGCAAGAGCTTGCAAAACGGTATTTACTTTTTTGTGTTTTGGAGTTTTTATTTATTTCTCTTTCTTAGAGAAGAACTGTATAACGCCACAGATATCCTATGGAACGTTTTTATGCAGTTACTCAAAAAGAGCAGATGCTACCGAGGACTTGAACCAGGCCTTAGAGGTAAAATCAATAGTCCTTATAAGATTACTTGTAGGGTCTTTTTGAATCTTACCATGAAATCTTATGTCCAACGGTTTGTTCCTTTTCATTGTAGACGGGCAACAAGGAAGACATTGAGAAATTCAGTAAACGAACAGTGAAGGTGGGTTCTTGCACATTCCCTCTTCTCTAATTGGTTAATTATTAAGACAATGATATTTGGTGAGCTGTCATTATTTTCAAAATGATGTTAATGAGCTCGGGGCTTGCAAGGCGTAGAAGTTTTTTGTTAGGCCAGTTCTAAATTATAACCTAGGAAAAACTTGAAGTTAAGGAGCCAGTTGATTCATCCTTTCTTTTTTGAAGAAGCTTATCACGATCATATTTAGCTGCTCTTCACTAATGTGGAAACCTTAGGCCGTGGTGCTGTGTGGCCCTTTGATGACACTGAATATGACCATTCTCTGAGTTTTTTAAAATATTCTTTAGTTGTATGAATGCATCTATGTATGTACAACAGTAAAAGGGGGGGTGATTTGGTCATTAGCAGTTATACCAACCACATTTACATAGGTTACTTACCAGTTGTCTGTCTCTACCACTTAAATATGCATAGTTTGTTCACCCAACTAGTCCTGTTATTTTATATTTTAAATCCAGGTGTTTTTTTTCTATTCTTTTGCTTGAAGCATAATTCAACACCTTCTCTCATAGTATGCCCACCGGGCTTTCTCTGCTGAGAATGTTTTCGAGTTATAGCAGAGAATTTACTATTTGATTGGTCAAACGTAATCCATAAGTCACACACACACACACACACAAAAATAAATAAATAAATAAACATGGTTACCGATGCCATTTGTCATGAGATGAGCTGTCTCTTGGACAAACCATGCATTTTCCCCACATGCATGTAAGAAGATAATGCGTCTGCACTCTGCTGTAAAAATAACTTTACTTGTAGATGGTCAAAGCATGTCTTTCTCGTTTCCATATTTCAATGTGAATTTCTGATGGTTACTGAAAATAAATTTTGTAAAGCTTCTTTCATGCCTAAATAGTTTTCAACCATTTCCCATAAATTTTTCTATTGGTTCATTTTTTTCTGCTTCCCCTCCATACAGAGATCTCATTCCCCTCCCATTTTTGTCTCCTGCTCTCTGGAATGAATATCTATTCGTCATCATGAGAAAGTTCAGAAACTAAATAGTCATTTCAGAATCATCAGCTTAGGGGGTGTTCCACTAACTTGGTTTTTTTGGATGTTTTAGTTTTGCAAAAAAACTAACTTGTTCCACTAACTAGTTTTTTGGTTTTTTGGTTTTTTAGTTTTGCAAAAAAACTAACTTGTTCCATTAAACTAGTTTTTTGTATGTTTAGTTTTCCAAAAAAACTAACTTGTTCCACTAACTAGTTTTTTGGCTTTTTTGGTTTTTAGTTTTTGCAAAAAAACTAAGTGGTTTTTTGTTAGCGGAATGAAATAGTTTTTGAGTTAAAACAAAACTGTTTTTTTTTAGCGGGGCCTTGGAAGGAGAAAGTGTTTGAGCAATAGAGATTACCTTTTCTAAGGTAGCTTCTACTTGATATTGATATATTTCTTAGAGAGCATTTAGGGAGTCTACCCAGTTAAATGTATCAGAAGTACAATAATAATAGATGATAACTTGTACCTGCTGAGAAAGTGGAACTTTTTTAACTGTATGGAATTAATATGTAAGATGAAGTGCATGCAAGCTTGCCATTACAGACACATGAAGGAAAGAAATCATGATTGAAACTAGTAAAATAGTCCCACCAGACCAATAAGGACAAACTTATCCAATTGTAATGCTACTGATTGGTTGCTTATTATCCACTTAGCCCTTTGAAGGCTCCAGTAGGATGACCCATTTGCCTCACTTAATTTTTTTGTTGATTTTGACATTTGAGATTGGCTCTTTGGATAGTATTTCTTTTGCTCTGCAACCTTCGGTTTTTGGCAGGCGCCAGTACATTTCAAGTGGTCATCCAGCCTTGAATTAAATGTGCCATGATATCAACCTAACCACAAGCTGATTGACGAGATAAGAGATAAAATTCAAGTACATAAGATAACTATTAAATAGAGTACACTCATTGGAAATTTTGTTTCAATTTCCAGTGAATAACTGCGCTGAGGAGGATTTTTATTCTTCTACAAATTATGCCATGGCTTAATCTCTATCCACTCAGCATTGACAATATCATTAATCCTGTTAGCATTGAAGAGTTTTGGATGGTGTTAGAAAAATTTGTTCATGTGCTAAACTGCTAATGCTGCTGAGGCTGTGTCCCCACTGGTTTTGCAGGTGACAAAGCAGCACAATGAAGACTGTCAAAAACTTTTAAGACTCATGGGAGTGCCTATAATTGAGGTGATAACGAATATCTATTTTTTGGGCGACGTGTGCTGTAAATAGTTTTTACAGAGCGAAAGTTTGATTCTTTTGCTCTTCTGTTTTTTCCTTTTCGTTTCAATCAGCTGTAATGGTGTTTTTTTTCCTTTTTTTTTTTTCCTGAATTGTATTGATTCCGTATGTATCCTTTTTCGAGACAGACAAAGGTTGAACCAAACCTTCTTACAATTTTTTGGTTGTATGGTTTGCTTTAGGCTCCTTCAGAAGCAGAGGCACAGTGTGCTGCACTTTGCAAATCTGGAAAGGCAAGGATCTTAACTTTCACAATAATTTGTTTCATTTTGGTGTCTTTATATGTTCTGTAAAATTGTAATCTCATAAATAGATATTATCGCTACAATTTCGTAATCATGAGATTGCTCTGTGATTTCCACTTTTCACCAACAGTGTATGTGTATCAGGTTTATGCAGTTGCGTCTGAAGACATGGATTCTCTAACTTTTGGAGCCCCTAGATTTCTTCGCCATTTAATGGACCCAAGCTCAAAAAAAGTCCCTGTCATGGAATTTGAAGTTTCGAAGGTGCGTAAGAAAATTGAACACCTAGGAAGCATGGTTATTCAAATAGGTTGAAGTATCCATACCTGTAGCCAATACGTAACAGATGCCGATACGTGTTGGGTACATATGTAGGTGTCCCAAACACATCCTCAGCAGCATATATAAGACAAGTTTGTATACATTTGGATATGTATCCTCAGTATTGTTTTCCCAACGACGATAAGATTGGTAGAGTTATTTGATGTCACATGTAGGAAGAACCTGGTCCATGTTCCATAGAAGAATGCATGAGAGAGGGGGTGTATGAGTGCAACACTGCAGCATTTCTATGTGCCCACTCATGTTCTGAGATTTAATGAATCTTTTCAGCAAGATCTTAAAGCTAAATGAGTACTATGAAACTAGAATCAGTGTAATAATAAAAAGACAAACCTGTATTTCATCATTGATTGGTAACCCCGTGGTCATATCCTAGTTTTCTAGACTGGTGTGTATTGCCTATGTAGTATGTACCCCTACCTCGTATCCATGCTTTGTTGTTCACTATTGTAGAATCTTAACTCTGATTCATTCTTTTCCTCCACGGCTTTTCAGGTTTTGGAGGAGCTGAATCTTACCATGGATCAATTCATTGACCTGTGCATTCTTTGTGGGTGTGATTATTGTGATAGCATTCGGGGTAATACATTTTTTACCGGCGTCATTATCATGAAAGATGGTTGACGCTTCTGTCAGCTTATTGAGATTGGTAGAAACATCTCGTGATGCATGCTTCATTTATTTGTTTTGTTAGGGGAAATTAGTGTCAAAGAAAATAAACTACTGTATCGTTTGGACAAAAATCCGTCACTGGTTTCTTCCTTTGATTTTGCGCTCTTAATGATTCAGTTCAGTTACTCTTTCAGCATGAAAAGGACCATTTAACATAAAACAGGCAAGGTATTGACATGCCACAACCACAAGACAAGACATAACCATGTTCGATTGAAGGACTAATTTGGTGGTGGATACGATGTCTGGGGATTGCTGGTCATGGGATGACATTTGGGTAGAAAGCGCAATTGGATGCGAGAGTATGCAAAATAGTCCAATTCCTGATGGTAAATAAGGATAGACCCGTATATGGGGGAGATTAAGGGGCATCAATTTAGTTGGATGTCATACAATCCCTCCGTATTGCATGTCGAACATGGGACAACATGAGACTACATGGTGTACTGTTTTAAAAGAGTCATATCCACGGATTAAATCCACAATCAAACATAGAAGCAAGAATACTGACGTGTTTAATATTTAATCAACTGTCTTGTGTGCTATAGGCATTGTAGGAGGTATCCATGACCTTGATACACTTCCTAAATACCTATATTGTGGTAGAACTTAAAAGCTATAAACTATTACTCTTGACAAATGTCAGAAGATTTTAAAACTTCTTTCACTTTCTTTACTTCACTTTATTTTTCTCTCTTTTTCCGATAGGAAATAAAAGGTAGGACTCTTCAAGGTGTGTACACCATTCTCGCAGAGTGCTCCTCCTATCACTACGTATAAACAAGGTTGTCATCTTGGTGAATTTACGCTAAAATTGTTGACTTGTCCAAGATGTATTGGACAGTGCCTGTGAATATCCATGTGGTGTGGACCGGACCGCATTTGGACATTGCCTGTCAATAGCCATGTTGTGTGGACCTGAACACATCCATTGTAGTAGTGTTTGTGCTTAATGTTATACAGGGTTCTATGTACTTGTACACAGGACTTTTGTGGATAGGGCGACTCCTTCATTTTACAGAGAAAAATGATTTGTGCAGTTGATATCTTCTGTTTTAACTTGTTTCATTCCTTATTGGCTGGATATTGTATGGTAACAGTTTTTTTCCTGTTAGATTCTTATTGATATGTGCAGTTGATATGGTAGCTATGCTTTTTATTGTTTAGTTTCAAGCAGAGGAAAATTCTAAACTTTCTATGGGTAAAGTAACAGCTACTGTTGTGTGATTAGCCATAGAATATCTGCAATTTCCTCTTTTATATGAGTATCTGTTGGTTTCCTTGCTTCTTTATCATGATTCTTCCAATCATCCCGCACAGAAGCTTGAGAAGTTAATTGATGCCTAGCCTTATATTAGTATCAAAGTTTGCCGGGAGTTTGCTTCAAATGTCCAAGGAATTTTTGGTCCACTGAAATCTCTGACAATAAATCTTTAAACTTGCTTTGCCTTCTTGAGTGGCCATAACCACGTCTGTTCTGCCTTCCTCAAATTCACCACCTGTGTTTGCTGTATGATCTAATTCTGATGACCTTCACGTGTTTTTGAGTAGGATATGTTGGACAGCATCAACTGACTATTATTTTTGTTTAGCAATTGTAGTTTGTCCAAGCTTTTGATGTTCTTCACTTTACATTTGGTAGAAGAATGGTGTTTATGTTAGTCACCGTCATCCCAAAATCTAAACCTCATCTAAACCAGAAGATGTTATCATTTTCTGCTGTTTATAGAATCTGAAGAAGTGTTTGGTTCGTTGCTTGAATTCTAATCTGCTTTTCAGGTATTGGGAGCCAGACTGCACTAAAGCTTATCCGGCAACATGGCTCAATAGAGAATATACTGGAGAATATAAACAAAGAGAGGTGCTCGTTTTATTGATGGTTATCAGTTCAATTTGTTTTGCAAAATCAGATTTTGCGTGCAATATTCTGCAAGATAGGACTCGAGTTTCTGGAGTGAATATAAATGTATATAGTATATTATTACCACAAACTTCCCCTTGAGCTAAGATGCCGGATGATACTCTGAGAGTCTTGAGTGATACGAGAAAAGCAAAGAAACAAATTTTCGGTTGGAATACACCATAAATGACTTTGTTTTCTTCTCAAACTTGCTTTGTTAGCGTACTGCAATACTTTTTTCCCCTTTTGTATGTTTGAATAACCTATTTATGCGTAATGTGCGGCAGTTATCAATGAAGATTTTACTATGTTGGGTGCGTATTTTGTTTAACTGGAGAGGAATTAGTGACTGTTCTTCTCAGTAATGGTTTATGTTTGTCTATGGTTCATATTTTTTGACTCTTCAATTCGTGATCTATGAGTCGTATGATTAAAATTTCCATTTTTTTTAAAAAAAAATTACGTGTTTTAATTAGGGGGCCCCATACTAGAAATTTTATTTTATAAGATGGCAATCGTGGCATGGTGAGCAGGATAGATGATTTCAAAGACAGTAACTATTACGCGATGCTCCCAGTCATAGCTTGTGCCAGGGTCTGTATGGCGGTTGGAAGGCTAATTACAATGGCTCGAAGCCATGCCACTGGCCATGGTAACACTTGCCGTCATGTATGACGGCAAGATAACACATGCCATCTACAGTAATGACACCAACAATTGCATAAATCTCGTTCTTTTTGATTCAGTAATTAAATGTTCTTTGTTGATAGTGGCGGAATGACAAGTTAGTCAAAAGCTCTGCCAAATTTCTTGATGCAAGTGTTCAGTATAATATGTACTATCATGGCCAATCTGCCTTCGACAAAATTTGATTTCGTACGAGGGTCTGTTTCTTATGTGGTCATCTTTTTTTTTTTTTTTTTTTTGAACAAATGTGTGGTCATCTATTTGTTAACATCATTTTGCATGTATGTGGCATTTTCTAATGTTAGAATGTAGAGAGAGAAACAGAGATGAAAGGTATTTTCTCATTAACTTGAAAAATGGGTATCTACACTTAGATATACAAGACTAACATACTCATGACTAAACTAACCCTATGAATAGAATACATAACAAATGAAACCTTAACAACATAACTACATAACTTAACACTCCCCCTCAAGTTGGTGCAAAGATATCTATCAAGCCCAACTTGAATACAATGGGGTGAAAACTTTTACTACTAAGACCCTTAGTAAATACATCGGCCAATTGGTCTTCGGATCTCACAAAAGGCATGCATGTCAAACCGTTGCTCAGCTTCTCCTTGATGAAATGCCTATCAATCTCAATATGCTTTGTTCGATCATGTTGAACAGGATTATGAGCAATGTATATGGCAGCCTTATTATCACAGTAGAGCTTCATAGGTCCACGATCAGGGAATCCCAAATCACGCAATAAGGTTTGGAGCCATAAAAGCTCGCAAACACCATGAGCCATAGCTCTGTACTCGGCCTCTGCACTGGATCTAGCTACCACAGACTGTTTCTTACTCCTCCAGGTAATCAAATTCCCTCCAAGGAAGGTGCAATAGCCAGAAGTAGATCGCCGATCATCAATAGAACCAGCCCAGTCTGCATCAGTGAAAGCTTCCAATCTCAAGTGACCATGATTAGAGAACAAAACTCCTTTACCTGGGGCAGATTTAAGATACCTCAAGATACGATAAACTGCATCAAGATGACTAGTACGAGGTTCATGCATGAACTGGCTCACAACCCCCACAGCATAGGAAATATTTGGTCTAGTGTGAGATAAGTATATCAGGCGACCCACAAGTCTCTGATATCTCTCCTTTTTTGTAAGCTCCCCCACATTGCTACCAAGATGATGGTTGGCCTCAATGGGAGAATCAGCTGGCTTACATCCCAACATACCAGTTTCTTCCAAGAGATCAAGGATGTATTTCCTTTGAGAGATAAAGATTCCTTTGTCAGATCTAGCCACCTTCATTCCAAGAAAGTACTTCATAGACCCCAAATCCTTAATCTCAAACTTTTGAGCAAGAAGAGCTTTAAGGCTAACAATCTCACTCACATCATCACCTGTCATGATTATGTCATCCACATAAACAATAAGAATGGCAATCTTACCATTACTTCTCTTGATGAACATAGTATGGTCAGCATGACTCTGCTTGTATCCAAATCTCAACATGGCTTTGAGAAACATGTCAAACCATGCTCTAGGAGATTGCTTCAAGCCATAAAATGCCTTCTTCAATCGACACACCTTTCCCTCGGTCTGAGATGAGGAAAAACCCGGTGGAATAGCCATGTGCACTTCCTCCTCTAATTCGCCATGGAGGAATGCATTTTTCACATCAAACTGGTGAAGAGGCCAATTCAAATTGGCAGCACAAGAAAGTAGAACTCGCACAGAGTTCATCTTCGCTACAGGAGCAAACGTCTCCTCGTAGTCAATACCATAGGTTTGTGTGAAACCCTTGGCAACAAGTCTAGCCTTGTATCTCTCAACTGTCCCATCAGCTTTGTGTTTCACAGTGAACACCCATTTGCACCCCACAGGTTTCTTCCCTCTTGGAAGAGGTACTAGCTCCCAAGTGCCATTCTTTTTTAAAGCCGTCATCTCCTCTACCATAGCTCCTTTCCACTTAGGTATCATGAATGCATCCTGCCAATTCTGTGGAATAGATATAGAAGAAAGAGACGAAATAAAAGCACGATGCAAAGGAGATAAGCGGTCATAAGAAACAAATTGGGAAATGGGATGTTGAGTGCATGATCTAACTCCCTTTCTATGAGCAATAGGAGCATTAAGATTATCAACAACAGTAGGAAAAGGATCATTACCAGATGAGTCAGCTGAAGAGTCAGGAACTGGAGTAGGTGATGAAGATTGGCAAAGTGGTGCCGCACATGTAAGCTTGTCTTTTTTCTTTCGAGAAAAGGTCTGCAAATTTGGCCTATCCAGTCTTTCCCGAACATCATGCTCTGCTCTTTCTGCAGGTAAAGGTTCTTTCTCCCCCTCACCATGACAAGGTAAATGATAAGACCACGACTTAGGAGTATGAAATGTCAACATCTCTTCTTGTCTATCATTCTCCCCCTGAAGAGATGAAGTGGACAAAGGATAAAGGGATTCTGTTTCCCAAAAAGTGACATCCATGGAGACGTACATTTTGCGAGAGTGCGGGTCATAGCATTTGTAACCCTTCTGAGTGGGAGAATAGCCAAGGAAAATACACTTGCGGGCTTTGGGATCCAGCTTACCACCTGGGTGCTTAGGAGCATGAACAAAACACACACAACCAAAGACTTTGGGTGGGAGAGATGAGACCCGAGAACAACCTAAGAGAACCTTAATCGGAGTTTGGAACTGAAGAACACTAGATGGCATGCGATTGATAAGAAAGGCTGCAGTAAGGACAGGTTCGCCCCAAAAGTGTTTAGGAACATTCATGGTGAACAATAGAGAGCGGGCTACCTTAGCAAGATGGCGATTCTTGCGCTCGGCAACTCCATTTTGTTGTGGAGTGCCAACACAAGAAGTCTGAAAAAGAATACCAGCATCATTAAAGATATGCCCGAAAAGTTCCATCTATATACTCAGTCCCATTATCACTACGAAGCACTTTAACATTAGCATTAAATTGAGTACACACCATTTGGTGAAAAGATTTGAAGCACGAAAAAACTTCATTTTTTGCTTTTAGTAAATACACCCAGGTGACACGAGAATAACAGTCAATAAAGGTGACAGGAGAAGGACCCCAAACATCGGAATGAATGACCATAAATGGAAAATCACTTCTTTGATTGACTGGAGCATAAAATGAGCGTTTATGTTTCGTAAGCTCACAAGCTTCACAAAGGAACTGACTCCGAGAACATTGCTTAGCCAAACTAGGGAACAATTTTTCTAGAATTCCAAAGGATGGATGACCCAATCTACGATGCCACTGATGTAACAAGGGAAGAGCTGAACTCGTATCTGCAGCAAGAGCTTGACCACATGACAAAGGTGGACAAATTGGATTAGTTGCAGACTCCAAAAAATAAAGGCCCCCATGAGCTTTACCACTGCCAATCATCCTCCCCGTATCCAGTTCCTGAAAGACACGATGTGTAGGAAAAAATGTTACGGAGCAATTTAAGGATTAGGTAAGACTACTAACGGATAAAAGGTTAGTAGAAAAATTGGGAACATGAAGAACTGAGGAAAGAGAAATGGTTGGAGAACAATGAATAGAACCTTTCCCGAAAATAGCAGATAAAGAACCATCAGCTACTCTAACTTTATCCTTACCAGAACAAGTAGAGTAGGAATAAAAAAAGGATGAACAACCCGTCATATGATCCATGGCACCCGAATCTATAATCCAAGGACGGGAGCTAGATGCACTGAAAGCACTAGCATGAACAGAAGCAAAGAAATCAGAGACAGTGGAAGCAGCGGAAGTGGAAGTAGAAGCAGTGGTAGATGGAGCGTCAAGCCTAGCCAATAGGCGCCTGAGAGTTTGTAACTCCCCCTCAGAAAAAAGGGCACCAACTTGAGTAGTTTTGAAAGCCTCCATTGTACCAACAATTTCCGTTTCAAATCACCTTAAACGGACCCCGCAAATGGATCCGGAACGTCGAAATTAGTCGGGAACAAGTCTCGAACCTCTCAAAAGTGGTCAAAATGGTTCCCTGAACCCTTCTGGACCCCAATGAACCCTCCAGATGAGCTCCTTGGCCCTTTTTCAAGCCGCTGACCCCTCCAGATGAGCTCTTTGGCCCTTTTTCAAGCCGCTGACCCCCTTTGACCTGTCGCCTGAACCCTTTGACTCGCGGAACGAACCCCCTTGACCTTTTTGACTCGCGCGCGACACGTTTGACCGAAAGACTGACCTCCTTTGACCTGTCGAGCACGTGTACTTCACGCCTGCGTCTAGATCTGACGCGATCTGCACGCGCCACCTTCAGCCGGCGCGTGTGGCTTCCTCCGACGTCTTCCGGCGACCTACCACCCACCACGGTGATCGGCTCTTCACGTAGAACAAAACCCTGCTACAGAAATTACAATCCGACCACTCTAGGTATGATCGGTGACAAACCCACCTCTTCTTGACGAGTTCGTCGCTTGTTGGTGGTCGCCGGAGGCTTGCCGGTGATCGACGAGTGCAGTACAGTAGTCGACGATGCTCGGTCAGTGATCGACAAGTGAGAAATACAGAGGCTACACGATCGACGATTGACAGACAGAGGCTACACGATCGACAGCTATCAACAAGTGAGAAATACAATCTCTAAAGCTCTACAAGGCCAGATCGATCATGACCATGGCTCTGATACCATGTTAGAATGTAGAGAGAGAAACAGAGATGAAAGGTATTTTCTCATTAACTTGAAAAATGGGTATCTACACTTAGATATACAAGACTAACATACTCATGACTAAACTAACCCTATGAATAGAATACATAACAAATGAAACCTTAACAACATAACTACATAACTTAACATCTAATTTAGTGGTTCTATATCCAGGTACCAAATACCTGATGACTGGCCGTATCAAGAAGCTCGAATCCTTTTTAAAGAGCCAGCAGTATTTTCTGATGATGAGCAACCTGAGATTAAATGGGGTGCTCCAGATGAAGAAGTAATCACTTTATTAAATAGTTTTGGTTTCTTTGTTTTTTTCCTTTTAACAGTGTTTTCCATTGTTTACTCTTAGGGGCTGATAACTTTTCTTGTCACTGAAAATGGGTTCAACAGTGACAGAATTACGAAGGTATATTTGCAAATTGTTTTCCTAATTTTTAAAGTATACTGGACATGTTCAATTCATTGGTTAACCATGATTTGTATACTTAGTAAGTATTTGATTCTCCTAGGCGATAGAAAAAATCAAAGCAGCCAAGAACAAGTCAAGTCAGGGCCGGTATGAAATGCTTAAAAGGAGAAAATGAGTTCAAACTTTTTTTAGTTTTGATGTTTTTATCTCAGTTGATTTCTCTTTCTTCTCTCCCAAAACAGATTAGAATCATTCTTTAAACCAGCTGCTAGCACATCTGCACCAATTAAAAGAAAGGTATGTTTCTATTTGGCAATTGAAGCATAGTTATTTATGGTTCTAAAATGCAAGATGACGCATTTCAAGTTTTAATTTGTTCTGTATGACAAAAAATACAGATGTGGGTGTCTCAGGTAATGTTGAAGTGTTTATTTCTTTCTGGAGTGTCATTAAATTCTATCGAAAAAATATTGTAAAAATACAACAGGTCTACAGGATCAGCATTCTCCTCAAAGTTTAGATATTGCGTAGCAACCTTTGTTGTTTCCTTATTTGTTCTCAGTGTTCGGAAACTGTCACTTTGTGTTTCTAGTTGAATCCCCTCTGTTGAACGCTCAATTGAAAGAAAAAAGCACCACCAACATGTGATGTAAATTCTTAAGATTGGTTTGCTTCAGATCCTTTTAATTGAGTGCAGCAGTTCCACAGTTAGCACTTAGCGCAGATTGTACGCACAACTTTAGTACCTGTCCGTGAACCTTTGATCCAAATTTTTTTTTGTAACTTTTGCAAAAAGCCTTCAAGATCTTAACAAATTTCCAGAAGTTCTGCTCCTCCGCCTATTTATTTTGTATCTTTCTTCATTTCTACAGCATACTGTTTCTCCTATTACTAATCTTTTGGAACCAAAAAAATATCAAACCAAGAGAAGAAACTATGTAAGATGCTAATCGAAATTTTGCTGGCTACCATAATTTCCTATGAACTGACTGACAGGGAAGTAAATGCATGCTTGGATCTCCAAAATCAGTAATCAAGCCTAAGATGTTCTCTCTGCAAGCATGTATGCACTCCAGGCCCAAGGGGATTGGTAACCTGAGCCTGCCAACTCTAGCTTTGGGTCCCACATGCTCTACACCATTATCCAGAGGTGTCTGCTTCGGCATATGAGGCTGAAAATCCTGGTGAACCTTCCAAGTGGATTAGTTTTATAGTGTTAATTCATGTCCTGACACCAGAAGTTCAATATTGTCAAATGAAATGGGAGGATGAGTATATTGAAAAGCATAGCGATCATCACCACATGTGTCTCTGAGTGCAATTATAATTGTGGGAGTTTTTTTGGTATTTTTGTTTGTGGGTTGGGGGCGGTGGTTCAGATTATAACACCATTCCCTAACTTCAGCCTTTGGATCTGGAAAAATGAATCTGAACCATCGATTGGTTCATGACCATCACACCTCTTGGGCATAACCAAAGTCCACTTATAACAAAAAAAATACACCACTATGGTTCACAACAGCTAGTGAGGGTCATAACGAAACACCACATAGTTCATATCTCACTTTAATTTGACATTAAGGTGGCTGCACAGTACTGCAACTCATAACTACTCCACGTCCGGCATAACCAAGCACCCATGAAGTCATAACCGTGTGTACATTAACCCTTGAAAAGGGGTTGTCCACAATAATTTCTCCAGGTTTTTTTATGCTTAGTTGTTATGAGATGAAATATGGAAGCAAAGGTAGGCTGGATGGAAAGGTATCCTTAGAGAAAGGAAGTTGCCTTGTCCTTTTTGTTTATAAGCACCCCACCATACCGTTCGGATTTAAGAAACTGGCTTTTTTCCGCCAATGTCCAAGGATAGGGGAGAGAACAAACTTTGTTAGAATAAACATCTTGATTGTCTGCATAAATTTATCGATAAAATTTCTCTGGAAGCATGCAGTGCTTTTACCTCCTTTCAAGTTGTGGTTGTTGAGTAGATGACTGATGCAGTACTATTACCAGTGCTTTAGATTCTTGCAAGTCCCGACACTAGTTTGTGCTTGTAATTGCAACATTATGTGTCATTAACGATGCCTGGCTTTTTTGCTTTCCCAAATGACAGGAGACAACAGAGAAGAACGAAAAGGAAACTAGTAACAAAAAGTCTAAAGCTGGTGGGGGTAGGAAGAAAAAATAGTTGAGTTGGCATTGAAGCCTTGAATGACACTAATGGATCTAATTGTACTCTTAACAGGTGAGAGTTTAAATTGATTAGTTGATGCATCTTTTTGAGTATTGTACTCTGCTTCATTACACAAAATTTGTTTTACCCTTAGCTGCTTGCCGCAACATAGTTGCACAAAATTCTAAGATGGTGTTGTATCTCTACATTACAACATATTTAGAGTATCTTCGTTTTTGTTTGGTAGCATTGTATTGTCAATTAGTATGCCAACTTTGTCCTGTGTGATTTTATATATGCACTGTTCTTTTGGATGGTTCCATGAAAAAAAGTGGTGACATTATCAGTTATGGTTTAAGTCATGGATGAAATTATCAAAGCATTTTACAATATCTTGTATTCTTTGTTTTAAATGTGAATGCTACTGCACTGCTGGATTGCATCATGCTTCATATTCGTGTAGGCTTAATGTTGTAGTTTGACCTAGTTAGTAGCATTGCTTGAGTTCTTGTTTGCATGAAGGTTGAATCGCTAGGAATTGCTAGGAATTGCGGATTAGAATGCCGCAGTGAATATGTGCCCGGGCCCTGTACTTTGGGCTGTTTGTACTTTATCTTCGTCTTCATTTCTTCACTCAGATTGAAATTTTCTTGAAAGAATGTGATCATATCTATGATTCGATGAATGGATGTGATTGATCTATCAAATGAACTGCTATTGTTTTTTCAGGTTTGCGAGCCCCAGATTGACTGTTGTGTTCCTTATCTTACCTATGGAAGTTTTCAAGTTCCCTAGATTTGGACAAACCCATTTGTTTTCTGTCTGTTTAAGTGATCTCTAGACTTTCGTAATTCGTTTTATTTTGGCCTTGTTATGAACCATATGATATGTGAGATAATAGTAAATCTTGATCTTTAACCTTTAACCAGCAAAACTAAACACATCTCTCGGTTTACTTTTCTCCATTCACAAGCTTTAGTCTTTGATTCCGTACAGTTACTAAGAGCATCCTTATCAGCCGCACCCAAAAACACACCAAATTTAACTCCAAAAACACCTTCTATAATTTAGCAACTCACTTATCCAAAAACTCACAAAATCAGACTTTTTATTCAAACTTTAATATATTAAACTATTCCCCTCAAGTCTATAAAAAAAAAAGAAAAAACTTTTCTCCCCCGCCTTGGGAGTCGTTCCCTTCACATTAACTATTACCTTTTCCTATTAAACTATTCTCTCCCCTCTCTCTCTCTCTCTCTCTCTCTCTCATCTGTTCCCCATGAAGCCCGGGGAAAGCCAACGGAAAGAAACAATAAAAAAGAAAAGGTTAGTACGTATTGTAGCAAAAATAATTTGGAAAGGGGAGATAGGTAGCCCGATTTTTTTGAGACTCCCTATATTAGCTTAAAAGTTATTTTAGGTAACCTGATAAGTGATAAGATGCTATAATGTAAGCTAAAACTACAACCATGTTCATGTTTGATATACTCAGCTTTAAAATTGCCGGGGTAAGAGAATCTCTGACTTGGAATCCATCATGAAATGACATTTATTTGAGGGATATAATGAATCCAGTTCAGGGGCATAATTTTTATCACCATTTTTTTCATTTTGCATGCTTGAGTAAAAATAATGATAGTAAAAATAGGCAAAGGATTTCATCGTCATCAAAATGATCGGTTATGATAATATATCATCCTTCTATCAATCAATATTGTGACACTAAACCAAGTCAATTAATTGGGGTTGGTTAAATGAATTCGTTTTTATTTTTTGAGGACTTAAACAATTGAATTTTGTTCGTAATCTGCAAATAAGTACCTATACATTAAATAGGTTGGATAATCTGTTGTGCGTTCAAACCCACATTGTGGAGTGGTGCGAACAACTAAGTTGTCAAAGCATTAACTATAAAAGTGCATAGAGATCTATAAAAGTGCATAGAGATCTGCAAAAATTATGGGAAAAGGAACACATGCTTGAATACTCTGTTCGATTGCTGTTTCAGTTCAGTTGCAATTTGAATGTGGATCTCCTCCGAACGTTGAACCCAAATTCTAACCAACGTATTTGAAGTTACGTCATAACCAAATCTGTAAAAATCATGGAAAAAGGAACTACAGATTCGAATACTCTGTTCGATCACTATTTCATTTCAATTGCAATTTGAATTTGTGCAGGAGTTGAGCCAGGTTTTTATTTTATTTGGGGGTTCAAAAATTTAAGCTATGTATGATTCACTTTTCTTACTTGCTAATCTAATGAAAAAATTAATTTAACAAGTTAACCAAAAAATAGATTTATATGAAATAGAGCTTTGTTTTACAATTGACCTCAACGACTTTAAAAACTTCGAGAACGATGCATTATAGCCTTAGTTGTAATACTAGAAAATATTTTTTCCATATACACAACAAAACTACGTGGATCTATCGATCACATATATTCTATTTTGGAGCCTACTCTTTACACTTTTTATAGCAGATAATAACCTATCTATAATTTATGAAACAAGAATTTTTATGCGAATGCCATAAAATTATTGTTTAATACTAAGCAATACGACTCGTTTGATTCGCGGATTGAAATAGATGAGATTAATAATCCTGGGATTGGTAGTCCTAGACTATTTGTCCTGGTACTAATTTCATTCCAATTCTACCCAATCCCATGTTCCATTCGTGTGGGATCTTTATGGGATAATTTTTTTTATATCAAAAACAGTTTTTTATATAAAAAAGTTAAAACTAAAAAAGTATTGTTTAAAAAAAATCACTTTTTAAAATTATTTTTTTGAAAACACTTTTTGAAAAACATTTACTTTGCGAAATAAGAAAATTTTGATTTTTTTTTTTTGGATAACAGTTATGAAAAAAATTGGAAATACTTTTTCAAAACAATCACAATCTGTTTTTTTTTATAAATATTTTTTGAATTTGAGAACAAAGTTTTTTTAGATAAATAATTATTTCCAATTTTTTTAAGAACCTTTTTTGAAAACAATTAAAAAAAATAGTAAATTTTTTTTAGATAAATAATTATTTCCCAAAGATTTGGAGATTTTTTAAAAAACAAAGTGTTTTTTTTAAAAAAAAAATTATTAGGGATAGTTAATTGGACATCCTGTATCAATAATATCATTATGGTTCCATCCTATAGAGTTTGAATACTTATGATTACATCCTATCTTTTAAATAATACCCAAAAGGCCCTTTATCCATAATTAGAATACTTATGTTTATTATGTAAAATCACCGAAGTGGTAAAATAATAGACCATATTCATTGTGTAAATAACCCTCTTTTATAGGACATGTGAATATTGTAGATTAACTTACCATTTTATTTTTCACGAAAGTGGTAAAACAATAAATCACAATCACTTTTGTTTTAACTTCCCGTTATGAATTTGGCCCGCTAGCGGCTCCCTTAAATTTTTTAACCTTGATTGCTAGATCAATGATTTTTTGATGAAAACATAAAGAACTATGGCAAAAATCATTTATGTTTTCATACCAAAAATCTTTATCCTACCGGCAAAGAATTTTAGGATGAAAACATAAACAATTTAGGATGGAAACATTCTTTATGGTTTCATCTCTAAAATCTTTACCCTATAGGCAAGGAATTTTAGGATGAAAACATAAACAATTTAGGATGAAATTTAGGATGGAAGTAGGGGTGAACAAAAAATATAGAGAACCGGACCGACCCGAATTTTTTCTTTCTTTTTTTTTTTTCAATGTCCGGTTCGGTTTGGTTCGTAAGAGTTATAAATTTTATAAACCGGTTCGGTTTCACGATTCTGGTGATTTTTAATGTGAACTGAATCGGCATTCATATATACTTTAAAAAGGGCAAGGTACCAAGGATTGAACTAGTGACCTCGCATGAAGATTGGCAAGTTCTTAACCACTTCGCTTACCAACACTTCATGTATTTCACGGATAATAATTTTATTTAGGGAGAATTGCTCTCCAGTCCACTATAGCAACTTCCTAACATCAACAGTCCACTCTATAGTTTCATAACATATAAGGTCCACACGCGCATCTAAAAGACACAAAATACCCTTGCCCATATAAATCGAATTCTGAGCCGCTGAACATCATTCTTGAGCCGTAAACTCTCTCTCTCCATTATCCATCTCGCCTCCTCTCTCGATAGCGAAATCAGCGAACCTCTGGCGTACACCACCACCACAAACTCCGGCGAAGACGGTCAAATTGTGGCCTAACCACGTCGACGTCGTCATCTGATTCTTTCAGATCTTATCGAAAAGCTCAGGCCGACGTTGGGGAACTGTAGCTCCGGCAACTGGAGTTCGATTAAGAAGATCCGGCGTCGTCTTTGTTTTTGCCGTGGTTTCGCCGGTGCCGGAGGAAGCACAGATGGTCTCGGTTGGTACTGACCATTGTTAGAGAGAGAGAGAGAAGAAAGGCCGATGTCATCGGAGAAGATGGGGAAGCAAAAAGAAACAGAGAATTGGTCTGAGAGCTGTGTTAGCTCATTTGTTCTTCACGCCTGGAGAAGAAGACAGTGGGGCCCACGCTCCTTGCTACTAAACTTCCAAAAGTGGTCTGGCTCTTTTTTGTGGGGTTCTATGCGCTGAATCAGAAAATTGGTCAAAGCGGTGGAAAACAAAACTTTGTCCAGGCGGTGGAAAATTAATTTTTGTCCAATCAATGCCAGCTATAAAGCTGTGCGTTTGTGGCAGCTATAAAACGGTGGAAAATTGGTCCAAGTTCTCCTTTAAGTAAATGGGGCTAAATGGCTTCTTCCAATCACATGGTGGGCCCATGTTTTTGTTCTTCCTAGAAAAGAAAATAGTGGACCCAAGCCACTTGCAACTATTACGCGATGTTTGTCAATTTTGCAAAATAAGTCATTTAGAGAGAGAGCTGTGTGTAGTGGTGTTTGGCTTCCCAAGTATTTTGTTTAAAGAATTGTTGTAAATATGAGTCTAGATAACCACATCTTATGAGTTTAGATAACCACCTCTTATGAGTTCAGATAACCACCTCCATTTTGAAAAAGTGGTTTTTTTGTTTTATTCAATTTTCAGTAAATTTTTTATGTTAAAAGCAGAGGATTTGTGCTGCTACCTTGTAGTGCTTGGGTGGTTGAGGACTTGATCCCAAGTAAGTTTTTAAAAAAAAATATGCCCAGATAACCACATGTTATGAGTACAGATAACCACCTCTTGCGAGTCAAGATAACCACATCTGATCCTAAGTAGGTTTTTAAAAAAAATGACATAGTTCAGATAACCACATCTGCGCCGGTCAATTTTCCGCGCGAAGTCCAATTTTCCGACAAACTTTTCGGCGCCGGCGACTTTTCCGGCAAATGTATATTATGTATTAAATTTAATGTAAGGGTACATTTGTCTAGTAAAAAAATAGAATGGACCTAAGAGAATAAAAAAAGTGGTTTGGTGGATTAGAGATGTTATGAAAACATTAGGCGGACTAGAGGTGTTATAAAAGCTATAATGGACCCTATAACAATTCTTTATTTTATTTATTAGATATCTTTCTTGAGTTACTGCTATATAATATATTATACACCTTAAGTTCCCAAATCTGATTTTTATAGCAGATCTAAAGTCTCTCGTCTCTCTCTCTAGAAAACGAAACCAGATCTAAAATCCTCTCTCTCTCTCTCACTCAATTCTCAAATCCTCTCATCTCTCTCTCTAGAAAACGAATCCAGATCTAAAATCCTCCCTCTCTCTCTCTCTCTCTCTCTTGATTCTCAAATCCTCTCATCTCTCTCTCAAGTCTCAACTTCTCCCTCTCTCGCCTATCCTCTCCTTTGACTCGAGATGCCGCCACCGTCGACCCGAGATGCCGCCACAGCCTCCTTCATTGTCATCTCATCGTCATTGCCGACGTTGATGGATGTATGTAAATATACATGTGTATATATATTCGTACATAGATTTGTAGACCTGTGAATGGATGTATAAACATACATAGATTTGTAGATTTCTCTCTCTTTCGAACCGACCTTTCATTTTTTCAAGTGATTAAATCTGTGGTTTAAAAAAAGTAATTAAATTTGTGTATAGATCTGTGTCTATATGAGTCTGTGATTCTGTGTAGATTTTTCTCTCCCTCTCTCTCCCCCTCTGAACCGAACCGGAACCGAACCGACCACTCAAAAACCGGTTTTTCGGTTCCCTGTTCTTCCCGAACCGGTTTTTTCCGGTTCACTCAAAAACCCCTCTAAACCGGACCGAACCGAACCGAACCGGTTACATCCCTAGATGGAAGCATTAGTTATGTTTTCATCCAAAAAATCTTACCCCATAGGCAAAGAATTTTAGGATAAAAACATAAAAAAAAATCATGGTTAAAATTGTTTAGGGAGCCGCATGCACCCACCAAATTCATAAAATGGAAGTTATATAATAGTGAATATGGTTTATTGTTTTACCACTTTGGTGAAAAAGTGGTAAATTAATAAACCATGCTCACTTGTCTTTTAAAAGATGGTTATTTACACAATGAATATGGTTTATTATTTTACATTTGGTGATTTCACGTATCATGATAATCATGGTTAAAATTTTTAAGGGAGCCGCATGCGCTGGCAAAATTCATAAAAGAAAGTGGAAAAAAGGTTTTTTGATTGGGTGGTTTGAACAGTAGATTTTATTCGAAAAATGAAATAGTTTGATAATGTTGTGTTCCGTGGGTAGGGAATAGAAACCAAATCCCATTATACTAATGACGTAAATAATTGAATAAACAAGGGCATAAAGGTCCAAATATCAAATGTCGGGATGGAATCATAAGTATTCAAATCTCATAAGATGAAAATATAAGTATAATGAGGGACTTTCTAGTCCGGGATTCTCGGAGTCCGAGATCCACCTTCCCGATATTTTTTTTATGATCTAAACCGTCCAATGTGTTTAAAACGTGTTTTTAAGGGTCCCAGCGAGAAATTGTCGAAAAAAATATACCACGAAGGGCTTGATCCGAGCAGTTTTTCATAAAATTTTATAGATTTTAAACACATTGGACGGTTTGGATCATGCAAAAAACAAGTTTAAAAACCTTCAAAACACCAAAAAAACCCCAATCCGGGATCCTTGACTGGAAAGTGGGCGTAAGTATAATTTCCAAACAAGAGGCCTAACTAAAATTCTCTATTTTTAAAAAGCCCATGTATATTTGATTACATAGTACTTTCTTGATTTCAAAATAAGTGTTCACTAGAAAAATAGTGTAATTTTTTAAATAAATAAATAAAGTATTTCTATGTATTATGTTTTGAATTTTTTCATGTCAAATTAAAGTAAATTCGAAATATAATACACGGAGTTACTTAATTTTTTTATTTAAAAAATGACAGAGAATGGGAACATTATTCTGGAACCAGAGAGTTTTTTTCAAAGTTGCCCCGTAATTGATAGTATTTGACGATTTTGAAATTTCCCATTATGCGCCGCAGCAACGATTCAACGGAGTAGTATTAAAACTCTTGCCGCATGTTCCGAAGTACACATACACGGAGTGGAACGGCGATTCGAAGGTGGGAGAGAGAGAACAAAGATCTGCGAAGACAGGTGGTGATTCGTCACTCGATCGAATTTCGAGCCTCGATTCAGCGGCATCTTCAGCTATTATCATCCGTCAATCTAATCACCATTTTCGCAGACCCATCTTCGATCTAGAATCATTGATTCAGGTAAAAACGTTAACTGATTCGGCCGTAACCTTGGTTTTCAGACGCCGTACCCTAATATTGCATCGTACTCGGTGCGTTTTCTCCGTACCCGGTACATATTTTGCCGTACCGGGCCATACACGTACGAGTACCGTACCCGCTACACATTCGGCGACTTTTCCGGCGCAACCGTGCTTCATAGGTTATCGGCAATTGTTGGGACGTAGGTAGTATCACTTTGTGATGGGGCTCCTGGAATTGTTGTTACAGTAACTTAAATTCGGCTAGAGTCTGATGGGGTGCAAATTGCAGTGAGCATTTTTCGGAATGACTAAACGGGATTATGTTTGCAACTTCCATAGTAAAATTGTTCATCTGCTATTTATAGCTTAATCCCCAAGGAATTGTATGAAAAGCAAATTGGCAACTTCTATAGTAAAATTGTTCATCTGCTATTTATAGCTTAATCCCCAAGGAATTGTATGGAAAGCAAATTGGAATCAGGATAGATGGAGAAAGCTCGGACTAACGAGTACTAGAGCTGTAGAGATAGAAATTATACTCCGTAGTATATTTGTGGTAAAAAATTGGTGCCTGAAGGAGTGTTAATGAGACAATGATAGCTCAAATTGAAAAATCCTTGTCATATTTTGCGGGTTTCAAGAAACTCCCCGTTATAATTCTAATACATAAGAAAACCCAGTAGTCGACTCTCACAAAATTCATCCCTCTTTTGTGTTGTTGATTCAATACACGAGATATATGTATGTACATCTATGGTTGTGTTGTGTGAGGTTTGTTTTTTTTTTGATCTGAGAGTGAGGGAGTTGGTATACCTGGTCTTACGAAAGAAAAGAGAACACTTTACGGTAGAGGAAAGGTTGCCTAATTGGTACCCGTAAAAAGCCAAAGGGTAATGACGATTGGTACCTGTATTACTTATGACTTATGAGTGCAAGCTGTTGGTTGGACTATTTATCTATAAAACAAGGGCATGCTTTTGAATATAGAGTCATTGGCAAAGTGAAGTACTTGCGAGATTTCTTGCCAGGGCCAAACATTCAGAGGCCTTTCCTTAATGGTCAATGGCAGTAGGTTGCTGTGCTAGTCCCCCGAGAATTAATTGCGATGCGCAAGCTGGCTCGGACACTTGGTCATAAAAAAAAAAGCCTTTCCTTGATGGTGAGTGATAACTTTATTAAAATGTTTCGAGAATTAGGGTTACATGTAGGAGTATTGATTTTTTGTATGTCACGGGGTTTGGCCGGTGTGATCTTTGATCTAAGTTTTCTAATAGAACTATAGAAGTGACAGTACAATGAAACTTTCTCCGAATTAAATAATATGTCCCTCTTGTCTTCGATCAAGCATTCCGATTTTTTGAAGTATCATGATCATCTACTGAGCAGGCTTTCACAATGAACTAGATCCATTGGAGCTTGTTTGGTTTCATGGGAGTAGTAAATGAGAAGATTTTGGTTCCACAAGGCAGTTATACCTGTATTTAAGATCATCTATACTTTGTTCTTCATGTAATATAGCACATAAATTTACGGATACACTTATTGGTGTAGGACAGATTTGGAATAGGGCGAAGTATGATCAAAACACAAAACAGTGGCTTTTTGGGGGCTGTGAACAGTGGACGTGAACTATGAAAGAGAAAAGAAGAAGAGAGGTTTTAACAAGCTCACACCTAGGTTACCAAAGGTGTCACACCTAAGGCCTCTTTAGCATCACGCCTAAGAATAGGATTGCGTCACAAAATCTTCTATGCTTTAAGCTCTTGTAAATTCTTATTCATTCCGTGATTCATACCTTCATACTATTACTATACATCAATTTACAGGCTCCTAATGTGTTGATAACAAAGACTGTTTATATTCCCTAGATGTGTTTAATACCAAGGGCTGTTCCTAATCCCTAGATGGTTGGGTAGGATGAATGTGTTATCTAAAGGTGTTGAATATGTGGTCATACTTCAATAAATGGGAAGTCACATTGCTCATGAAAAGTCACAGCCTTCAATGTTCCAGCCAATGTCTAGTTAATATCCCAAGCATGGTTGTTAGAATTGTACGATTCACGATTCGTATCGTATGATTCGGTGGGTAATCGATACAAATAGGCTGCCTGAATAGGAAATAGCTGTGAATTGTAAGTGAATCGGTGATCTGAATCGGTGAATCGTTCAATTCACTTAAATTTTTTGAAATTCATTTTTTACTCTTGTTTTGCTTTTTTGTTATTGAAAAAGGGTTCAAAATACTTTTTAAAGGTCTTCAGTATTGTTATATGCTATCTTTTGTTATTCTTCTTATGTAGTATTATAGCCTTCATAGGTAATAAGAAAGGAAGATTTATTATGAAGTGAATCGAAAATGAGAAAGATGAAGGGAATACAACCACCCTATAGACCTTCTAAAGGTTTGTTTGTTCTTTTAACTATATTTTACAAAAAAGACAATAAGTAGGATTCACGAATCCTCATCTCTTGGTAGTTGCAATAGAAGCAACTTCCCAAATACTCCACATTCTCATCAAATCATAATTTAGAAGAAGGTTTTTATTGATTTAGGCCTAATCAATGTACATAAGTTTCCATGCGTTATAGCCTATGAAGCACAGATACGGATACGCGATACGAATACGATACGATACGGATACGCGGATACGTGATTTTTCCAAAAAGTAGGATACGATACGTTGGGGAATACGTTGAATATAAAAGTAATAAAATATAGATAATTTTTAATTCCTAATAAATGAAATATACGTTATATAAAAGTAAATAAAAATAAATTATAGATATATAGATATTATAGTTTGACCATGCTTCGTTAGATGTAGAAAATAAAATATACAAAAGCTGGGGTCTTAAATAGATATAATAACAAATACTAGAGCATATAAAACGATAGGAACTTAAATTGGGGGGCTTCCATGTAATTTAGCTTATTAGAGATACAAAACAACACAGCACCAGATCTAATTGCAATTTTACCCCATATATTTCGAGTAATAACATATTTACCCCCGTGCGTATCCAAAACGTATCCTAGCGTATCCAAAACGTATATGAGCGTATCCAAAAAGTATCCGAATACCAAAAAATAAATTTAAATTCTGGATACTTTAAAAAATGTATCGGATACGTATCCGGAGCGTATCCGAGTGTATCCATATCCGATACGCGTACGATACGTGATACGGAGGCCAAAATAGAGTATCCGTGCTTCATAGGTTATAGCAATCATGACCGAATCGAAGCGATTCACGATTCGATTCGATTCATGATTTGGAAAAGGACCATTTTGATTCTCGATTCAATTCACGATTTGACAACCTTGATCCCAAGTAGGCTCTTCATCATCCAACATGCCAAATTAAGGATTGGGCCTAAGAACCACCCAAGTACCTTTCGGCCTTGGCCAGAGGCAACTTTCGAATTGCATGGGCTGTTTCTCTTGTATTCACCCGCGACCTCTTCGTATGGACTGCATCACTTATATGTTTATAGATGTGTGGACATACCTCTAAAATCCCATGGAAATGTGGCCTGTACAATGAGCTATTCTCTGGACAGCAGTATTTGTTTAACTCAAATGGTTGTGGAAGAATGCATAGCTTTTGTCATTTAGTTCCTTTGTCCTTTCTTGTGCGGCTTTGGCACCAAATGTGTGTGGTCAATATTTGTTTCTTATCAGGTCATGCGGATGCTTTGCCCAAGGCAAGACTATCTGCATACCCAGGAAATGGAGATGTAAAACGGGCTTTCAATCTACTATTGAACACTTCTGATGTGATTGTAATTTGGCGTTCAACCCAGGTTTGCCATTCATTTTTAATTTTCCATTAAAAGCCCATATAAATGACGCACTAGGTTTCCTTCTGTTTAAGGCATGTTGATTATTTGGCATCACTCGTAACCTGTTTACACATTGGATGTGCCCACAGTTTCTTTATAGCGAGGGCACTCCTCCCTGGTTCGACTAACGCCATGAACAACAGCTCTTGGCAGCACAGAGAGCTTATATGCCTTACTCTCTATGCTGTTGTCTTCTATGTTGTTATAATTCGTCGCTCCCTCCACCTTTCCCATGGTACTCTCTCTTTCCATATTTAAATAATTTACAATGTATATTTGTATTTGTACTCCCGATTCTTTTTCGAGATTATACACATTCTGAATTCTTTGTGATTGATTCATTCTTTCTGTTACAGATCATTATGGAACACTTTATGGTTTGCGTCCTGGTTGGATCTGGGGTTGGTCTAATGTATGCCCTCATTGTCTGTGTTTTTTTTCCAGTTAGTTTGTTTTTGTTCAATGTTCTTAGTATTCTTACTGTCGTCGCGGATGTGGCCCCACTTTTTCGGTTGTTGCTTATAGTTGCTTGTGTTTTATGACTGCTCAAACACTAGTCACCAGGAATAAAATAGTCAGTCTGGAACATTTGATATGTAAGTGGAAACAAATTATGGATTAGTTACATAAATTGACTTAAAGAATTTGGAGTTGAGTATTTCATTTGATGGACTACATTGGTCTTGGATTGAAATAACAGACCATAGCGGATATTGAATTGCAGATTGTTTTGAGTTCCAATGGGTGTTTGAGCCTTAGTAGCAGGATCCTTCTAAAATGGGTGCGCTCCCTAGACGGGAGCTCGAATCTGCGTTCCCGAGAGAGGAGCTCGATCCCATCCAGATGGTAACCCACTCTTAAATAGGATGGGAGCTTGCAAAACTAATTTTAAGGATGAAATTCTCACTTCTATTTCCAAATATATACAAGGAAGAAGAAAAAGAAAAAGAAGTAAGAAAAATTTACGACTCTCTTTCTCGTCTTGTATTCTTCTACTTATCTATGTGTTTAGTCCATATATTTGGCATAAAAAATCTATTGGGATGTCATTTCTTACTTATGTTTATATACGTGCTCCCTTTGCAACTATAAAACATATGTACAATACATATAAATAGATATAAGCTTATTCACACACACACACACACACATATATTTATTTATTAAATATTCCCTCGCTGCTCCCAAACAAGGGAGCTTCTACATACCCCTGCACCTGCTCCCGCTCCCACTTCGTGCAACTAAGGTTTGAGCTAGAACATGGTAGAAGTTAAAGTTCATGAGGTGGATGATCTATCAGTTGATGTCTCCATTTTTGTGAGATGGGCAGCATGTCTGTTAGTTATTCCAAACGAAAAGAAAAATCTGGAAAAAAATGGTGCTTATAAAAGATGTTAGGAATCGCTGGAACATATACAACGGTTCCAAAGTCAATCACGAACAAGTTTTTATTTATTGTTGACTTACATGGAGCCCTTAGGTATAAGTTTGAACTTTGCTGCAAACTACGTCTTTACATCATGTGCTGTGGCTGCAACTTACGTGAAGAAATGGTTATTTTTTCATGTGAAAATAGGTAACTCTAAGTAGTAACTTTTCTAAACTTTGATGATGTGACAGCTCATGACCCACTTGGATGCAACAGAGCTATATGATATAAGAGAATAGATCATGCCCTAACTTGCACAAGGCCTTTTAAAGCCGTGCGTGCGTCAAAGCTCATTGGAACTTCACAGTTAAGCGTGCTCACCCTAGAGCAATCCACGGATGAGTGACCTACTAGGAAGTCCAAAGAGCTTGGGCGGCCAAAGCGAATAATATTGTGCAAGGCTGGGGCGGATCGTTATTGACGAAGTTCTAAATCGGATTCTAAGATTGCTTGCTTTCTGCTTTGAGCAATTCTTACATCTTAAGCCTATTGCAGCTGGAAGTTGGTACAAAGAGTAACATTAAAAGTTAAAAAGAGAGAACTCTTTTGATTGACTTATATCCGTATATTAGTATCATCTAGACTATGCTTTATAAATTTTTTCCCGCTTTAAACCAAATGACTTGTGCTTTATTTAAAGTCTACATTTTCCAGTGCCTGATGTGACTTGTGAGTGGAAGTGATGTGATGCCATGAAGTGGTTTGGAAGAACGATTTTTGGATTTGTTGCACGGTTGCACCCATTTGTGGTTTGGGATAACATTTTGATACTCCTTGCTGCCTAGTTCCATTGTTTAAAACTCCGATGCAGTCTATGTAGTTAATTGGATTTAACGCTTTGAAAGAAACATTATCAACAACCAATACCAAGCCCTTGGCTCTAGCTTGCATAGTCATTTTAATCAGGCATCTCTGAGCAAATGGTTAGGGCAGTGTGCAATAGACGTACAGTGATTTTGTTAGAGGGTTATTCAAATATGGCTTGGATGTAGGTGGCTGGACTCCTAACAGTCTGACAAGGTTAGGGGTTAGGAATGTGGAAGCAATCATGAAAAGATGGTTATTCTTGTGACGTTTGCCATTGACGTTTGTGGTGGAACTGCTGCATATGGTGGTCTTGGTGGTGGAGTCAGTGAACCCTTGGGTGCTAGCTTTGGTGAAGATGCCAGTGCTGGTTGTGCTGGTACAAGGCCTTTATGGTGGTAGTTTTGGTGGTGGAAGCATAGGTGGTTTAGTTGGTGCACGTACTCTAGCATCGTCGCACTTGTTCTGGAGTGCGATCCCTGAGCAAATACATGTTTACTTGAGTTACACATGGCATATACACATTGGATGTATCAATTTAGTGAAAATGCGGATAGATTAAAAAAACATTCTATTTTATTTTATAAAGAACGTAAAATAACCATTGTACAGCCTCTTCTATATGCTTTAATAGATTGCATGTCAAGGGAAAGGGGGTCCCCACATATTTTCAATCAAGTGGCATCATGGCGACGGTGCAATTTATCTGCAAACTGTATTGTTACTGAGCCATGTAAGATTGATTAATGCCAGACTCTTTTGTACTTATTACACAAGAAACGATCTCGTTATTTTTTTTATTGTTGTAACAATTGAAGTGCATGGTCTAAGTGTGAAGTATGCTCTTCACCACTTTGAAGCTCTGTTTGGTAGTTTCTTCGTTTCCCCCTATTATCAAATCTTTAAATTTAGTCTTTATTATTTGATGATGATCTAAACAATACACCTGTTCTTGATAATGTTTTAATCAGCTTTTCTACTGATTATGATACCTGATTGCACTAGTATGATGAGTTTATCCTTTTAAGTGTCAGATGCTTTTCTGCCTAATACACCTCCCGTCTTGTCCTCTTTTTTTATTTTTTTATTTTCTCTTTTTTGCTTTTATAGGATGTCTCCGATGCTCAGTGGAGAAATTTCCGTGGAAATTTACCCGTTCTTACGATGGTTTTTGGAATTTTTACAACCGTGGCCAATATGTCGAGGGCATGCTATCATCTAAAAGCAAAGGGAATGTCAATTGTTTGGCTTTTGATATCTTTGGCTTATTTATCATATCTGCACGGAGCTTGGTATGTGCCCTATCCATAGATGCGGTAAATTTGTTAACGTCCATTCTTGATCCATTTGGTTCACTAATTTCCTTCTCTCTTTCTTCTTCCATGCAGCGTCATCTTTGTTCTCTCTATTGCTGTAGTTAATTTTCTCCTAGTAAAGGTGTGTATTTTGCTCCTTCTGAATGATTCTTGTTGTCATTGATTGTTTTGTTTACAGTAGTTCTTTTGCAGTATTTCTTCCTGGTTTCAAGTTATTTATGAGGAACATCATATAGAACATCATGGCATGGCCATGTGCAACATATACAAGGTAACATGCTTGTAAGTAGAAGTTTGGTTCTTTGATCCACAAAGTGTTGTAAAAGAAACTGAGGAAGGTCAAGGAGAGAACAGTTAAAGACTTGAGGAAAGGCATGATTGCCTTAAAACGTTAATTAAAGTTATGACTTCCAATAGAGCCTATTGAAGGAATGTATTGGTTAAATTGAAGAGGAGAAACAAAAGAAAGAAGAGGAAAAGGGGAACGAAATATATAAATGCGGACCTTCTCATCAATGTACCCATGCACTTGTTTTAAATAGTCTTGGGAAATTAGACAAGTCCCTTTTTATATTGACAATAGACTCTAGCACTTCACCTCAACTTGGCGCAGATATGTCTCTCATGCCCAAGCTGTTTAGCAGGAACATCAGCAAGCTGGTCTCTAAGTATCAAAAGTAATGTACAAATCGAACCAGTACCCCATTTTCTCAAATGAAATGCCGCTCAATCCTAATATGCTCGGTCCTCTCATGTTTAACAAGATTATGAGCAATGTCACATAACTCACATGACAAATTCTGGGACCATTACGAATTTCTGCTGTGGTACAATTGTGTTCGTTTATTCTCTTCGGCCATTTTTACTTTAAAGTCCCCTAAAATCAGGATTTTCTCAATCTTTTCGGCCAATTGAGCGGCCATCGACTGGAGGAGGGTGGCAGTGGTAAGCCTCAAAAACTTGACCCACCCAATGGGTGGAAGAGTTTGGCCATGTTGATAGCCCCAATTGAGTCAATGTAAAGTGATAGCTTGTATAATTTCAATTTATTGTTTAGATTAAATCTCTTAGCATCTTTATCATCTAATTGTTGTCATATTTTACCAGATTTTTGTTTCTGCAGATATTTGGAAAGAAAAAGTACTTCGCATTTGTACTTTGGGGTTTCAACTTATCTATTCTTATATGTAACCGTGTCTTTGAGGGTTATCGGTTCTCCAGTATCGGGTGAGTAATATATGCTTTATTGTCTAGCTGCTTCAGTTCTTATAATATGTTGATCCTGTAGTGATATTTCTTTTGGAAATCAATTGTCCTATTTCAGTTTCTCTACTCTCTCATGATTATGTTTTCTTCTTGTGTCTAGGCAGCAATGGGCTTATTTGGACAACTTACGTGGTACCTTTAGATGGCATATCTGCTTTAATTTTGGTATTTTCTTTGCCTCTTTCATTTTGTGGGATTTCAGTAGAATTATGTTCGTACAATACTCGTCTTCATGGAAGTGAACTTTTCAACTAAGGGTTTTGATCATTCTTCTGCTATATTTTGTCATTAAGATGTTTGAATTAGTTAAATTTCTCACTTCCACATGCACATGGTGTTGTCATAAAAGTTTCCATGCGGAAGTGTTTCATTTTCTCTGGAAAAAAGTACCTCCATAAAGTTCATTGTTCTCATATTTGAAACACTTATTAGAAAAGTTTCCACGTCTGAATTACATAATTCTCCATTGTTATAAAAAACTCAAAAGTAACCCCGTTAATTTCCTTTGTTATATCTTTCTGTATCCTTAATTGGCATCACTACATATTATGGGACTCTTGTACCTTTGCGTAGCTATCAGATGTAGCAACTTTGCAAATTTGTTTCGTTTGAATAACAAGATGTAAGGATTTTGGTAGTATTGAGAATTCTTGCGCATATTACTGGGATCCATAGTTGAACAGGCTATAGTTGCCATTTCCTTTCCCCCCACCTTTGTTTTTTGTTTCTTCTAGTTAAGTTACCATTAGTCCTAAAAGCTTATGCTGTTAGAAAATGGGCCGAATATTGTATATCAAGCTATCTAACACCCTCCCTCACGTGAAACACTGCCTTGCATGTGAAGATACAAATTTTCAGACATAGAGTATAACAGAATACGAAGGGGAGAAACAAAATGCAAACGGAGAATAAATGCAAATAGAGAGACTTAAACCCAAGACCTCTTGCAACCTTAGATCTAATACCATGTTAAGTTTTGCTCTGATACCATCTTAAGTTTCCAACTCTCCCAAAAGCTTAAGCTAGTAGGAAATGGGCCCAACAATTTATATCAAGCGATTTCGAATCAGTTCAATTGGATGAAACCTTATCTTGTGTGATCATATTTAAAGTGGCATTACATATCATAGACACGAAATATGACATAATAAATATTGGTCATACTCGTAATGATCCATCAAACTCTTCAAAGAAATGCCAGTCCCCACCAAATTTTTGGATTTCAAAACATGCAACGAACCATAAGAAAATCGATTGATCTTGTTAAAGCATCCAACTCATCTTTTATCTTTATGATAATGAAATTTTCAACCATCTTAAAACCAATTGAGAATGAGTAAAGAGGCCACCCCAAGCTCATATACTAGTTTTGGAGGTTATAATTAACCTAAGTGGGACTAACTCTAACACTTCCCCACACGTGCTTAGGTGAACAAAGGATCCATAATATAGGGATCACAACAAAACAAGGTGCGCTTAAGGCACAAACTACGTGGCAATCAATCAAGAGAATCTTGTCCAAAAGCTTCTGAAAGCCTAGCTCTGATACCATGTTAAAGCATCCAACTCAAATCCAATTGGCTATGAGTGGAGAGGACGTGAGGCTCATATACTAGTTTTTGAGTTTATAATTAACTTATGTGGGACAAGCTGTAACAGAAATCTTTGACGAAATGAGTCTGGTAATTGGTTTACTAGTGATATGTTACCCTGTTGCTTAATCCCACTCATTTTACTTGTTTTTTTTTCCTCTTTTTTGCAGAAGCAAAACTTATATTTCTTTTATGAATTCTACTTCCAAGATCTTATTTTGGTTTCTTGTTGACAGTTACTTTGCGCCAGATAAGCTTTGGGTATGACTATCATTGGGCATATTGTAGTTCTAGGTTTGATCCAAAGGTATGTTAGGAGTTATATAATTGAAGTATTGGTACGTGAGGGTATTATGGTCATTTTATTCTGTACTCTCCGCTATATATATCAATAGCATGTGTATTAGGGTAAATTAAATTTTACCAGCACTTTTTCTCATCTCTAACAAGAATGTTCGTCCAAGGGTCTTTTTGGTGCATCTTACCAAGTTGCTTGATTTCTGTCGAAACTTCAAACTAGCCTAATATTGTGACATTGGCTTGTAAACTGATTCCGAAAATTTGTGTTTCATTGTAGTTTGTCTATCACTTACGAACTCTTTAAAGGATTTTGTTATGATCTATGTTTCTTGAATTAATTGCTTGTCATTTCCCCTTGAACTTCCATATGAATCCCTTTGACATAATCTTTTGAATCTGATGTGTCTTTGAGTTTATTTTGGGTTGAAAATGTTCAGATTCAAGATGCTATTAGCTGCCCATGCTTGTCCAAGAGGCATTATGTTCGTTGTTTCCACATACAGAGAGGAAACAGAAAATGCAATAAGATTTTTGGTTTGATGCTTTGAGCAGCTACCAATCCAGTTCTCTCTCTTTTGATACACTTGAAGTTGTGGACACTTATTCTCTTTTCTAAGTTCATGGCGAAGGAAATAGACAACCTTTCAACTATGCGCTGATGCTGCAGTGACTTATTGCTACCTCATTATCATAGGCAACTTCAAATGATCACTTATTATAGGTGCTGCAAAAAAATGGAATCATGATTTGACACTGTAAAAAATGAATCCTCCTGGACAGATTATATGAAGTACTGGAGAACCCATAAATACAATACGAAATTTCATGAAATCCATGTTACATTGCAGCACCAGAAGCCTACATGTGAACTGTTATCAATTCCTTCCGATATTGTATGTCCACAATACCATGTGCACATTGACACATTCCACTATAAGTTAGTATTGTGAGCTATGAATACCTCTTAACTGCATAAGTGAATTATAACACCATCATGCGCGCGCAATAATGCATATTATGAACTGATGTAGTTTTTGGTTTCTACAATGCTATACTTCTTCTCTGGGGTTTCTTCATCTCAGTTTGTCCCTCATGATCAATTACTTGTTCGAACATTTGCGGTTCTAAAAGGAATTTAGTTAGTCTCTATTTTGATTACTGCTCATAGAAATATCTTTCTTTTGATGCTAGTCTTTTTTATATTTCCCCTTTCTCCTCATATCAGAAGCACATTCAAAGTTGCCCTAAATGTTCATCAGGACAAACATGCCACCTGCTATTACAGGTTGTTGTTTACTTGTTTAGGTTCTAGTATCACTGCAATTGCTAAATCGTAGTCTTGCACTCTTGCTATCATCTGCACTAATCTCTTCTGTTTTATGAACTTATCTTCCTCAGGAGAGAAACCTCCAGAACAATAATTTCTCCTTGGCTGTCTACCTATGTTATTTGGTTTATGCTCCCCTCTATATTGCTGGACCAGTTCTAAGCTTTAATGCATTTGCATCCCAGGTATCTTATTTATATTTGATTGTTTTTTGTTTTTTCATCCTACCTAGGGTTTACAGCCACATTTGTTTTATAGGTTATGAAAATTTACATTCATTTTTTTTTTGTTTTGTTTATGTTGCTGAAATATTTCTTAATTGCCTTGAGTCCTTGACCTTTAGTTCGAATTTTTCTTAAGCTTCCATGTTTGTTTAATTATTTTCTATACTGAACTATTTTTTCCCTTGCTTATTGCTTTAGAGTATGCCTTTCGGTACATTATAAATGATCTAAATAAAACGACGTAATACGCTGTTCTTGCAGTTAGATGCGCCTCAGAAAAACTATTCACGGAGAGAAGTGGCTTGGTATGGGTTGCGCTGGGTTTATAGTCTCTTACTAATGGAACTAATGACCCATTTATTTTACTACAATGCCTTTGCCATAAGGTGGGCCTATATTCGTACTCCAAGTTACACATTATCCCATAAGTTTGCTTGTATTTAGTGTTGTTTTCTGACCAAATCTTCTTGATGTACCATTAGCGGCCTGTGGAAGCAGTTATCTCCCACGGATGTTTTCATCATTGGATATGGGGTAAGAGTTGATTTGTAGATTGTTATACCATTATTGTTGATTTGTAGTTAATGCCAAGTAGCTTTGTTCTAGAATACAAGTTATAACCAATTCTTTGTTTATTATTATCATTAATTTGGTGGAATTGATAATATTGTATCTGATGTACATAAAAAAGGTGAAAAACCACGTGTGAAATGTAATAGGAAAATCACGAGTCGAATCGTGGATTGAAGTTACCTTTTCCAGAAGCAATAATCAAATCCCATCAGCATATTCAAAAGGGAAACGCTAATGACTTCCCAATTGGTGGTTATTAGCTTCGATGGGCCCTTGAAAATTGCTTGAGAATGCGTGAAAAAGTGATTGGAATGTTCAGAAGTGCCTGGTAATGTGTGAAAAGTGCCTTTGGGACTCCCTCACAGTACCCATTTCTAATTACCTAGTACTTATATCTAAAAAATATGATTTTTCATATTATTGTAGTTTTTTCTTGAGCCAGTAAAAAGCTCATATTACAAGTTGAGCAGATGGTAAAAAATTGCTTGTGTTGTTGGCACGATCTTTTGTGTACATCAAATGTACACCACCTTTTTGTGGGACTCATTTCGGGGTCCCACCTTAATGATTAGAGCCGTTCAATTTATTTAGAATATTATTTATGGGACCCTTCAAAAAATTAGTTCATTCGGATATCGGTAAAAGTTTGATCGATTCATTTTTTTTTTCCCGGAGAATTAATAGATGAAAATCAAAGCCTTTACCGATATACAAATGAGTTGATTTTTTTACAAGGACCAAGGATATGAACGGCTCCGATAATGTGTGTGAGATCCCAAGATGGGTTGTGTGGGATCCCAAAATGGGTCCCATACAAGATGGTTTACATTTGGTGTACACCAAATGGTGTACCCATAGTTTTTTTGTTTCATTAATGATACGACGTTTAAAAAATACAGAGATTTGTTTTGAGGCATCCATGCCAGAGCAATTGGCAACGGTAGGAGATGTCTCTTGACAAGATGAGAACCAAGCTTGGATAAGAGATGTCACTCTCCCACATTTTTTTTGTTGTAAAAAAGTCAATTTTATAAAGGGTCAAGCCCAAACAAACTCAAGGAGATGGCCTTGAGAAACTATACAAAGAAATCAAACAAAACTCATACAAGGAGCAATCAAAACCAAAAAACTAGCCGAGGCCTTACTACAAGCCCTCCCTAAACTATGCATGGAAAACAACCTCAGGGATCCCCCACTCCAAACCAAACCTGAGATTATCAGAAGACCGGACAACTTTCCTCCAAGAACTAGCACAAGATGTCACTTCCTCAACAATCTGCTTCACAATGGATGCAAAGCCATGATACTCTTGCCTAAAAATTCTGCTATTCCTCTCCCTCCAAATAGAATAAATTGTAGCAGATAAGCAAAGCTTAAAAACAATAGATCTTATAGAACTATTCCGACAGAAAGCCCCACTGAACTTCAGAAAGAAAATCCCAAGCATGAGGAGTCGAACCACATTTTGCTCTAACATTTAGCCAAACTAAGGAAGCAAAAGGACAGGCAAAGAACAAATGGGAGTGAGATTCCAGACCCCACTGCATAACACACAACTACTAGTGGTTAGGACCTCCAAGCAACCAATCTATCCCCTATGTTACTTGGACTCTCATAATGGTATAAAGTACCCGTGTCGGACACTCGACACTCGGATAAGGGTGTGGGATATGTGTCCGATAAGTATAGTAAGATACTCCTATACAAAACCTAATTGTAATTCGAGTTTATCATGGAAGTATACATAAACCTCTCTTATTATCCATGAAATGCGCTACAGAACCTTAAAGCACCATTTTACGCAAGAAAATACAAAAAAAATAGAAACAAATTTGAATATTTTGCCGTGTCCCCCTGTCCTTGACATGAGAAATAGTTGAATCTGACACCTAGATACATACCCGCACCCAAGTCCAAGTAACATAGACTATCCCACATTTGTTGCCCCATTGCATGGATGAATGTATTTGACAATGCCCTTTCAAGCATTAAATATCTTTCTCATGCTATTTCGAGAGCATGCATCTGGGTTTTATTGCAATTTCCTTAACAGTTTTCATGCCAAAAAATCTTGACTCTCAAGTATACTGGAATTACATAGCATTGACAATTACATCTTTTTACAATGCAACAGGTCCTAAACTTCATGTGGCTCAAGTTTTTGCTAATTTGGCGCTACTTTCGTTTCTGGTCACTGGTATGTTTTCGCTTTTATGCTTCCCCTTTCACTCGTTTCCTCTATTGCATCCATGTTTAACTATTCAAGAGGACCAATGCTGATCTTAGGTCAGTCGATCTGAGTTTCACAGAACAAGTTTAGCTATGTCATGTATCAATGTTAGGAAGAAATTCATTTATCCACTTAATATGCAGATCAGTGGCATTGAGGCTCCTGAGAATATGCCGAAGTGTATAAATAATTGCTACAACTTGGATACTTTTTGGAAAAGTTGGCATGCTTCGTTCAACAAATGGCTTGTCAGGTGAAGCTTTCAGATCTTCTTTATCTTAAAGTTCTATACTTCTCTCACATTTATTTTTCTAATTGACATGTTGGTTGTTAATGACTATAATTTCAGGTACATGTACATTCCTCTTGGTGGTTCTCAAAGAAAGCTGCTCAATGTATGGGTTATCTTCACATTTGTCGCCATATGGCATGATTTAGAATGGTACTCTCAGCTTTCATTATGCTTTCCTTAGTCTGCAAATGTTGTGTTTTTTACTTGACTGATGCACCGTTTAAAATCGGCTTGGCATGATTGCTTTGGCTTCAGGAAGCTTCTTTCTTGGGCATGGTTAACATGCGTTTTCTTTGTCCCAGAAATGATTGTGAAATCAGCAGCAAATTCTTTTCAGGTGATACTCTTTCTGTGTAGCTATCTCCATGCTTTACCGTGTGCTCTGATTGATAGCCCAACCAATCCTGAGAAACATCATAAAGCTATTGAATACATAATAATATAGTAATATGAATATGGGAAACAATAGAATATATCAAATAAACTACCGTCTACCGGGCTATTATGCCGAGTTCCTTAGTTCGTTCTCGCGCCCCTTGGTATTCTCTACCTACCACCTGTTTTGGTTTGGGTACAGGTACCCTTTTGTTGATTTTAGAACATACCAATAAATATAGGTTAGAGGTATGATCTTTTATGACGTAGAGTTTTGATTTTGTTTATTTTCCCAGTCCTATGATAATAATTGGACAGGAATTAGTATTAGACAGTTCTTTTTTTCATTTTTCAAAATACTCTAAAGTATAATATTGCACTTCAATATTTTATTCCATTTTGAATTTTATCATTACGCTTCCATATTTTGTCTGAACGTGAGGATGAGCCAAAACGTAGTTTCAATCAACTTTCCATCAGGTTCAATATCTCATCCTAAAGGACCTAAACACTTGTTGAATGGTCTGGTTGGTTTGGCTGTGCTTAGGTTGGATACGCTTTGGTTAGCAACTCTTATTTTCTGATAAAGCTTTTCTGAAGGCAACACAAAGCTTTAGCTTATGACTGACAGTATACCTACATTAAATCTCACCAGGAAGGTTCAACGAATTTTCTATATCAACCAACTTGATGAGCAATCACTACATTCCCAGTGGTTTTGAGTTGGCACTTGGCAGGGTAATTATGTGCCTTCACCGTTCAGTCACTTCTTACTTAACTGTTGAGATTTGGATATAGACTACTTAGGTGTGAAATTTGCAAGTAGGTCCCATGTGGATCAATGAAAAGAACAAACCACAAATTTTTAGTTCAATTAGGCTCTATCGGGGACTTTCTCATGGCAAAGCGATTGCATTCCCACTGTTAGGGTCAAGAAGATTTAGAGGTAGTTAACCTGCACAACATGGAGTTTTAGAAGTCAAGTTTTAGGTCTCTTAGTGGTTGGGACTTTGGAGATTGACTTAATTGGTATCCCTGTGACAATTTAATGCTCTGTTACCATAGGAGTATATGGAATTGAAGTTTCTGAAATCATATGATCTTTCACTTAAACATACTTTCTTTTTCCACTCGGACACTCCTTGGTCAGAATTGACTTCTAAATTCTTTCACCAAAGGCATTTGAAACTTTCCTCTGCCTCTTGTCACTTTCTTAGGTTGGAGGCTCGGAGCCCTTGGTAATAAATTTTGAGAATTGATAACATGGTATGTGGATCAGTAGCTTCCAAATAAATGCATTTTCCGTAGGCATTTTGAGGGTTGGTGATTTGTCTCGTCATTACTCCTTTCCCAGTGTATTACATTCATCTTAATAAGTGACTATGGGACAAGTCTATTCTTAAGTATCACTGTATCTGTCTTCCCTGAGAATAAGAGTTTGGTTTGGAACTGGCCAGCCTGGTGGTTAATGAGTAGGCCAATTTTTTGGATGGTTTCTGGTAACCACATGTTGTAAATCTTGCAAATTATGTAACCACATATTATCGAGATAATATCATATTGTCTGCTGGCAACACTAGGCAAGCCATGCTGTGGGATGAAAAACTATTTTTCTCTGCTTTCATCCAACATCATGGTTTACCTAGTGTTGCAAAGCTTGGGCCAGTGGATAATCACAAGTCTTAGTCTATCTGTTATTGCACTTTTTGTTTTAGTTGTTTATTCACCTGGTGCTCATGTTTTTCTTTTTTGAACAACAGTACTCATTGAGTTATTCTCATGTTTTTTAACTATCATTTCTGCTGTCAGGTCCACAGCGCTTTCGGGGAGTTTGTTTTCCGTGAACTTAGTGCACTTGCTGGTGCTATCACAATAACTTGTCTCATGGTATGTCTACTCTACTCTTTTTGCGTCGCTAAGAACAGTTGGATATCGGATGCTTATAATTCTGCTCATATTTCATGTAGTTTATGAATTGTGATGCTAGTGTATTATTTCTTGGTTGTTTGGTTGGGTGTCAACATCTCAAGTTGATACGTGCCACTACCTAGTATAATACTTAGTAACTTAAAAGTCTAAGTGCCGTGTAATTGAAGCTAAGCTCATTGGATAAAGCTTTGAACTTGAAATTTGAGAAAAAAGTTTGTGCGGCATTTTAGTCAATTGTCGTTCACCGCAGAAAATGATGCCTTGCATTTATTTCTTGAAACATCATCCTGAGAAATAAAAACACGGTAATTTGTTTACCCCTGATAAGCAATGTTTTGGGTTTTTAGGTCTCAGATAGGACTTTGTAAATGGTGGTGTCTTTCAGATGCATTTCCCGACTTTCCGTCTCTTCAAGCAAACCAAGAAGTTGAATTTGGTCATTGCTGAAAGATTAAATTAGGCAGCTATTCGGCTATCTAATAATAATATCTTTACACTCACAGTTCATGCAACAACTATTCATGCTTAGAACTAGGAATCCAAAATGATTTTAAGTTCATCAAATGCTATGCACCAGAAATGATTCGTTACATATTTCCGATGTACCAAAAAAAAAAAGAAATGATTCGTTACACGGCTCCCTAAGATTCCACATTTACCCCAGATTTTTCTTTTTCTGTGGGTATGATTAATTCTGAATTTCCATTTCTGCACCCTAAGATTCCACATTTACCCCAGATTTTGCTTTTTCTGTGGGTATGATTAATTCTGAATTTCCATTTCTGCAGGTGGCTAACCTTGTTGGCTATGTTATTGGACCGTCAGGCATGAACTGGTTGATTTCTCGTTTCCTCCGAAAAGAAGGTTCATGCTCTTACCTATCCCCGTTGCTTGGTGAAATACATCTACCGGAGACTAACGTGCTCCTTATGTATTTTTTTTTTTTTTTTTTTTCAGGCCTACCTACTCTTGGAGGCATGTTTCTTACATTTTATGTTGGGACAAAGGTAAAAAGATAAATCTCATGTATTTGTAGTTGCCTTGTGAGTTTTAGAAATTAACTCTAGGGGCTGCTTTTTGCAGCTTATGTTCCATATCCGTGACGCCAAGCAAAGGAAAGACTGAGGTTGGATGTTCCGAGGTTTTTGTTTCTTGTTCAACGGCGCAGAAGAAAATATCGGCCATGTTTGAAACAAATACGTAGCTAATTTTGTTTTGATGTAACTTCACATACAATTGTTAGAATTTGGGTTTAACGTTCGGAGGGGATCCACACATTCTATGGCGGAGCGAAACAGAGACAACAGGGGTCAGTTGACTCCTCTGCTTCCAAGTTGACTCCTCTGCTTCCAAGTTTTACCAGGGATAGTTACAGGTTACACTAAATTCATGCTAACTTCACCCCGCTTTAAATTCTTCATTTGTCCCAGACTCCCAGCCCAATATAAAGGTTTGGTACTTAGCAAAGAAGAGATTTTGGAAATCCTAAATTTTCTTTGTGAAATTGGAACCGAATGCAAGTTTCTTCTTTTTTAAAGAATTGCTCTAAGGTCCACTATAACTTTTTCTAACATGTCTAGTCCACCTCATATTTCCATAACACCTCTAATCCACTTTTTTGAATTTTCTAAGGTGCAAGGTCCACTCTCCATTTTTAATAGACTAATATACCCTCGCATAAAATTCAAAACATTGTACACTCTCACCGGAAGTTTGCCGGAAAATTGGACTTCGCCGGAAAAGTTGTCGGCGTAGATAACCATATCTAAAATTACAAGATGTGTTTATCTCTACTCTATCTCTTTAAAAAAAGCCCGCTTGGGATCAGATGTGGTTATCTTAAATCACGAGATGTGGTTATCTGGACTCATAAATATGGTTATCTATTTAATAAATAAATGTTCTGAATGCATATCACAAAAGATGCTAGATGTAATTTAATGGTACTGTATATAAATAAGTAGTACTAAACCAATACTATGCTACATCATTTCCTTTCCCGAAAAAGTTGGGATCACATCCTCATCCACCCACATGTAAAACAATTCAAAAAACATATTTGATTTTTGTTTATTTTCTACTTTTACTTTTTGAACTTTAAAAATTTAAAAAAAAATGCTTCAGGTGGTTAGCTGTACACCACCCTTATGTGTACAATGAAAGTAAAACCACCTGGGGGCATCAAATAGAACCAATTGATGGCAAAATATAAAGCCACCAGTGCATACTCCCACATTCAGAATCCCAAATAGAAGACCGTCAAAATCCCAATTAGCGAAGGGAGTATTTTAGAGAGAAAGACATGTTCTTCCTCGTTGAAGAAGCCACAAGATTTGCTCGATTTGTTCGCCTATTGCCTCTTGTCGTCGTCTCAATTAGCGAAGGGAGATTTGTTCGCCTATTGCCTCTCGCCGTCGTCTCACCAGATTTGCTCGATTGGAGTATGTCTGCACCAGAAACATGTCGCCGGACACCGATGACCACCGGCGAGTTCTGCCGTCCCGCCCTTGTTCTCTTTTGAAGTTTTTTTTGGAAGCTCTGGAATCACGATTATGCTCGTCGGTTGCGGGTAGTCACGTAATAGTGGGGTAGTCGTGTCTTTTTGTTACTCTACTGGACCTTATGTCATAGAGAATATTTGGGTGGACCTTACACTATAGGAAATTGCTATAGTGGGCCCTATACCAACTCTCCCTTTTTTTTTCCCATTTTTATTTCTATTTTGTGTGATAGCTGTGGTTCAAAATTGAATGCTAGTATGATTTTTGGTATTCCAATGGCGATGGACTTAAATACTTAAAATTGAATGCAAGTTTTGGAAAGTAGGTGACTTTTTTTTTTTAATCGGGAAAAATATGTGATTAGTTTAGTGCTTTTGATTGATTGATTCGCGGAATAACTACTTTGGGATAGGATGTTTGGTTCCTGAATGACTCTCGGGATTATTAATCTCGGTATTATTTTTATCCCTATATGGGGGTTATACTATATAATCCCGAGGGAGGTGACATTCAGTGGGATTGACAAAAATTGAGATTATTTTTGAAAATATTTGAATGATAATTGGAATTGTTCTAAAAGAGTGTTTTCCAAATTGTTTTTTTTTTGAAAAAATGTTTCTGTGTTTGGTTGGAGTTTTTAGAAAAAGTTTTGACATAATGTTTGGTTTGGTTTTTGAAAATGAGAATAATGATTGGAGATAGAGGTAATGATTAGAGAGAGAGAGAGAAAGAGAAAGAAATGAGAATAATTATTGGAGATAGAGGTAATGATTGGGTAGAAAATTATGATTAATGATTGGAGAAAGGTAAAACGAGTGGAGAATCTTTTTGAATTTTTTTTCAAAAATGGGAAGTGAACAAAGAAAAATAATATTAGCATTTTCTAAAAACAGTATCCCATACACAAGCCTTTTTAAAATTAACGTCAAACACATTTGCGTTTTGAAACAAATACTATCAATTACATGGATTTTTTTTTTTGGATAAAATAGTTTTTTTTAATATTTATTTTACATGCAATAAAATACGGTAAATCTTAAAATACACATTAAAAAAATTAGCTAAATCTAGTCGTACCTGTTTCCAATCCGTTCGTTGGTTTTGACAAAGATGTTGAAGAGTGGAAACAACACTCTAGCTGCCATCCCCATGTTGGCTATATATACCATAGTCATAATTAGTTTTGTTTACTTGCTAAATAATCCATTGTTTTCCATGTAGGAAATCTGTGTCCTCCTAGAAGAAGCTCATCGTCTCCTTGGAGAAGCACGAGTTGCTCGTGATGCCGCTCAAGTCCGGGCTGCATCACGAGTAACTCGTGCTTCTCCACCTAGATTTCAGAGACCACCCACCTAGATTTGGAGGGCTTGAAGGAGTTTCTCCAACATCGAACAAATTGAAAAGATGTATGTAGTCATTTTTTGTGGCAGCCAAGGCGCAAGGGTTTCTTACCCGATTGGAAGACAATACGAGGCGGATGTACATGGGGCTGGGGTGGCCCCGGCCCCCCGAGTTTTAAATTTTTTTATTAATATAATACTAATTATAAATATTATTGATATTATTATTTCTTATGATCTTGTTATTTTAGTTTGATTTTCCCGACAAGCAAGTTATTTTTTATTTTGATCTCAAAATCTCTTTCATAAGTGAAATATAGCTATGTGAGTGTTGTAGTATCCTAATATAGACATCAAGAAGAACAGTGAGCTGCCTTAATCTTAATATAGGTTGCCCTCTCCTAGCTATCAGAACAGGAACATATACTTTTAGGTTAGAACAATCTTACTGTACAAATTGAAAAACAAATACTCCCTCCGTCTCTTTTTAAGCGTGTTGCTTCGTAAATTCAACTTATTAAAGAGACATTCAAAATTATATTTTTCACATCTAATTTTACCTCCATTTTTCATATTAAAATTATCCTTCACTTTTACCTATTAATACTTTACCCACTATAATTTTTCAAAAGGGTAATAAATAATTGTACAATTTTTTACTTAACTTTTCAAAGCACACATTTACTAAAATACATATATGCTTAGCCCAGTTTTCCAAAAGATTTTAGCACCCAGGTGCTAAAATCATGATTTTTCAAATAAAAAAATGAAGTGGTTCCGTGTATCGTTTTTTGATTTTTTTGCACCAAATTAAAGTACACGAGGAGTACTTTAATTTGGTGCGAAAAAAATCGAAAAACGATACATGGAACCACTTCATTTTTTGATTTAAAATATCATGATTTTAGCACCCTAGCACCTGGGTGCTAAAATCTTTTGGAAAACTGGGCAAACGACAGACCAAAATGGAATAGGCTACTATAAACAACGGGACAGGGGGAGTAATACATATATGCTTAGATAAAAATAAAAATACGTCTATTAAATTGGCCCCCTCAAATTAAAATTCTGGCTCCGCCACTAATGACATCACCTAGGTCCGGCAAAGAGGAGTCACGAATCCAATGAGTATAAAATTATGGTCAAAACTATTTTTTTTTTAATAAAGCCAAAATTAAACCAATAAACTGGTTTATTTTGGTATATTTTCGGCTTTATTAAAAAAAATATTACTTTTGACCATAATTTTATAGTCTTTAGATTCGTCTCGTCGAGACGAATCTATAAACCACGAAAATTTGACGCAAAACTAATAAATCAAAAAAAAAATTGAATAAAGACAAAACGAAAAAAACGAAAAAACCAACTCTGCGCTTTTTTGCTAAAGTTTTTTTTGCCAAACCACCCTTGAATATGTCAAATCGTCATATACTCCTAACCATTAAATTTTTTTGACGTTCCCACTTTTGAAGCATATATTGGAGATGATCTAGCATGTCAAATTTACACGTATTTTGTTTAATTTATTTTATATATTTTTCACATATCTTAAAAGAACTTTTTGGAAAATGAAAGGCCCACCAACCCTCTTATTACGCGTAGCCCATTTACTGGGCTCCAGCAAAGCCCACGTGGCGTCTGGGCTTCTATTTGGAGTACTGTACTAGCTCTCGCGCGCTTCTCTCTCTTCAAAACTCTCTCTCTCTAACTGTGACGGTTAAACGTTCGTAAAAAGTAAGCTATGGAAGCTTGAAATCTAAGCTACTCGGTATAACCCACTCACCCACGGTTGTCTCTCTCTCTATATATCTCCCCACAACACCACCCTCAAATACAGCTCCAATTTTATTCTGAATCTCCTTTTCTGCCGCTTTTCCCTTCAACTTTTCGCTTTCTTGGAGAATCCCGGGAAATTTTTCTTCAAGATGTCTGGGTCCACCACTCGTAAGTTTTTTCGCTTGAATCTCCGTCATAAATTGCATGTGTGCATGTATAGATTTATAAATGTTTGTATGTGCATGAGGCCCCATTGTGGCCTAGGTCACGAGTTCGATTCTTGGAAGCAGCCTCTTTGCTTCCAGAGTCACCAGACCCTGCATATACGAGAGCTTCGTGCACTCGGTATGCCCTTTTATGTGTGTACATGAGGCAGCGGTAAATAACTTGAAACAATTTATAAGGAATTTTGCAATGGAAAGCAGTCTTCTTGCAGCCTCCCCCTGTCCGTCCCTGCTTTAAGATGATATATGAAGGTTTGAAATTGATGCATAAAAGCACTTAAACTGATGTAGGTTTATTCACCTTATTTTGGGATTTTGACATATAAACCTTAAATTGGATGTTGCTTATGTATCTTGAAGTTTAGATACAGTCAATGGACTTGTAATGCCATTGTCGCTTTTCGTAGATTATTTTGAAGTTGATTTTACGCGTATGTGTGTCTTTTCGTTGATTAATTCCCTAAAGAACATTCTAGTTGATTACCATTTTTTGTGTTTCTGCTTTGCAGCCTTTGGGCAGTCTTCTAAAGGGCCATTTGGGTCACCATCAGTTTTTGGACAGAACAACAATGCGAGTAGCAATGCATTCGCTCCCAATCCTTTTGGTTCATCTACAGGAGGTTCATTATTTGGTGGAACTTCAACCACTGTGTTTGGAGTAAATTCTTCGCCTTCAGGTCAACATCAACAGTCGACATTTGGTGCTCCCTCAGCCCCGGCTTTTGGGACCTCTTCATCATCATCAGGTGGTTAGTATTTCAATAAGGTTCCTTTTTAGTATTTGATGTTTATGTTCGTAATTCGGTGGTTAGCCCAATAACTCGCTGCTTCTTTGTTCCTTTCAAGTATTGTGCATGTGTTAAATTCTCAGATTTTCGTAAAAATCCCCACTCTGGCATCTTTATTAAACCAAAATGACTTCAGATGATAGAGAGGTGTTCCTTTCTTAGCTTGTTTTTGCCCATGTAATCTCTCCATAAATCTATGATCCAAACACTGTCTTATTAGTGTAAGTTCAGTGCACTATTCAGTATTGAGTTCGTTATAAGTTAGGCCCCAGTCCATTTTTACTCCTTCCAAAACCAAACAGGCCATTACCGACCTTCCTCAATTTCAGTAAAATTTTGGGGATATGTACCAACTCCACTGATTAAGTGCCTGTTTCCAAACCATCCACAAATATATGATATTTGTGGTTAAAACAGATATCTTACTAACCTCTGCCGATATGTGGAGGATAATAGGTATATAAGAAAAATGAGTTCAGATTTAATACACATTTCACGGATAATAATATACTTTTACGGATATTAATACACTTTTCTCGGATATCGATGCGCCTTTACACATTATCCTCCACCTATTGGATGGAGGTTAGCATTTTCCAAAATAGGATTAGTGATTTTCGCACTCTCCTTTTTAACATTCACTACAGTTATCCCTTGATGTGTGAAAAGTGAACTACTAATACAAGGGTACAATGATAATTTACGTGAATAAAAACAGAAAAAGAAGTTTTCTCTTTCTTTTTTGTCTTTCTTACTTCCTAATCAATTACATGGGGGAGGGTGGGAATGGGATTTGATCTCGAAATGCAGTGGGAAGCATTCAAGAGCTCTACCGCATGAGCTAGCCACCGCTTGCCAGAAAAAGAAGTTTGGAGAGTAGTGTGGATGTTAAAAAAGAGAGTGCAAAAATCAATGCACTTAAAATAATATAATATATATTTATATACTTTCATTCATGTACCTGGAAAATTCCTTTAGTTTTAAGGAATATGAGGCAACCAAGGACCCTCTCAAGTCTCCACCTCATTCTTTTTTCTTGTATAGGAATATGGTGATCAAATTAGGATACTGCATATTGTTTTTTCTTAAATTTTACTGTAATAGATTTAGATTAAAAAAATTTACATCGTATCGTTCCTCTTGAGAAGAGGAATGGCGAAGAATATAAACATAGACCAAAGATGAAAAAAAAAAAGGATAAAAAGGTAGACTAAAGTATTTACCTAAAAAAAAAAGACGAAAGTCTTATTGGGGTCTTTAATTTTATCCTCTTAATTATATGAACTTTTTTCAACTATATATGGTCTGTTTTTATTTATTTCCAATTCCTCTCGTCGAGCCAAATATAATGTCAATTTTTTTATCCAAATCTAAATTAAGAGCAAAGGACCAAAAAGCCCTTGCTAAAAATTTCCAAAAAGTTAATTAGGCATCTTTATTAAACCAAATTGTTTTTGTCACTATAGAAGGGAAAATGAGTGTTCCTCTACTGAAGCTCCCTTTAAGTGGAGTTGGAGAATACATTTTTGACAGTGCAACATGTTAAGGGACGGATTCATGGAATAGATAACTGATGAGACTTGTTGATGACATAGAGGCCTGCCTTTGGTTTTTGGAAAAGGCTGTAATACTGTCTTGTAGCCTAGGCATAGGATAAAGTCCTCAGATTTTGAACAAATCTTCACTCTGACATCTTTTGTATTTCAAAAGATAAAAGAGCTCAGGACGATCATAAGTGTAGAACGTCTACCTGTAATTTGATCAACGTACTTGGACAAAGCAGTGAAATGCAACGGTGGACACATGATTGGAAGTGCTCTCTAGCTCACTAGTCAATCTCACCACTCGTTTGGTACCAAGCTAAAATTGTAATGGATTTTCTTATTGATCAGGTCCTGTGGACTTAAGGTTTTAGACACAAATGTTCAAAGCAAAATAGAAATTTTAAATGTCCTACTCTGAGAATATCTGTAGCTAATCTGACACATTTATTTCAAATTTAATGTTCTTATGTGTGTTGAAGTTGTGATAATGAACTAGTAATCCAACCATCACACTTTTGAGAGATTATTTTGATAATTGTTGAAGTTGCTTTTTCCCTTGTCTTTTTATTGATCAATCCCTTGAAGTAGAATTGTTTACAGTTACTTTTGTTTCCTTGTGGCAGCACTTGGGCAGTCATCTAATACCCCATTTGGGGCCTCATCAGTTTTTGGGCAGAACAACAATGCAAGTAGTAATCCATTCACTCCCAATCCATTTGGGAGTACAACTAGTTTTGGTTCACCTACTGGAGGATCAGTATCTAGTGGAGCTTCGACTGGTGTGTTTGGTGTAAATTCTTCGCCCTTAGGTCAACAGTTAGAATGTGGTTCCCCGTTGCATCCTGCTCTTGGAACTTCGACAGCTGCTTTTGGTGCTCTTTCGGCCCCTGCTTTTGGGACCTCTTCATCATCATTTGGTGGTTAGTGCTTCAATAAGTTTCTTTTATTGCAAGTTTCTTTTTAAATTTTATTTGTTTTTTGTGCTAGTTATTTAATTGATAGCCCAATAAGCCGTTATTTCTTTTAAAATTTTATTTGTTGTTGTTGTGCTTGCCACAATGACAAGATGCATGCAGAATTCATGCCCTGTCACTATATAAGAGAAGATGAAATGTTCAATTAATGAAGTTCCATGTACAGGCATTTGGAGTATATATTTTTGATGGTACGATGTGTTAAGGAAGGAATTCCTGTGTTAGATTAGTTGGGTGAGACTTGAAGATGCAGAGGCCTGCGTCTTTTCTTGAAAAAGGCTTGTAACAATGCCTTGTAGCTTACATGGAAAAAATGTGAAAACATAAAAAAGTTCAGCACTTGATAAATGTGTACGTCTTCAGCTTATAATTTGATTGGGCTACTAGGACAACAAATGTAACGTGGTACAAATGACTAGAAGGGCTCAGAAACTTACAAGCTATCTTACCACTAAATTAGGCTTAAAATGTCATGTAATTTTTCCTTATTGATGACATCATGTGGAGTTACAGTTTAAAACATAAGTATGGATGAAACATAATTCGTATCGTAAATGTAAATGTCCTACAATATTGATGAATGACAATTTTCCACTGTGTATATTTTCATGCTTGAAAGTTTGTCATAATGGTTGAACTGTTTATGTCTTCAAGATTACCCCACGACTAATTGCATCACATTTTTATCAAATTGTGTTCTCAGTCCGTAACTTTTATTACGGGGATCTACATTGGAATGCTAAGGCGACTCGTTCATACTATTAATTGGAATGTGACTAAGATTGTGGTTCTATGTGGTTTATCACTTAATAGGCCGTGATGAATTATAATTGGACAATTAGTTGTGCTTGCACACCATTCTTGAAAGACCCAGGAAGAAAATACCATGACCCTTTTTTTTTTAATCAGAAGACCATGACCAGTGTATTTTTTAAAGACATAACAGTTAGCCTAAATATTCTGGTTTACGTTGCAAGTGATAGTAGTACTTTTTTTTTCTACAAGATTTCAGTGCCATTCTTGTTTATCAGAATATGCTTTTTCTGAATGCTGTTCTCATGATTTTTCTTTGGACTGTTTTTTTCGGTGTCATGTTTGTAGGACCTTCTATTTTTGGTGAGAAGTCAGCTTTTGGAGGATTTGCATCACGTCCCAACCAATCTAGCTCATTTGGGAGTGCGTTTCAACAAAGCCAAACTATTTGTGGGACCAATCCATTTGGTTCGTCTTCTTCCTTCGGTGTATCAACCCAAAATGCATCTGGGTGGACATCTGCACCATCTTTCACATTTGGGACCGGTGGGACATTTGTTGCTGCAAAACCAGTGGAAGCATCAAGTACCAGTGTTTTGGGAGAATCAAGCACTTCTGCAGTTGGAGCTCGAAGGAGCCCTGCCTTTGACGCATCAAGCACCACAAGATTAAGTTTTATTTCTAACCCTCCATCATTTGGGCAATTCAATTCAGCAACTAGTAGCAGCACTTCTCCATCATTTTCGGGGACTTGGGGTTCCGCTGGTGGGTATTATCTATAGTACTCATTAATTACTCGTTGAGATTGTTCAAGAATCCTTCGAATACGAAATGTTTTGCAATTATGAGGGTCGCCATCCCTAATTCTGGGTCCATCTTTGCATCTGGGAATGTTCCATATTCTTAGTCCTTTTAAAATATCAAATTGCAAAATGATTAGCTTTTCAAAACTCTCTTATAATTGGCTACAACTCTATTCAAAAGTTTGAATAAAGGGGCTAAGACAGACATGCATGTTTTTTTTTTTTTTGTTGGAATTCACATACAATAGTCAGACGTACACCTACAAAAAGTTGGAAGTTGGAACTCCCAAAAGGACCACCATTAAGGGCCGGAGGGAGTTGTTCTCTACTTATGTCATTTGTTTGCACCATCTGATGTATTATTAATTTTTGATGAATAATGCAGGAGCTCAGTCCACAACCGCAACATTTGCAACCACAGGCGTTGGACAGTTTTCTTTTAGAGGTCAACAAAGAGGAAGTAGATTAGCACCGTACACTGAAACCGATGTAGCAGCTGATGACAGTAGCAAGGAACGAAAACTGCAGTCCATTTCATGCATGCACATAAACAATGACAAAAACCATGAAGAATTGAGGTGGGAGGACTATCAGTCTGGAGACAAAGGTACGCTTTTGCTATCCACTAGTGGGTTCATTAGTCTTTCCCTCTCTTAGATAGTGCTCTTTGTTCTCAGTTTCTTCGAAATTGCAGGTGGGATTGGCGTTCGTGGTTCCACTATTCAGTCAACGTCATCCTCTGCACCTAACCAATTTGTTGCACCTATCCCAGCATTTCCCTTTACTTCTGCTTCAGTTCCAGGATTTAACTCTGGCTTGAGTTCTGCCAGCACACAACCATCACCAATGTTTCAGTCTGTTGTGCCGCTTCCACAGACTTCTTCATTTCCAAGCTTTGTTCCTCCAGTTAGTCAACCAAATATGTTCAGTCCATCATCTCTGCCTCCTACGAGCAATCCGGCTGGTCTTAGTCAAACAACTGTAAGTCAGTTTAATATTGAATACGATGTGTTACAATTTTCCTATGCGTCAACTTAAACTATGATTTCTACATTGACATACTTGAATGCAGCCATTTTTAACTACTCCTTTGGAGCCAACTCAAACAGCCCAGACAGGACCTAGTGCTAATAGCGAGTTTCCTCAGTCATCAACAGGTAATTAAACTTGATTATTCAAGTCTCTGGTTTTTCGTTGGACGCTATAACACATTTTGTAATTAACTTCAGGTGTTTGACGTTTGTTATGTTGTTTTGGAAGGTTTAAGTGAATTCGAAGGCACGACAGGAGTTCTTGATGAGAGCAACTTCAGTCTACCGTATGCTTCATCTCTATCTTTTCATGCTCTGAATTCTGCACTTGCCAAATTATTTGGAGCTAAAATCTAGATAATCTAAAACTTCCGTTCCTGGATTGGTGGATTTAAAGATGCATCTTTGTTTTTAAGAGTAAAGACTCACATTTTACTGAGGGAGAAATCTGAAATTAATTGCATGTTTTCAACTTGGTTCACATAGGCACTAGATCATGTGTTTCTTTCTGCATAGTTGGGGGTAGCGTGGCTGCATGCTCAACGGTGATGTCTGTATGTGTCCTGAAAATTGGATAACTTAAGCATCTTTTACATGGCCTTTGAAGTTTGAACAATCAAGATGGTTGTCTAACTTTGATACTCATTACCTAAGGAATATTTTGAAACCTTTGGGTTACCAATTCCATGTTATTTCCACCTGTTCAATATCCTGTCAATTTATCTCAGGTCTTGCACTCAGCACACTGTGGTAGCGCAGCCAGTACCAAGTGTGAGTCCTTTTGGAGTTTTAGCCTCGCCGCCTCAGCTGTCAATTCGTCACCTTGGTTCCACACCGCCAATTCGTTATGGGATTTCTAGCATGCCTGTAAGTCATCTGAACTTTCATATAATATAATTCTCTTGTTAGGATCAATTTTACTTCTTACTGTTGGTTTCTGGAAAAAAGACATTGCACCATTTTGGCACCTGAAGTGGATTCTATTTATCAGAACTAACACCTTCTGCTGTAAGTTCTATGACAGCCCCATGCACGTATGATTAGGATGGAATTTGGCAGTGCTAAATCCAATGAGTGTTTAAATACTTCTGGCAGCACTAGAAGTATTCTAGAAGGGATGTGAAATTTCCAACACATATTCATAAATTGTTGGTGGAGCTAAATGGAATTAGAACATGCTTTTGCAAATTTATACATGCACAGAGGTGGTTTTATTTTTATCCGCCCTGATATTTAATACAGAGGCGTATTGAGCGTGAAAAATAAATCAGAAGTCAGATTGCTTTCACCATCTGTTAGTCTTTTAGTGATTGTTGTCTGTTACGATGTCAATGATTTTGGTGCATGACAAAGATTTCGTTCTTCAAACAGGTGCTTGACAAACCTGCTGCAGCTGTCAGAGCGTCGTCCTTGCTGACATCTCGAAACTTGTCTCATAGACGGATCAGGTTACCAGCCCAAAAATATGATCCTAAAAGTGATGGCCCAAAGGTGAGAAGTAGTAAAAAAAACAAGTTGCGTACTGTGTTGTTTCTCCCGGCAGCCAGACCATGGAGATTGTTTACACTTTATGTTAATGCTTCTGTTTACTGAATGTTTTAAACAGGTGCCATTTTTCAGTGAGGACGAAGGAATGCCTACTGCGTCTAAGCGAGGTGCTGTAGTTTTTCGAAGAGAGAATCCTAGAGCTTTGGTTGTTCTTCCAGCCGAACAGTGGCCCCAGAGGTCTAATACCGAGAAAATGTCTCAACTGGTGCATGCATCTCTGCATGTCTACAAGAATGGTGAGTGCATCTTCACTGAAGCACATGAATCTAACGACGTGTTGCGTCTCATTTGAATTTTGGAATTTGGAGTATCATACTTCCTATTTTTGCTTTCTGTTTTCTATTGCATGATTGAATCATGGTTTTTGGTAGGTAAGAGCACAGTTGCACCATCCTCTAACTTTTTCTAATGACAATTTCTGTTCAGGTACAATCTCAGCAGAGGTGTCTGCACCTGCTTTAGTAAATGGTTCTTTGTGTCAGTATGATGATGGTAAGCACTTGTTGTCCACTTACTAGTTGATGAACTTTCTCCAACTTTTTCTTAAGTCTCTCCCTGTGTAGTGAAATGGACATTCGGCTTGGCTTCCTCACATGCATGGGTTGTGTTGAAGTAGACCTACCGTCTAACAAGCTTCTTTATTTCTTATGTTTCTTCCTCAAACAACAACAATTTACTTTTCGATTGAGGTGCGCTTTGTGTGCATCTTTTTGCCTAATCTGCTAGGCTAATATTTTCAGTTACCACATTCCACACAACATTGTTGACTTTTGCTAAATTTTGTATCCTTTTGAACAATATCGCAGATCATTTGGTTGAAAATACCAAATCCAATCAGGAGAACAAGGAACAAGCGACTGATGTCGAGGCATCAATGCCACGACTCAGTAACTCTGATTACTACACAAAACCTCAAATCCCTGAGTTGGTGGCCAACGAAAGGGCAGAACCAGGATTCTGCCGTCACGTGAAGAATTTTGTGGTGGGACGTCATGGCTATGGTAGCATAAAGTTTTTGGGAGAGACGGATGTAAGGCGGCTTGATTTGGATTCTCACGTCAAGTTTAACAACCGCGAAGTGATGGTATATATGAATGAGGGAGAGAAACCACCGGTGGGAGAAGGTCTCAACAAGGCTGCGGAGGTGACACTTCTTAACGTCAAATGCATTGATAAGATGGGGAATCGGTATATTGATGGACCAAAGGTGGATAAATACAGAGAAATGCTAATCAAGAAGGGGAAAGAGCAAGGCGCTGAGTTTATGTCATATGATCCTATGACAGGAGAGTGGAAATTCAGAGTCCAGCACTTCAGCCGATACGCATTTTGACCCGTTTTGTGATTTCTGATGCAAAGGAGAAATTTGGACATTTTTTTTCTTCTTCCCAGTTTGTTGATATTGTTGGGCTAGAGAATCTTTGGATCCATGGCTGTGTTTTAGTGAATTTTTGTGAAATTTGCTTGGTCCTGTTCATTTCTTGTTTAGGTCTGGAGTCTGCCATTGACTAGTTTTATTTTGAGGTTCAATGTAAATGCAGTAACGTTCAAGGGGTTATCATCTGATTAGTTTTACTCATGTTTTTTTTGCTAATGCTATCTTTTTTTTTAAAAAAAAATATTATTATTATTATTTTTTCCACTTTATTTGCACTAGTTCCGGGCACATGCTCGACATGATCTACAGCTGGAGCAATATACCGGCCATTCCGAATAGTTAAAAATCAAATTTTACTCTACGTCAAGATTGACAAGTGATTTAGTCTCGCATGCAAGCACCTTCCTAGCATGAAAATAGAACTGCTGGCATATTACCTGTAGTGTCACCCAACTTAACTCGCACACAACACATAAAATTTTGATGAGAGTTGTTGATTGGGATGTGGTATCAAAAAGAGGTATTAAGATGGCTCTTTATTTTACCAAGGTTTTGCTGCTACATTTTTTCGCTGACAATTTCCGCAAGTGAATATTCCCCATTGGCTGATAGGTCTTTCTATGGAAAATGTTGGAAGACATATACGAGCATTGTATTTTTGGATTAACTATTCGCCATAAAAAAATTCACTAAAAGAAAAGAACTCATAAGAAAACAATTTGTCACGGCCTTTAGTATCCTTGGCTTCGTCTTACTTAAATTTGTTTTCATTTTCGCTCTATAATTTCATACTCTACTTTTTTAATTCCTCTAGACAAGACGAAAAGACGAATGACTAATTCAAAATTTCCCAAAAATACTAAACAAAGGATTACTAAAAACTGTATCCGTGCTAATTTGTTTGTCCAATTTGGGATTCAACTTCTACTAGGATATAATGATTACTACTAAAAAAATTTGGAGTTTACAAGAATGCCCCTTATTTTTTGGACATTAAGTGAGAGTGCACATTTTCTAATTCATAATTTTTGAAAAAAGAAAGGGTATTAAAGGGCCATTTTATAACTCAACTTCAAATTGGACAAATATTTGGGACATGTTAAAATAAAAAGTAGACAAATAAATTGAAACGAAGGGAGTATCAAATAATACTATTTTAAGAGAAATCAATTCTTCCCAACACAACCTAAAATTCGACGAAGCCTGTGAAAGAGGTGCAAGAATTAGTAGAGATTCAGTTTTTTCTTGCTAAATAATACTCGCTCCGTCCCATGTTGTTTGCCTCTTATTCCTTTTGTTTCTTGTGTTTCAATGGACTATATCGTTCAATCTATAATGTATTTCATGATTCATATTGCATATTTTTAAAGATCCACAAAAAATATAAGCAATTGAAACAAAAGATACAAATGAAATAATGGACAAACAAATTGGACTGACATTAACAATTTGGTTTTGTTTGGGCCGAGGAGAGGAAATGATACGAGGTTTGAGGCATCTAAGGATGAATTGGGAATTGGAACACGTGGCAGAGTACAAAAAGTCTAGGTACCCAGAATGGTTACCGTACGTACCTAGAAAATGAAATTCAACGGTTCAGATTCACTTCAAGTGCATCTGAACCATTGAATTTCAAATTCTGAGTACTTTCTAGGTATCCATTCTGGGTATGTAGTAGTGCTTGGCAGAGTATAGCCAGAGAGTTGGCATAGAACATTACCCGGAGAGTTCGTAATACTCAGAAATTTCATTTAGAGGGGGTTGTGCCTGATAGTGTAAATAATAGGGCTTATCTCGCACATTTTGATTCATATTGCATATTTTTAAAGATCCACAAAAAATATAAGCAATTGAAACAAAAGATACAAATGAAATAATGGACAAACAAATTGGACTGACCTTAACAATTTGGTTTTGTTTGGGCCGAGGAGAGGAAATGATATGAGGTTTGAGGCATCTAAGGATGAATTGGGAATTGGAACACATGTGGCAGAGTACAAAAAGTCTAGGTACCCAGAATGGTTACCGTACGTACCTAGAAAATGAAATTCAACGGTTCAGATTCACTTTGTAGGAGGGGTTCTTTGTTTAATTCTTGAAGATAAAATCAACCTGGAGAGGCAAACAATAGCTAACGATTGAACAGGAATAAGAGGGTGTGTATAGGGGTGAAGGATTAAGCCAGGTATACAGAAAGAGAAGGCAGCAGAATTCAATCCATTCCCCTTAAGATCATCATCGTCCTCGAAATCACAGTTCTAGATGAAGTGTGGGCTCGCGAGCGCTAGCAAGAGCAATGCTCTTGTTTCCAGAGCTCAGAGTCACTTTCTCTCTCTAGAATTTCTGTGCTCCAAGGACGAATCTGAAAATCTCTCTTGGAATTTGTGAAGGAATGTCCCATATTTATAGGGATCTGCATCCAATCATGGGGCGGCAGACATTTCTCCAATAATATGGTGACACGTGCTCTTTCCGCATACCCAGGCGACGTGGGTGATGTCACTGGCAGTTAGGAAGATTCCATTAGGTCATTCTAGTGCATCGTTTTCCCTCGCAGCGACCCTTAATCCCTTAAAGCCACCAAGCCACTTGTATCTCCCCTATTCCCGCGGTGCTAGTCATGGTCGCGAGCCCTTTGGATCGCGCCAAGACCTAACTCGAGCTCGTATCGACTTCCCTTCCCCTGCCTTTTGGTCAGGTGCCGTCGCGAGCCTACTTCGCGTGTTCGCGTGAGCGTTCATTCTTCCCCGTCGCGTCAATCATCCTTGCTGAGGGTCTCGCGAGGGGTGAACTTTTTCCTAAGGTAATGTTTCCCCTGTTGAGGGCATCCCTTTCTGAAAGTAATAGTAGTTTGGATATGTAATACCGCGAGGGCTGTTCTTCGCGGTGTCTTATTCGCAGGTTCTTAAACTTAACTGACGTCTGACGTGTCTCTTGCAACTTTGCTCGAGCCACGTGGCTATCCATTCATAGGCTGGTCAACCGCCATATCACCCGACGCGCTGACCTTTCATACACACTTCAAGTGCATCTGAACCATTGAATTTCAAATTCTGAGTACTTTCTAGGTATCCATTCTGGGTATGTAGTAGTGCTTGGCAGAGTATAGCCAGAGAGTTGGCATAGAACATTACCCGGAGAGTTCGTAATACTCAGAAATTTCATTTAGAGGGGGTGATAAGTGCCTGATAGTGTAAATAATATGGCTTATCTCGCTCATTTTGATCACACGCACGTATGGCTTTATATGATTGATTTTGCGTGAGGTTGGTTTTTGTTAGTTTCAGGTAAAAGGTGCGAATAAGGCATGTTTTGACGCCATGGTTGAACCAAGGAATGCCTGAGCACCCGAAGCCACATGGCACTCCGCCATCGAGTCCCGAGAGTCAACGAATGAAGCATTGAACAAGACTCGGGAAGCCTAGAGGCCACGACGACAAGCTGGAAGGTCAAGGGATCAAGACGAACAAATTCCACAATTTTTCCAGTCAGTACCAGTAGAACACTTTTGTGCCTACCGGTAGCCATTTGTTAGTGAGATCCAGTACCGGTAGAGAACTTTTGTGCCTACCGATAGCCAATTGTCAGTGAGATTCAGTATTGGTACCCACATTTTGTGCCTATCGTTACTGGCTGCATTTTTCTGCACTTTTTGTGCCCAATCAGGCAATATCCAGGGGCATTTTTGTAATACTTTGGCACGACTTTTGGGGCCTATAAAAGGTCCCCAACCTCAGATTTTTAGGGATCTCTTACTTTCACCTTCTCTCTCTACCTCCTTCATTTACTCCATTGTACTCCCACTTCTCTCTAGATTTGGGGCTCAAATACTTGGTTTAAGGTACTTGTCATAGTGCTCATTCACTTGTCATAGTTACTATATTTTGGTATTTTTTCAAAAAAAAAAAAAAAGTATAAAAAATTAATTACAATCCTGTGACAGATTGAAATTTCAGCTATATGTACGCTGCAACTTGTTCCTTTTAGTTCACCTAATAACATTCCAAATTCATTTGGTCATCCCACTACCTTTTTTTCTTGTTAAAGAGGGATTTATAAACACCTAAATTCTACGTTTGTATATTCAGACCTTAAAATGATGATAAACTCTCCCTCTAAAGCATTATACATGCAAAAATGATACATGTAGTAGGAGCATTGTACATGTACCATATTATGGCCACTTTGTTAGCGGTGTTTTGGAGGGAGAAAAGGGCATATTTAAGATGGGAAATAAAGAGATGAATAAGGTTGGAGGGGTAATATTTTAGGAGAGATTAAAAATTACTTGATTTGTTTTATTGTTGTAGAAGGGTGATATGAGAGGTTGAAGAGCATTATACATGTACTAGGAGCATTGTACATGTACCATATTATAGCCACTTTGTTAGCGGGTTTTTGGAGGGAGAAAAGAGCATATAAAAAGATGGGGAATCAAGAAATGTATACGGTCGGAGGGGTATTATTTTAGAAGGCGAAATTAAAACATTACTTGATTTGTTTTATTGTTGTAGAAGGGGGGATAGGAGAGGTTGAATAAAATTTTGAAATTTTTTTGTCCGAAATTAACAAATCATAAATAACAAAAATGGTGGGGCCAAAAGCATGATATCTCTCTTTCTCTCTCTCCAGCCGTCATAGTGTCACACACACCCCGGCCTTGTTTGTTTTGGTTTTCAAAAACCGGTTTTCTCAATTATTATTCAATTATTACCCCTATTTTTAAATATTATTTTTATTTTTCTCTCTAGCTCTCTTCAATCATTAATACCTATTTTTAATTATTATCCCTATTTCTCCCTCTAATCATTACAAAAACCAAAACTCAAAACCCAAACCAAACACAACCTCCATCTCTCTCCATTAATGCGGTAGACTGGTGTGGAGTGGACAAGGGTTGTATTGGGAAAAAAAAGCCTGCTATAATAGGATTTTGTTTGGTTTGAGTTTGGGGATTGAGTTTTGAGTGGAGAGAGAAATAAGAGTAATAATTGAAAATATGGATAATGATTGGAGAGAGATAGAGAGAGTAATGATTGAAAATATGTGATAATGATTGAAAATAAGGATAATAATTGAAGAGAAATAGGGTAAAAAAATTTAAATTTGGGTCTTGAGATCCAAGCCAAACAAGGCCGGGATTGGTGGGGTGTGTCCAAAATATATCCCCCTCCAATGGAATATAGGAATCCAAGAGAAATCATATCCGGGTACCAAAATCTAAACATACATCGGATATACTCAACCAAAATATGCATATCCAGCCTCTCCCCATATCCCCTTTTATATCCTTCAAACAAACAAGTTGTAAAGTCAAGGACATATGGGAGCAAGGGACGAGTGGTGGCGGTTGCCTCCAACGATTGTAAGTAATTCTTTTCCTCTACCAGTATGTTATTAATTTACCACCAAGATCTGCCGGGCTATTGAAAATTGGGTAACGATCCTTCTACATTAATGACTTCCAAATAAGCACGCACTCTTAAAGAAACACCCCCTTACATGAACTAAGGTCTATTTACAATTCATTTGATAAATGGTTTTCGGAATAAATAACTTCAGGCTTATTTTTAGATGACATAATTTTTAGGTTTAAAAGATACTTTTAGGAGTAAATCACAAACAAATTCACTAATATCAAATCTTCTCACACTCAAGTCTCCCCAAACAAAGCTTTAGCATTTCATGACAACAAACAAACAAACAAATACTAATGGATTATTGGAGCGAAATCGAACATCAACAAATTCGAGTGCCATAATGTGCCCGAGTGCCACAATCTGTGTAGGTACACATCACAGCGAAATCGACCATCAACGAATATATGTAGGCGGACAAGGGGGGCATGCCCAGGAACAAGGAATAATAGTTTTAGGCTTAGGCTTTGGTGGTGGGCCAACACTGATGATTTCTACCCTCTTTCCAGTCTTCCTGATCTGGTCTGTAACACATACTGGATCAACATCTCCAATTACAGTCACTATACCCTTCTCAGCATCCACAGATATGTGATCGATTCCTGTTCGAAATCCACATTTAACAGCATTTCTGGATAATTTTATAGTTACAGAAATTGAGTTTTTGTGTATTTATTTTGGGACACTTATCCAAGGGTTAAATATTTTAATTTTCACGTGAGTTCGATAAGTTAGGTTCAGAAACGGGACTTCTTTGTAACTCAAATATCAACACATGCACAACTTCAATGAACTTCGTTTTGCAATGAGATTTTTGGACCTCCAATACTTTTTACTTATGCATCGGAGACATTGTCCGATATACAGCTATGGCACCGATATTTGACATACATTTGATAGTACTTAGAATTAGAACCCTGTTGTACAAGAGTCCACAAACACCGACCTATCCCTTTGTCACTTATTAGAGGACTCATTGAATTTTACAGTACAAATCCGAAATTAGTAAATTATTTCAAATTTCATTTCAAGCCATGTTTTCTAAACATTGCCTCCAACAGAAAACATTGGTTTTTAGAAAGGAAAATATTGCTAACCTTAGCCCTTAGGGTGGAAGATAATGTGTAGAAAGTGCATCGATATCCGAGAAAATTATATTGATATCCATGAAAAATGTACTAATATCCGAACTTGTTTGTCATTATATGGATACTATCCTCCACTTAATGGGTGTAGGGTAGCAAGACCCTTTTTAAAAAAAACATGAATTATAGAAATCTTGAGTTTGAGCAATTTAGTTGAATATCACACGTTCTTGGGAAATGAAATCAAAACATGTTCTTGAAATTTAAAGTAATAATGACATGGCTTTTCCAAATTCCCCTGTTAGGTGAATACACTCCAAGTTTACCTTTTAGTTTTCAAATAATAAAAATTTCCGACCGACCTTGGAATTTTTTTTTTGGAGTCCATTAATTATCAAATAGGGAGAGCGTGGAAATCATTTTTCCTTTCGGAATGGAAAATACTAAGTATCTCGACTAGTACCTAAAAAATAACGCTGAAAGTGATTTCAGTGGTTCATATAAACATCCCAGTGAATCTGAACCACTGATTTCACTTTCGGGGTAATTTTTGGAGTACCTTTTCGAAGTACCTAGCATTGCTCGTTTAGAATAGGTCAAGATCAAACTCAGTTCGTACCTGTTAGTTTAGTGGCAGACATCAATACTTGAGTACTGCACTTTTGGCAATGTATGTTGACACTCAACTCTATTTTCTGCAATATAAAATTGTGAAAAAAATAAAAACAAATTAGTTACAGGAACTTGGAAATAATTTAGATAAACATAGCAAACAAGGTTAACCAAATTAAATCTGGTTGAGATGCAGGGTTGAACAGAGAGCATTGATTACCAGGACCATTGCATTACAAAGCAAATGTATGACTTGAAAAAGAACTATCTTTCCACTACTCAGAGAGAGAGAGAGAGAGAGAGAGAGAGAGAGAGAGAGAGAGAGAGAGAGAGAGAGAGATTTATAGGACTCGAAGGAAATGAAATATCTAAAGAAAGACCTTGACCATTTAAACTATATGGAAAAGGTTTCGTGTGTCTTAAGGTTCTAAAATTCAGTGAGGTGGTTGAGCGAATTTTAAGGTTCGTAGATGCTTGATAGTGAGTGTTTTCCTAAAGAAATGGTTGAATTCCTATTCCAAAACTTTCATAAGTCACTGTATATATTAACGTTTTGTCACCAACTTTGAAACTTACTATCAGTACCGTTCCGGCGTAAAGGCGAGCAAGCTTTCACTTTGGACTCCCAAAAATTGTTAAAAGGAGCCTGCCACATAGAAAAAAAAAGAAAGAAAGAAAAAACGAAAGAAAGTTGTAGCAGTCATGAAATAGAGGTATAATTAAATTCATTTGTTATGCTCGTGAAACATAAGAAGCCTCTTTTTTTTTTTTTTAAAAGTTCGCCTAGAGCCCCAAAACATCAGGGCCAACCTGCATATTTTGTTTTGTAAAAATTATGGAACTAAAATATCTAGATGAGTCATATCTTGGCATGAATATAGAGGTATATGAAACATAATAATGCAATTTTATGCGTGTGTGAGAGAGAGAGAGAGAGAGAGAGAGAGAGAGAGTTTTGTCCATGCAACTTTGTGTTTAAAAATCAAGGTAGATGCTAAGTAACAACTACAGTATACAACTAATTAAAAAAAGAAAAGATTCAAAGTTAAAATGAACAAGTTACGTGGGATATGCTGACTGAAGACTAGCAAACCAATTCTTTGAACAAGTCATTCACTAATTGACAATTTCTTAGTACAAGGCTTAGATTCTCCAGAGTTTGTTGATCTGCATTTCTTATATATTCCTCGTTCTAAAGATTTAGTATTGAGAGAGACAAGCTACAATGATTGCACATATTAAATAGATTAAAGAATTATTGAAATCATTTGTGAGTATTATTTATCACTAGTTTTAGGAGACGTGCGTTGCACGTTGCTACATGCTCAGTCTAGTAGACAATGGTTATCGACGCTTTACACTTTGTGAGAAATCATCTATGTAATGTACACTCGTGCTTAGTATTTAAAAACTTTACCCAAGCACATACAATCATTGTCGCAATAAACATGAAACAGAAATCAAAATTGTTTAAAGTACAAAAGTATTTCTTTTTTGTTTCCAAAAACAGGTATCTAAGTAGGGGAATAAATTATACTCAACACATGAAATTCACATCTAAGGTTCTACATGTCTTTATAATAGTTTTGTTTTAAAGAAGGGACATTTATCATCAGGTCACCCTTGGATCCCATAATTACCATCAGGTCAAGCCCAACTTTGAAAAATTCCCATTAGGTCAAAGCGATACCATATGAAAGTGTCTAAACCACTAAAACCCTATAATAGGAAAGTGCACCATAAACCTAAACTCTAGGGTACCCTACGACTAGGGTACCCTAGGTACCCTACGACTAGGGTATCCTACGACTAGGATACCTTATGAAAGTGCCTAAAATTCTAGGGTACTCTATGAAAGTGCCTAAACCACTAAAACCCTATAATAGGAAAGTGTACCCTAAACCTAAACTCTAGGGTACCCTACGACTAGGGTACTCTATGAAAGTGCCTAAAATCCTAGGGTACTCTATGAAAGTGCCTAAACCACTAAAACTCTATAATAGGAAAGTGCACCCTAAACTCCAAAAAAGAGTGACTTACCTTAGTGGTAATTAAAAAAAATGACTTTTTTTTTTTGGGTAAAAAAAAAAAAAAAACTTATCTTAGTAGTAATTAGACATCTCTTTTCTAGACATAGAGGTAATAATCCCTTTAAAGAACCATGCAATATAATGCAAAAAAAAAAAAAAAAAGATCTTCCATTCACCATTTGACTTCCAACTTCTCAAAACATATGAATCCTGGCCCGAATAATCCAACTAACTGATGTTGTAACAAATTAATCAAATGCAATAAACATAAGCAGAAAGCTTAGAATCGAAAACAAAATAACGAAGCCAAACTTCAGCAGGGGAAATAAAACACAGGAAATAATAACACAATAAAATATAAGAGATCTGTCATTTTTCCATTTCCCAATGCAGAGTTGGAACTTTGACCTTAGGGTGAGGGGAGTTTCTTGGGAGCTTGAGTGGACAATAACAATAACCTACAATAAAAATACAGAATATACAAACCAATATTAGTAAGTAGGGAAAAAAAAAACTTAACAAAAGCAAATAAAATCAGATAAGTATTGTGCAAAAAAATTAAATTTCCGTGACAAGCAAAGCTTCAATGTTTCTTCACCCACTGTCAACTTAGGTTAGTTTCTTGACTTTCCAACTCCCAATTCTCACCTTATTTTTTCTTCAACACATCACTCTCTATCTTTTGTAGGCTTATTTATTAGAATTCTCATCTGGGTCACGAATTGGCTGGAATCACCGCCTCCGACGTCGTTGGCACAGGGGTTTTGGTTCTATGCGACTGATGGCAAACTGGTGCAGTACTATTTGAAGTGCAAGGCCTGTGATAAGGCATCTCCATCTGAGTTTCTTCTTCTAACTCTCATTCCAGTCTCTCTCTATGTTTCTCTCTCTCTCCCACCTTCGTCGGGTAAAAACCGGAATAAGATTTATGGGTAGAAGGGATGTTTAGTGTGCTCCAAAAGTCTGCTATAGATGGAGAGAGAGAGAGAGAGAGAGAGAGAGAGAGAGAGAGAGAGAGAGAGAGAGAGAGAGAGAGAGAGAGAGAGAGAGAGAGAGAGAGAGAGAGAGAGAGAGAGAGAGAGAGAGAGAGACTCATTGTTGGTCTCAATAAATACTGTGAACCAGATTTTATGGGAGTTTTTGTACCTTTCAATTTTGTTTACACAAAAAAAGTACTGGATATCGTACATCACAGCTGCACCAACAGTGTCTCATTAATGTTAAAGGTTTTTGCACAAGGAAGAGAAGAGGTTTTTGGACTTGGGCGCCAAGTAATTCTCAAACATGGAGCAATTAAGGAATGATATTTGACATTTGGGCAAAATTTTAAGTCATGCTTGTACTGAAATTTATTGAATGGAGAAAATAGTGTACTGAAATTTATTGAATGGAGAAAATAGTGTACTGAAATTTCCATGGGAAAACGAAGGGTATGATGGTCTTTACACCCATATGGCAAGCGACCACCACGGTGTTTCTTTATATACAAGTGTGTAGAAATCTAACTCTAGATCATGTAGGCCAAATAATCTGATATCATGACATGCATATCTAGAATAGTAGTAATGAGTGAAACAAAAATACTTGTACAAACTAGCAGTAATTCTATGTCCAATGGTCCAAAGATGAAATTTTTTGTAAGAACCATTCATAAACATCACAACAAATATTGTTAAAACATTTCAGAAACTTTTGCCCCAGATGTAATGCGACCAATGAAGATATCTCGCACCTCCTACGAGATTGTGAAAAAACCAAAGCTCTGTGGCTTCTTATGCCTTATAGCCACTGGAGAAGGGATAGATTTGATGGCCCTATTCAAGATTGGATAACTTCCAATCTCAAAAGAAAAGGGTCTATTGGCAGCAACCTTAATGTTTCTTGGAGCACCCTTTTTGCCGTTTCTCTTTGGCAAATATGGAAGGATCGTAACAAAAAAAGTTTTGACAACATTGATATTGATCCTCATTTCAGCACAAGAAACATTATTGTTTACGCTACTGAAATTTCAGAAGCTTTTGTCAACAAATCTATCCTCTCCATTGGCCATTCTAACACTCAGCTTATTTCTTGGTTTCCTCCTTGTGCAGCGGGTGTCAAACGTAATACAGATGGATGCCTCTTTGACAACAACAACAAAGCTGGATTTGGAGGGATTTTTAGAGATCACCATGGCCAGTGGCTGTCCGGATTCTATGGGAAGCTTTCATGCACTTCGAGTTTGGAGACCGAAATCTGGGCTATTTACCGTGGGCTTACTATAATGCTGGAAAAAGGCTACTCCAATATTGCAATAGAATCTGACTCTACCGTTGCTGTCCAGTTGATAATGGGAGAGCCGAATGGAGATCATCCCCTCATAGCTCTTATTTCTGATGCCAGAAGCCTCCTAGCTCGCACAAGTTCTTCACTTGCTCATATTTTTCGCCAGGCCAACCAATGTGCTGATCACCTAGCGCACTTGGGTGCGGAACAAGATCAAGATCTTGTTGTCATTGAAGATTCACCTCACTATAGCTCGATTCGTCATTTCATCATTCAGGATGCAATGGGCACTAGCCACTTCAGGGATTAATTTCCCTTTTATCCCTGTTTTTTAGCTCTTGCAGTCTAGCTTTGTTCTTGTTTTTCCCTTCCGAAGTACCAAAAAAAAAATAAAAAAATAAGGATCTATGCAACTCCTACAAATGAGAGTTCGATGGAATATAGAAGAAAACCATTAATCCTAATAAATTGGATTGGGAAGTATTATCACTCCAAGACTTCCTAATATAAGGCTCCAATCCTTTGAAGACTAAAAGAAAATCACTAGAGCATTGTCCGTGCCTATAACACTTTGATTATAATTTTTTCGCATCTCATTAAATGATCATTTTTTCAATGCACATTAAATCAAATTCTCATCACTTAATTTCACTATACTTTCTAAGAATTCGCTTGATGGCCAAGGCCTCAGACTTAGAGCATCACCAATGACATACTCAAATGTGAATACTCAAATGTTGTCACATCACCTTTTGAGTATTCGTTTAATGGGTTTCTAAAGTTAACAATATGAAGCTCTACAATGATTCATTTTTATCCATAATCAAATGAAAAATAAATGTTGGTAGTTTTCAGTATCCAAGTTTTATTATTGGGAAAATTTTGGTATTTTTGAGTATTAAAATGCCAAAATTTGAGTATTTATAAAAAATGTTGCTAACTTTGAGTATTTATCCAAATGCCATTGTGAACCTTTTTTGAGCAAATGCCAAAATTTGAGTATTTTTCTTGTTGAGTATGCCATTGGGGATACTCTTAGAAGTTTGCTCCAGTAGGTTTAAAACCGTCCAAGTGCTATCAACTACTTTGGAACTAGTCTATACGGGTATTTTGCTCTAGCTTGGATTAAAGCCTCCGTAAATGGATAGTGGAATTGGTCCCTCAAGATTAATTAAGATGCCGTTTCTATCTTACACCATGACAGTCAATCCCAAGTCTCCGTAATAATTAGGGATGTAAGCAGTCCGGTACGGTTGGTTTTTATGAAAATATAAACCGAGCGGATTTAATCGAGTTTTAATGTCATGTATCGAAACTGACCGATACCACCAACAAAACTTCACCGAAATGCATTGTATTTAGCATGTTTGATTTAGTGCGGTTTAGTGTCAGTTTGGACTTTACATGATTGCGGTTTGAAAAAAAGGTACGAACCGGTAAAAAAAAAAAAAAACCGGTATTTCTTGTGGGATAATGACATTATGTTCGTCTTTACAGTAGAAATAACAAAAGTACTTAACAATTCCATCAAAGTTATTCAGCTGTGATTCCCGTTGCGGTTTAAAAAAAAAAAAAAGCCCACCTACACAATTACATACAAGTGTACATAAAGACAAATCACATCATTCGAACAAAAAATTATACTCCCTCTGTCCCCATTTATTTGTCCCTTTTGGGAGTTCGTGCCACTTTTCAATTGATTATATCTCGTAATTTATATTGTTTTACATGATGTCGAAAACATTGTTTTATAGAACTAATTGAGATCTATCAAACAAGATCCATATTGAATATATAGTTCATTACCGATTTAAAGTTATAGCTAGTTTTTTATCCGGTTAGAATAGGACGAGGGACTAAAATTTGGGGACGGAGGGAGTAAGTAACTTGTATACGAATTGCAGATAAATCAAATCAAAAAATTACGGTCCGGGGAGAAAAGTTGGGACGAAAAGCAGGGTTCCCGGATTCAAAAAGTATATCGACACCGCCTGCTGAAATGATATTAATTGCTGTAATTAAGATGAAAATTAGGAAAAAGAACATTACTACTTTTAATTCCCAATTTTCTCCACAATCTCTATGCCTCCCCTTCCTCACCTTCGTCCGCCAATAATCAAAGTCATCAGCCTCCCCTTCCTCACTTCGGATCCGCCACTGATCGACGTCATCAGCCGCCTCTTTCCCCATCCTTGTCTCCCCAATTACTCTTTTTGGCCTAGAGGCACGACGCGTCGGACGCGACATACTATTGAGTTTGCAACAACCTCAACAAATGCACACCGCGTGTAGGACTCATTTCGGGAGTCCATGCAAATGATTGGAGTCGCTCAACTTATTCAAAATATGTTTTTAAAGATTCTTATAAAAATTAGCTCATTAAGATATTGGTAAAACCTTGATGGATTTTTCACTTGAGCACAGAACTAATCAAGCCTCTAGCTATATTTGATTGAGCTAATTATTTTACAGGGATCTTTAAAAAAATATTTTTAACAAATTGAACAGCTTCGATCATTTGTGTGGAACCACAAGATGGACTTCACATAACGCGATGTGTATTTGGCATAGGGGAAATTGCTCTAAAATGGAAGTAGGGGCAACTATTTGCAAACTCATGGTGTACTTTTCTGGAATTAGAAAAACATCGTAAGGAGAAAAACATTTGCAAAGACATGAAATGGGGGACAAAATTTGACAAAATTACCCATGACTGAAATTTTGTTCTCAAAACAAACCCTCTCTCTCTCCCCATTCCTCCCCTTCCTGCTTCATCACGATCCGACTCGGAAAGTCACCGCCTTTCTGTTGTTTGGCAGCTGAGTTAACTCGGGAAAACGAATCGAAAAATCAGGAGCTTGTTGTGCATAGCGCTCCAACATGCTAAGTGTTTCTGTTAGGCTTCTCGGTAGTTGGGTAAGTCCTTTAGTTGTGGGGCAAGCTATTTGGATCATCATTTAGTGGCCAGAAGGGGATTTTTTTTTTTAATTCCTGATTTTCCCTTTGCTACTAACATCTCCCGTCCTTGCTCTTTTAATTGACAAGGAAATTTTCATCCAATTCAAGGGAGGCTTCTAGGGTGATTTTGTTGTAAAGGATTCATGGACACTTGGGTTAAATTGATGACTTCTAGGGTGATTTTGTTGGAGTACAACAACTATGAAACTATGAAACTTATTACGCACGCAAGGTGTTTGGTTAAATGTCTCAAAGAAGATGCATTTTCTTTTCGTTCTCAAAGACCAACTCGGGTGCAATTAATTTTTGAAGAGTGCAACCACATTCCATGAATAGTGCAACATAGACGTAGGAACGGTGCAAGGAGAAGAATATATTTCCAGAAAGTGTGACCTGACAACACACTGCAACCCCGTTTGGACCAACTCGGGGGCAATTAATTTTTTGAAGAGTGCAACCACATTCCATGAATGGTGCAACACAGACGTAGGAACAGTGCAAGCAGAAGAATATATTTTCAAAAAGTGTGACTTGACAACACACTACAATCCCGTTTGGACCAACTCGGGTGCAATTAATTTTCTGAAGAGTGTAATCACATTCCATGAATGTTGCAACACAAACATAGGAACGGTGCAAGGAGAAGAATATATTTCCAGAAAGTGTGACTTGATAGCACACTGCAACCCCGTTTGGACCAACTCGGGTGCAATTAATTTTTTGAAGAGTGCAACGCATTCCATGAAGGGTGCAACACAGATGTAGGAACAGTGCAACACAGGCGTAGGAGGAGGGAGAGTGAGGGGGTTGGTTTAGGGGGGTTTTTTTAGACAAGGGTATTTCGGTTCACACAAAAATTGGTACCATGTATGTGCAATTAAAATTTTCCTTTTCATGTTGGGAGCAATTTCCAGAAAAGTACACCATGAGTTTACAAATAATTATCCCTACCTCCATTTTAGAGCAATTTCCCCTTTGGTATACACCAAATGGTATACCCATAGTTTTATACTTTTAGGCCTCGTTTGCTTCGCGGACTAAAATAGGTGGGATTGATAGTCCCGGGATTGATAGTCCTGGACTATTTGTGCTGGGACTAATTTAGTACTGAATCTCACGCAATCCCCTGTTTGATTCATGCAGGATTAACACTGGGATATCCCATGTTTTGGTCAATCCCATGTTTGGTTCCCTCAACTAAATTTCAGGATTAAAATTAAATTCAGAAAAATCAGAACAATCAAATTCAGAAAAATCAGAACAATCAAATTCAGAAAAATCAAATTCAGAAAAATCAGAACCCAGTAATTCTCCATCGTCTCCATCAAGAATCAGAGAGGAATCACAAAGATCAGAAAATTGATGGATGGATGGTGGTTGCCAAGTGATTCACGAACAAGAACCGAGGGTCGTACAGTCAGAGGTACCCAGTAGATTCTCGAGTGATTCTCGAGTGATTTGAGCAAGAACCGAGTGATTCTCGAACACAATCAGAGGTACCCAGTAGATTATGAAGCTACCCAGTCAATTTCGAACACAAACAAAGAACAAAGTGGTCCAAACTCAACTCATCGAGGCCGTTGGTCACTTACCAGATGTTGTCGGTGGTCGGTAGAGGTCAACAACGGATGGATGGTGATTGCCGGAAGTCGACGAGGTAGCACGAAGTAGGTTGAAACTCATATGGTGAGAAAACCCAGTAGAAATGTTGGAACTCATATGGTGAGAAAACCCAGTAGAAATGGAGAGAGAGAGAGAGAGAGAGAGAGAGAGAGAGAGAGAGAGAGAGAGATGGTGGCATTTTTGCAATTAAGTGGTCTGACCTTCCGTGTGTTTTATCCGGGACTATTTAGTCCCACCCCCCCATGGGATAATATAATACCCCACATATAGGTACTAAATTAGTCCCGGGATTAGTAATCCCATATGCTTTTTGGGAACCAAACGCGGGATTGTGCGGGATTAGACTGGTGCTATCCTATCCCAGCCTTCTAATACCCGAATCAAACGAGGCCTTATTGTAAAAACAAATCAAATAGTTGTACTGCCCCTGCCCCACTTGTAGGGGTTGATAATGTCCTCTCGCTTTCTCCCTCTATTTTTCTTGAAAAGATTGAAAGGAAGGAATGAATGATAAATGGAGTAATCAGAGAAATTACTTCACATACAAATGGCAACATTCCAAAACTGTAATTACCATTAAAGCAATAAGAGTTACTGCGTCTTAGCACCACGATTTTCTTCACTGTCTTACTGCTCTCACCGTCGTAGCACCATGATTTTGGAAATGTCGTAGCACCATGATTTTGGAAATGGCTACAATACATACTCATGGCTACAATACATACTCATTACAGGTGTGTACCATATATACCTATTGCATGGTCCAGATTGTGTCACCTCATTGTCAATCGTAACATTTTTTAGTTTCTCGTAACTTTTCAGCAATATGATTCGTAACATTTTGATGTGTCTTGTAACTTTTATAAAAAAAAAAAAAATCGTAACTTTTATGGGGGTGTGTAATACACACCTAAATAAGGGGTGTACATTGTAGACTTTTCCTTTTTTTTTTTTTTCTCTTAACAACTTGTCTGCAAAAAAAAAAAGAAAAAGGTACATCAACCTAGCGAGTTTGTTCCCCAATTGAGAGGACTCATAGCTATGAGAACTGAAAGACCAAAATCATATCGCCTCTTAATTTACTACTATGGTGAATAAATTAAATTAACCAACAATATAATAAAACTCTAATTATGTGATTATGCAATATAATTAAACGCAATAATTTAACAAGCAAACATAACACAGATATACTTGAAAAACCCTGAGGAGGGGCAAAAACCACAAGAGAGGAGAGAGCACTATATACCAAACACGGAAACAAAGAGTTTCTTATACCTAATCTACGATTCCTCAATATTGGCTAAGAACCTCTTGGTCGACTCCTCATGAACCACTCTTATAGATGCTCCTTTCGACTCCTCGAAACTTTAATCTAGACGTATAACTCCTCCTCTAGACCAACCTCCGTTAGTTTTTGAACTCCATCAAAGAACTTCAACTGATGTAGAAGATGAATAATCTACATTGAGAGAGATTATGTAAGTGATGAAGCCGTTTCCGGCGTGGCTTAATAGATGGCCTGCAAAACAAGAAAGACTAGGAACACCAGTGTGGTGTTAACCAACCAGCCTCCGATGCCTAAGTCAGTGGATGTGTAGAGATGAAATATATAAGTGAAGTAATGTAATGTACTGGAGTCATGTACCGATTTACTGGTATGAAAGGTGTTTATATAGGCATTGCTAGTGGTTGAATCCTTTTAGAACTAGGAGCCTCAACCCCCAACTAGTTGGACCAATCCCCTTACTTCCTTATTGCGTTATATCTCCTGATCCTAATCGGATTCAATCTCCTAATGTTCTTGGGGTACTAAGGGATAAGCCTCTTAAACCTTTTGGACTTATATTGGTGTGTGACATATCCTTATTAATTAGGAGTTGAGTCCCCGTAGTACTCAAAGCCTTGTTAGGATTACAAGGTTGGTTAATACTTATCAGCCCCCCCTTATTTCAAAGGAGCTGAGCCGATCAGGGAAGAGGAAACACCTTTTGAATTTTGGTGGCTATTTCCCTTCCTCGTACTTCGTGCCGTATTAAATGCGAACCTCAGGGAGTCACATCGTGGGCTAGGTGGCCTAATCGTCACTGTAAGACGTGCCTTTTTGGTAAACCGCTGAGATTGTTTCTGGGAGAGAAAAAAGCCTTTGGCCCTTTATTTCCCTTTACAGTCACTTAAAATCTACGTCAACATCTTTTCCAAAGAAAACCTAGTTGCATCATCATCTTTTCCAAAAAAATCTTCAAGAGCCTTTACTTTAGGTACTTCCTTTCTCTTCCTCCTCATGCCTTAAGTTGATTTTTTTTTTTCCGATCATAATCTGGAACCTGTAGATCCCACAAATCACGTTGATCAATATAAGCTGCCTGTTGTTGATCAAAAAAAAATATAAGCTGCCTGTTGTATCTAAACGGCTACGGCTACGGCTACGGCTACGGCTACGGCTACGACCATGATAATAGGGAATATGAATTTGAATAAGCCCCCAACAGCCGAGAGGCTCCCTTGGGATAAGCTCTTCCATCAAATCCAGTTAGTTACACCGGATATTCAAACCGCACCTCATCAGGTGCCTAAAAGTACTACACCTTCCACAAGTAAAAGTTACATAGATCTCTACCCAACACTTCGTCAATATCTAAATTCTGTTTGTCTACACCACCTTAGGAATCAGAGGGGTGTTCGCCGATACCACATCGGTTCATACACCTTGTTTTGCAGGGCTCTAGTTGGGTACGCTGGAAAATGACTCATCACTACCCTCATCACATCAGCTGTATATGGCAAGTCTGTGTTTTGAACAAGCTTTTCCGTTAAACTGCTTTGCTAGCCCATCAATCTAGGCTTGCAAGGCAGCCAAGGGATCTTGGTTGTTTCCCTGGTGTTTCACTGGTCGCCTTTGTTGCCTCCTACCATGGGAATCTTGATTCCGACTCCAGTCTGCTTCATCATCCCTTTTTGAACTATCATCTCGCTCAACCAAGGGATGTTGGTTGTTTCCCTAGTATTCTAGTGGTTGCCTTTGTTGCCTCCTACCCTGGTAATCTTGATTCCGACACCCATCTGCTTCATTATCCCGTTGTGAACTGTCATCTCGCTCATCATGATTGGAAGGCTGGTGATTTTCCGACTGCAGGAGTCGATTATGGAGTTCTTGATTTTGTTGTTGGGTTTCTTGCAATGTTTTTGTTTCAGATCTCCATTTGCTGTTGAAGCACTACATACATCTCCGGCATTACTACAGGTGGGTTTGCTCTTGGACCATCTTGTTGATTCCGTCCCTTAGGATGTCTTGGGGGCACATTGTGTTGTGATGCCATCGATCGAGTTTGTACCATACACGTAAACCGTTTGAAAATCAAGTTTCCCTATTAATTAGGAGTTGAGTCCCTTTGGAACTCACAACCTTGTTAGGATTACTCACTACATTGGTTGCTGATGTGGCCCGACAGATGGCTTGCAAAACAAGGAAGACTAGGGACATTAGTGTGGTATTTACCAACCGGCCTCCGATGCCTAAATCAGTGGATGTGTAGAAATGAAAGATATAACTCAAGTAATGTAATGTATTGGAGTCACGTACGGAATTATTGGAGAGGTGTTTTTATAGGGATTCGTGGTGGTTGAGTCCTTTTAGGACTAGGAGCCTCAACCCTTTGCTCGTTGGACCAATCTCTTTAGTTCCTTATTGCGTTAGGTCTCCTAATCCTAATTGGATTTAGCCTCCTAACGTTGTTGGGATAATAAGGGATAAAGCCTTAAAACCTCTAGGTTTATCTTGGCATGACATATCCCTATTAATTAAGAGTTGAGTCCCTTTGGAACTCACAACCTTGTTAGGATTACTCACTACATCGTCTTCATTACGTTGCTGCTTATGGTCTCGCCTTTTTGCTAACCTCACAAGTTCGGTTAATACTTATCAGTAAGCATATAGATCGTAAGACCTCATCAACTCTCTCAAGGAATTAACCCATAAGTTTTTCTTTAGACCTCATGAACTTTTCTATCTTTAGAAACACTTTGGCTGCATATAGTCTTGATCTGTACGAACATTGGGCTTTATCTAGACTTTCTGACCTAGCTTGGCTCGCTCGAGTGGTCCTTCCAGGTGGCTCGAGTAACTTATTAACCTTGCTATATCCGAATTCCCTCTACGTTATGAATGCTCAATCCAATCCGGTTGAGGCTCTAATTACTAGCTAGACTCCAACTATAACGACATGATCCGGCTGACCATGGACCACCTTTCAGCCCAAACACTTTGTGAAACTAAACACCTTTTACCCCCAAACATGGGGCATTTCAATCTTCCCCCCCTTAGGGATGCAATGTCTTTGTTGCATAGTTCCAACAACCTCTCTTGGTGTTTGTGGTGGCAGGGTGCATCCTACCCACTACTTGGACTAGGGCAGGGCTTTGATAGCATTTGTAACAACCTGACCCAGCTAACCATGGACTACCTTTCGGCCCAAACACTTGGCCTGAAAAGATATACCTAAGAAGGTATCATGTAGCCCAAGGTGGGTGTTAATAATATCACATGAGTTTAAGCTCCCAACTAATGTGGGACTAAACACCCTCTACCCCCAAACCTCAGGTACTACACTAACTCCAAGACTAAAACAACTTACTAGCAATTAAAAGGATTTCAATTACACGAAATCATCATTGAATTAGCCAATCACAAATAAGGAACTTATCCCCTAGCTATGAAAAAAAAAAAACAAAAACAACACATAGATGTATATCCCGTCAAGAACCAAAAAAACCTCTAGGTTCGGTTGTTCCAGCCAAATTTAGAGGAGAGTGATGACGGACAAGTTATACACCCCTATCACTTATGGAAACGTTATTTTTGTAACAATTTTTATTTCCGACTATTATTAGAAGATTTTATTTGTGCTGCCTGTTTCGCATGTTCCTGGTTTAGTTTTGGTTAGATTTTATTTTTTTTATTTCCTTTTAGCGAATAGTCTAGGGTTCCAAGTAATGCTTTCCTTGGTCGCCACTCTAAGTAATTTCCTTTTAATTAGGACTTCTACTAGTATAAATAAGGATGCAAGCCTATGACATGAATCATCTTCCAATTAATAAACAAATTTTGAGAATTGTCTCTCTTTTTCTTGTGGATTCAAGAACATCTCGTGGATTTGAGAACCTATCTCGTTTGGACTAGTACGTTAACTAGTCTCTCGTGAATTCCGCTGTGTTAGAGAGAAAGCAAAGGGATGTGGGAGGATGCAGTATAGGGGCGGCGAGAGACACAGTGTTAGGGCATCTCCAACAAATGTAGAATTCCCGTGAGATTCTTACTTTGCCCTTAGCTTTTGGAATTGATGTGACAAGATCAACTTTTCATGAACGGCATTCTTTGAAAATTTTAAGTTCAAAAAGTGCAGTGATTATGCTTTCTAAATAAGTTGGATTTCCTAGACTAGAGAAACAAATCGGGATGGAGAGGTTACATCTTTGGCACATTGAGTTTAGCGCTCATTCACTTTTCATAGTTATATTTTAGTAAATGTATAAAAAATTAATAACCATCCTAACGGATTGATATTTAAAATAACAACTAGTATATGTATGCTGCAACTGTAGGAATAAATTGCGGAAAAACAGATTCTGATATTTTTATTAATACGGGAAAAATAACAAACACAAATTATAGATACAAAATTGAGATTACAAAAATAAATAATATGAACAAGAACAAATTATTGAAGGGAAAATTATCCAAATGGTCCCTTTAGTTTCACCCGAGTCTCGATTTAGTCCCTCTAGTTTCAATTGCACTCCAATGAACCCTGTAGTTTCAATTTTGGTGGAATTGAGTCCCCGACATTAACTTCCGTTAGCAAACTTAACGGAAATCCCAATTTGGGTTTTTTTTGAGGGTCGAACTCGTGTTTTCACCCACCCTTCTTCTTCCCCAATTTGAAACCCTAACCCTAACCCTAAATCGACCCGGTCCATGGTCTCCGGCGCCGGATTCCGCCGCAATGCTGACCCGACCTCTCATCTCTCTCTCTCCCCCCCCTCTCCACCGTAGTCCACCTTTGTAAGCCCTAAACCACCATAACCGAAAATCCATCTCATCTTTCACACCCCAATCGACAAACCCATTCTCTTCCCCAACCCGACACCACCAATACCCACTCCACCGAGACCTCCATAACCCAACCTCCTAGCTTTCACAAACCGATCCCCATTATATATATATATATATCTCGGTTCCACAAAACCCACCAAATACTCCTCTCACCAGAACCAAACAAACCAAAACCCACCCTTTCCAAGACCGATTGGTGAAGATTTTGGTGGTGGTTTGGTTGGTTTGGTTCTGGTGAGAGGAGTATTTGGTGGGTTTTGTGGAACCGAGAGAGAGAGAGAGAGAGAGAGAGAGAGAGAGAGAGAGAGAGAGAGAGAGAGAGAGAGAGAGAGAGAGAGATGGGGATTGGTTTGGTTCGGGTGAGTGAAGTTTTGGGACATCGATTTGGAACCCCCTAGGTGAAGAATTCGTCCGCAAAGATGATGTCCCCAGTTTTGGGTGTTGCAGAAATCAGGTTCTAATGGATCAATGCAGAAATCAGGTTCTATTTTATAATGGGATCATTGAAGGCAGTTACCGAAAAAAAGGGATTGGGTTTGATTCCGCAATCCTTAAATTAAGTGGTTGGTCCACTAAATTTTCAAATTCATCCTAATCCTCATCCGTTTAAATCTCATATATATATATATAGAAGCCGGTTCTAGTCCGGGATCCGGACTTCCGGACCTCCATGATCCGAACATTTTTTTGACGATCCGAGCCGTCCAATGTGTTCAGAAGGTGTTTTCAAGGGTCCACGCGGGAAATCTTCAAAAACAATTACCGGGAAGGGCTTGATCTAAACAGTTTTTCGCAAAACTGTAAATATACAGTTTTTGCGAAAAAGTGCTTGGATCAAGCCCTTCCCGGAATTTTTTTTTTTAAGATTTCCCGCGTGGACCTTGGAAAACACCTTTTGAACACATTGGACGGATCGGATTTTCTCAAAACAATTTGCAACACAAAAAAAAGACCCCAAAGGTTCCAGTCAGGGATCCCTGACTGGAACCGTGGGGTATATGTATATATATAACTCCAAATAGAGCACAAGATGAAACCATAATTTCAAGGTAGTTAGAGGATGATTATTTAAGTGCCCCTTTTTATTAATACGGGAAAAATAACAAACACAAATTATAGATACAAAATTGAGATTACGAAAATAAATAAAATGGACAAGAACAAATTATTGAAATATGTAAAGAAATTCAAACCGAATCCCGTATTTCATACGGTCTCCTTAAAACAAAATCGCCGCCTCACCATAGGATGCTTGAGTATCTTCAGCGTCTGTTTCCCAGGATAAGACAGTAGCACAATAGCGGTTGCACCTCGCCGGAATTGTTCAGCGAATCGAACTCTGTAGTACTCTCTCACAAAGAAACAAGAACAACTTGAATTTAAAAGTAGATAGGAGAATTGTTTGCCGGTGTGTTGAAACAAAGAGATGAGAGGCCAATTTATAGTATTCAAGGGGAGCCTTTGTCATTATTATGGGGAGCCTAACAATTCAAATATGAAATCAAATACAAAATTGAATTTCATAACAGCAAATTAAATTTGCAAGAATGAATTCACAACCGTTAGAAAATTGAATTCACAATTCAATTCACGAAATTGAATTCAAAATTAATTTGTTGCACCAAATTAATCATGGTAATCATGTCCACTTTATGAGACAATTTCTCATTCATTTCTCAATGAATTTTGTTCCAAAAATTACGAACTAAATTACCCCATTTTCCAACAGCAACTTGTTCCTTTAGTTCACCAATAACATACCAACTCATTTTAATCAGCAAAGTTGGTCTGCACGGGAGATTCTTGACAAAGCCTCTGCTGCGTGGGAAGAATTCAAGGTTAGTGTTGATTCGGTTAAGTCTGCTCGTTTTCAACAAGCTACCCAACCCCAGATATCACGATGGCAGCCTCCCCCTTTTGGTGTGATTAAAATTAATGTGGATGGCGCCTTAGATTTGCACAATGGAATAGGGGGTGTTGGGCTTGCTGCACGTGACTTGAACGATGCCATGATTGGTGCTGCCATGACATCTTTCAAAGGGTCTTTCTCGCCTCGGGTTGTGGAAGCGATGAGTTTTCGGCATGCATTGATGATTGCACGGACTTGGAATTTATCCCAGATTATAGTGGAAGGTGATGCAAAGCAAGTGGTCCAAGCTCTGGAGGGAACTACAGTTTTTAGTGATTGCGACTCGATTATCTTAGACTGTATTCAGCTTGCCACCTTTTTTACCTCTTGTCGTTTTTCTCATGTTAAACGTGTTTGTAACAGGGTAGCCCATTCAGTGGCTAAGCACTCCCTGTTAGATGCTAGCATGATTACCTGGAGGGACAATTTTCCCTTATGGTTGTCTGCTATAGCATTAGATGATGTCCAGGCCCCCGGGCCCTCTTCTTTGCAGTAATAAAATCTTCTTCCTTCTTGGAAAAAAAAAAAAAAAAAACATACCAACTCATTTGGTCATCTCACTACCTGTTTTTCTTTGTTCAAGAGAGATGTACAAACGCATAAATTCTGTGATTTTAGATTCAGACCTTAAATGATGACAAACTCTCCCTCCAAGCATTATATACATCTACTATATTGCAGCATTACACATGTACCATATTAGAGTCAATGACATACGGGGGAGTAAGAGAGGAGTGGTGGCGGTTGCCTCCAGTGATTGGAAGTAATTTTCTTTCTCTACCAGTATATTATGAATTTACCACCAAGGTCCGCTGGCCATCTCTACTGAAAATTGGGTAACGACCCTTCTACATTAATGAATTCCAAATGAGCACGCGCACTTAAAAAAACGCCCCCTTACATGAACTAAGATCTAGTTACAATTCATCTGATAAACGGTTTCTGGAATAAATAACTTAGGGGAATTTTTTAGGTGATTTAACTTTTACGTTCAAAAGATACAACTAGGTTTAAATCACAGACAAACTAATATATCAAATATTCTCACACTTAAGTCTCCCCAAACAAAGCTTTAGCATTACATGAAAACAAAACAAACAAATTCTCTCTCTCTCTCTCTCTTGGAATATTGGAGTGAAATCGACCATCAACAAACCCGAGCGCCACAATCTGTGTAGGTACACAACACAGCGAAATCGACCATCAACAAACCCGAGCGCCACAATGTGCCCGAGCGCCACAATCTGTGTAGGTACACAACACAGCGAAATCGACCATCAACAAACATATGTAGGTACACAACGCACACAAACGTGTGGCTATGGCGGACAAGGGGGCCATGCCCAGTAACATGGAATAATTACTGGTGGTTCGGGAGGCTTTTTTTCTTTCCCAGGCTCTGGAGGCTTTGGTGGTGGGCCAACACTGATGATTTCTACTCTCTTCCCTGTCTTCCTGATCTGGGTTGTGACACATACTGGATCAACATCTCCAATGACAGTCACTATACCCTTTTCAGCATCCACAGATATGTGATCAATTCCTGTTCGAAATTCACATTTAATAGCATTTGTGGATATCAATTTTGAAAATTTTAGAGCTTCAGAAATTGAGTTTTTGTGTAGTATTTATTTTGGGACACTTATCCAAGGGTTAAATATTTTAATTTTCCCGTATGCCCGTGAGTTTGTGAAGTTAGGTTCGGAAACGCGACTTCATTGCAACTAAAATATCAAAACACAACTTCAATGAACTTCGTTTCGCAACGACATTTTGGGATCTCTGATACTGTTTACTTATGGATCGGCGATATTGTCCGATTTCAATGAAGCTACTCTCGTTCACAACCTTCTGACACCTCATTGTGTGGGACCTACGTCGGGCCGGGTCTCACATGCATGAATGATCGGAGCCACTCATTTTGTTTAGAATATTTCTTTAATGGTCCCTGAAAAAAATTAGCTCAGTCAGATATCGGAGGCCTGATAAGTTTGTTAAATTGTTGATCCGTACGATTCAAGAATTGAAACTTGAACGAATCAATCAAACCTTTGTTGATATTTGACTGAGCTGGTTTTTCTCAAAGACCCTTAAAAAAATATTTTAAACAAATTGAGCGGCTCCGATCATTCGTGTGAGACCCCGAGATAGGTGTCGGCGAGAGGGTGTGAGAGTAGACTGACTGATCCAATATACAGCTGTCTCATGCACCGGCATTTGACATAAAGTTGATACTTAGATTATTATTAATTAGATTATAAGAACCCTGTAGTACAAGAGTCCACAAACACTAACATATCCCTTCGTCTAGTATTAGAGGACTCATTGAGTTGTGTTTTTACAGTACAAATCCGAATTAACTTATTTCAAATTTCATTTCAAGTCATATCTTCAAAACATTGCCTCAAACTGAAAACATTGGTTAATTTTAAAAAAGAAAAACGCGAATTTAAATCTTGAGTTTGAGCAATTGACTTGAAAATCACACGTGCTTGGGAAATGAAATCAAAACCACATGTTCTTGTGTGGCATTTAAGGTAATATTGACATGGCTTTTTATAAATAGTATATAATTTACAACGGGAAATGATTTTCACGTTCCTCCATTAGGTGAATACACTCCAAATTTACCTTTTAGTGTATGAACGACCTTACAAAATAAAATATGGAGTCCATTAATTATCAAATAGGGAGAGCGTGGAAATCATTTCCCGTTTGGAATAGGTCAAAGATTAAACTCAGTTCGTACCTGTTAATTTAGTAGCAGACTTCAACACCTCAGTACTGCACTTTTGGCAATGTATGTTGACGCTCAAATCTATTTTCTGCAATATTAAATTGTAAAAAAAAAAAAAAAATTAGTTACATGAACTTGGAAATAATTTAAATAAATATAGCAAACAAGGTTAACCAAATTAAATCTGGTTGAGATGCAGGGTTGAACAGAGAGCATTGATTACCAGGACCATTGCATTACAAAGCAAATGTATGACTTGAAAAAGAACTATCTTTCCACTACTCAGAGAGAGAGAGAGAGAGAGAGAGAGAGAGAGAGAGAGAGAGAGAGAGAGAGAGAGAGAGAGAGAGAGAGAGAGAGAGAGAGATTTATAGGACTCGAAGGAAATGAAATATCTAAAGAAAGACCTTGACCATTTAAACTATATGGAAAAGGGTTTGAGTGTCTTAAGGTTTTGAGATTTAGTGTGGTTGAGCGATTTTAATGTTTGTAGATGCTTGATAGTGAGTGTTTTCGTAAAGAAATGGTTCTCTTCCAAAACTTCCATAGGTCTCTGCATATATTAGCATTTTATCACTACTTAGTAGTAGGGGTGCACACTGGTCAAGTGGCCCGCCCAATCCAGCCCGATTTGTTTTGGGCTTGGGATATATATTTTAGGCCTATAGGGTTGGGCCAGGTTCATATTTTAAGCCCGATCAGTTAATGTGATGGGTCTGGAAAAATCCTCAAGGCCCAGCCCGGCCCGAATATAATTGTTTTGCATGTCAAGCTTTATGAAAGTTGGAGAGTTTCACTTTTTGAATACTTTTATTGCCTTTTGAGAGACAATTTAATTATTAAACCATAATATTTTATGGATTCATTTTTAATAGTATTGCGATAACATAAAACTTTAAGTTTTCCTAGTTGTGAATTCCAATTTGTGATCGTTGTAGTTGATTTATTTATACTTATGATATCACGCTTTAGAAAAATAAATGGGCTTGTTGGGCAGGTATGGAAAATAAAATTTTAATTAGACTGGGTTTGAGAATATAAAATAAAGCCCGATTCTTAATGGGCTGGGCTTGGACATGTACAAGTCGGGTTGTTACTGGCCGGCCCTATTTCGTCAATAGTTTTCCTTCCAAGCCCAGTTCATGTCAGACACGTTTCCCTTAAACCCATTTCCACGCGCGAAAGCAAATAAATACAGTTGTCACATCAAGTAGGTGTCAACCTTGTAGGCGGTTGTAGGCGTGAGGCGTGTAAGTGCCGTCTCTCTCTCTCATGCGTGTAGTCAGGCGAGTAGTCACTTGAGTCTAGTACTGTCACTCTCACACTCTCTCTCATTAGTAAAAAAGTGATGAAGACAAAAAGAGAAAAACAAATGATGAAGAGGAAATTAAAGAAAAATCCTAAAAGTTCTTTAATTGGTACTTTTCAGCAGTAAATCCATGCTCTCTCTCTCTCTCTCTCTCATATTATATTTTAAAATAAAATAACTTTTATTATACACGATTATTTTTTATAAAAATTATATATTTAGAATATAGTTGATGAGATCTTTCAAATAAGATCCCATTTGAATATGAAATTTTTTACATATAAAAAAGAGTTGTTTTATACCCATTAATTAATACTAATTTACACATTTTCTAAACAATTCACACCTTCCAAAATGAAAGAATTCACAGACTTTAAATGCAGAATTCACACACATCACAACTCAGTCTCCAAAATACACAATTCACATCCCCCAAAAAAAGAATTCACATCCCTTAATGCAGAATTCACACCACTTCTAAATAATTCACAACCTGCAAATGCACACGATTCACACACATGCAACAATTCACATGACCAAAATAGCTCACAATTCACACCCCTTGTAACAATTCACACCTCCAATAACACACAATTAACACCCCTGCAACAATTCACACCATTAATAGCACACTTTCTTGTTGAGGTGTGAATTTTGTATGTTGGAGAGTGACTTATGATGTGTGAATTTTGCAATTTAGGTATGTGAATTATGAAATCTTAATGAACGGGTATAAAAAACACTTTTTTTACACGTATAAAATTTCATATTCACAATGGATCTTGTTAGAAAGATCTCATCGAGTAGATTTCAAATATATAATTTTTATAAAAAAATAAATGTGTATAATAAAAGTTATTTTATTTTAAATTTAAATTTAAAATAAAAAGGGAGAGAGAGAGAGAGAGAGAGAGAGAGAGAGAGAGAGAGAGAGATAGAGAGAGAGAGAGAGAGAGAGAGAGAGAGAGAGAGAGTCAATGTAAGAAAAGTGGCACATGTGCTGCCGTGTAGGTAGTATGGTCCTGTTAGGGAAAGTAGTGGAGAAAGTTTGATGTGTGTCAGGATAGAGAGAGAGAGAGAGAAAGTAGAAAAGGACGGAAGAAAGAGAGTGAGTGGGTCTGGGGTCGCGCGCGTGTAGGCACGAAAGAAAGAGAGTGAGTGGGTCTGAGGGTTCGCGCGCGTGTAAAGTGGGTTTCTACGGAATTGAAACACATTAACGTGCTTGGATGGAACAAAATCCCAAAAATAGGACTGACCTGTCATTTCCCGTCGTTAATATCTAGTATAAGCCCGGCCCGAGGTTTATGCACCCCTACTTTAGTAGGAAACCTACTATCAGTACCGGGGGGCCAAGCAAAGGTGAGCAAGGCTCACTTTGGATTCCCAAAAATTGTTAAAAGGAGACTGCCCCATAAAAAAAGAAAAAAGAAAAAAAGTTTTAGTGTTCATGAAATAGAGGTATTATTAAGTTCATTCGTTATGCTCGTAAAAGAATAAGAAGCCTCATTTTTTTTTAAAGTTCGTCTAGAGCCCCAAAACATCAGGGCTAACCAACATATTTTGTTTCGTAAAAATTATGTAACTAAAATATCTATATGAGTCATATCTTGGCATGTATATATATATATACACGGGGTGGTTTCATGGACACAATGAATAACACAACATTTGACACAACAATAATCGGAGCCCCACGCTTACAATCGGAGCCATTCAAGTTGTTTAAAACATGTTTTTAAGATTACTTGTAAAAAATCAATTCATTTGGATATCGGTAAGGGCTTGATCGGTTCATTCAAATTTATCCTATAAAATCTGACAGGAATCGAGTAAATGAACCGATCAAGCCCTTACCGATATCCAAATGAAAAACACATTTTAAATAAATTGAACGGCTCCGATCATTCGCGTGGGGTTCAAAAAAAAATTGTGTCAAATTTTGTGTTATTCGTTGTGTTAATGGAACCGCCCCAAAACACAATGTGATGCAATTTTGATCAGAGAGAGAGAGAGTGTGTGTGTGTGTGTGTGTGAAAACATAATGTGATGCAATTTTTAAGAGAGAGAGAGAGAGAGAGAGAGAGAGAGAGAGAGAGAGAGAGAGAGAGAGAGAGAGAGAGAGAGTTCTGTCAATGTAACTTGCCTAAGTCCGATATTTACACAAATATCGGACTTAGGCGCGGATATCTCGCTTTCTTTAAAAAGATTCAAGCCCTCCGCGGCTGGTTGAATCTTGAACCACTAACCGATGCAACAAAACTCCTCATATGGCATGTCTCCCCCAGGATACAACAACCCGACTAATATTCCCTCATTTCCTTAAAAAGTGTAGTGTGTTCCATTTTGGGATGTTCTTAAATAAGTGTGATGTTGAAAAGTTAGTGGGTGAAAGTTAGTACATTTCCTATTTTGTCATTAAAAGTAGATTCCATTTTGACAAGTTAGTAGGTAAAGTTTAGTGATGATGTCTCTATTTTGAATATAAAAGTTGATGTGAAAGATGTAATGATAATGCTTTCTTAATAAGTTGGCATTACGAAACTACACACTTAAAAAAGAACGGAGAGAATAAGTCATGTTGGCTCGAACCACCCTGCATAAGTTAGTTGAGCCCAAAACTCTACCACATAAACACCTTTACATTTTGGTGGGTTATCTCTCTATACACAAACACATAATACAAAAATATGGAGCAATATATGAGATTCTTGATCACATTGCCTTTAGGCTCTCAAACCCTTAAGAGCACCTCCAGCCCTTACCCTTTTTTTGAACCAAATTCAAAATTTGGGTAAAAACACCCAAAATCAACCTCCAGTCCTTGCATCAAACTCATACCAAATTGAGTTTTACTCAAATTTTTACTCAAATCAAGGGAGAACCAAATCCTTACCCAAATTCCAAACGGCTAGTTTTGAGTGGCCAGCGGTGGCAGCAGGTGGTGGTGAGCGACGGTGGAGGTGGTGGAAATAAGCGTTGGTGGTCCGGTGGCAGCAGGTGGGTCGTCAAGGTCAGACAGAGGATCGGCGAGCAGCGGTGAAGGTCGTAGCAGCAGGTGGGTCGTCGTCGAGATCGGCGTAGCGGTGAAGGTCCAGATCTGCGAGGTCGTCGTAGCAGCGGTGAAGGTCGTCGAGGTCGCCATCTGAGTTTAGGGTTTCCAAATCTGGGATTTAAGTTGTCATCTGGGTGTGTTCCGGCGGTGGCGGCAGATGGCGGTGGCTATGGCGGTGAAAGATTGGGTTAGGGTTAGGTCAGACGGCGGTGGCTATGGCGGCGGTGGTGGTCTACGGTGGTGGAGGGAGAGGAGAATGGGAGAGAAATTGTTTTTGATTTTTTTTAAAGCCAAATTTGAGTAAAAATGCTGTTGATGACTGGAGAGAGTCTACCCAAATCAAGCTTTTTACTCAAATTTAAGTGAAAATTTGGTTCTGAGTTTGGTTCAAGGCTGGAGTTGCTCTAAGACTGGCTTCTACTCTCCCACCGAAATGCATGTATCTATATTTGTAGAAATTAAGATGCACTAAATGGAGGGATGACTAATCGGTCCACCCTATGGTCTTTCCTTTCCTAGCCGACAAAGTATTAAAGGCCTACCAATGGGAATCTTCCAAGTACACCACACAAGACTTCTACTTTAAGCATCAGTAATTAGTCTCCAACAATGGAAAATCATATACCAAGTCAACTATAAATTACTATTTTCGGATAATAATTGAAATAAGTAAATATCATGTGTTTAAAATATTAAAATACTCAAAGTTCCAACAGTGTCCCTGCATGGTTGTGTTTTGTGGAGGTTCGGCAAATTTGCTTGGTCCTATTCTCTTATTGTTTTCGTCTGGAATCTGTAATTGACTAGTGCTGCTAGCTTTGCCAGTTCAACCGCCTGAATCTACAATGGAAAAACTCATGTTTGTTGTAAGATCACTGAAGGAAAGGTTGGTCATAAATTTGGAGAGTACGATGGACTGCTTTCCTCCTCTTAATTAACAATTCTTTGCACCAAGTGTAAATGCCCTTCCTTCTCCTTCCTGGTTGAAGGGGTTATTAACTAATCTTGTTAATTCAGTTTGCTACTGCTATTTTCTGTTTATTTTCTCACCATTTACGTATATAATCAAGTTTTTTTCTTTTATGATTAATTAAAATTTCTTCGCCATTAGAAAAAAAATAAACAAGTTTTTTTCAGCATAGGGAACTGATGAAAACAACTTCGATCTCCCTCCTAAGTGCTCATCTTAATATTGGCCTCATAGGATCTCTTTTGGATTGTTTGGACAGATGATTTACACTGGCATCATCGAATCTCTTTAACACTTAGCAAAAATTATTCTTGGAGTAGGTCATTTTTATCCGTTAGTTTCACACTCTAAAGTACATCTTAACACATTCAATTTAGCACTCATTCACTTTTTACAACAAAAAGGCTGTATGTTTTAGTCTTTTTCCAACAAACAATCGTCTAAAATTAGAAACAATCTTAATGATTTGTCCCTTTTGTTCACCTAATATTTATGTCGTTTGGTCATCTCACTACCTGTTTTCTTTGTCCAAGAGTGATGCTATCAACTTCGACGACATAAATGGTCTTTATTTTCATTTGTGAGCTAAGTAGTATGGTAGGAGATTGTGTCCTTAAAATAATGATAGAAACTCTCCTGTCTATGCATTATACATGTAGCACGTTAGAGTCGATAGCATTGGTTAATTATAACCTCCAAAGCTAGCATATAAGTCTTATGCGTCTGGATGGCCGTTTCACTTATTGTCAATTGGTTTTAAGTTGAACGCTTTAACATGGTATTAGAGTTATAGGCTTTCAGAGACTTTTGGACAAGACTGATCTATGTCGTTGATGACTGGTTTCCCCTTTGTTTGTCGTTAATGGTTGATAGTTGTCGAATGTGTTGAATCGTTTGTTTAACTCTCCACGTGCGGATTAGCGGTAGCACGTGTGGGGGAATGTTAGAACTTGTCCCACATTGGTTAATTATAACCTCTAAAGCTATTATATGAGTCTGAGCGACCTCTCCACTCATTGCCAATTAGTTTTGAGATGGTTATAGAGTTTTCAAAAGGGGCAAAGGAGACAAATGGTGATCATTTCGCCACCCAAACAATTTAAAATAACTCTCTTCCTTATATTAACAAGTATTTTTTTAATATCAAATCATCATCCAAATGTAATTCAACAAAAGTATAAACCTACTACTATCAAATCATCTCACTAAGTCTCCCCAAACAAAACTTTATCATTTCTTAATTGCGAACAGATCTCTCTCTCTCTCTCTCTCTCTCTCTCTCTCTCTCTCTCTCTCATGGATTGGAGCGAAATCGACCATTAACAAACACCGAGCACATCATAAATGTACAAGTTTCAGACACAAAGTATATAGAATTCACACAAACGTGTGACTCTTATGAACACGAAACAAAAATTTCTTCTTCCCTTGAGAAGCCTTTTGCTCGGTCGGCTTTTGCTCTGGAGGTTTAACTGGGCCAACACTAATGATTTCTACAATCTTTCCAGTCTTCCTGACTTGGTTTGTGACTAAAATTGGATCGATATCTCCAATTACAGTCACAATACCCTTCTCACCATCCACAGATATGTGATCAATTCTTGTTGATCAAAGACTGGACACCTTTAATTATCATTTGTGTACATAATAATTTAATATACATTCCGATAATTTATATAGCTACACAAAACTTCATATATATACTCCAATATAGTTGAAATACCCTTCTCATGATCCATAGATAGGTGAAATTAGGTTTGGAAAATATGACTTTAATTATCACAACTCAAATATCAAAACACAACTTTAATAAACTTCGTCACGTAATGAGACTTTTAATTTGGACCTCTGATACTGATGTTTACTTTGGCGATATTGTTTGGTAAAATTCATTGCCGTGTCACTAGTACTGAATAATAGTCTGGTATTTTGATTTAGACCCATGTAGTACAGGAGTCTCCAAAAATGGGGATGAGCTTCTCTCCATACCTCATCCTTCCATCTCTCTCCTCAGTCTCAATTTTTTAACACACTCTGGGACCACAACTATGATTCTAGCTGGTCAACTGGTAGAACATGCATACAACGAACTATAGTCTATGTGTACCGAAAGGCAAAAATTGATATGATTGGATATCGATTCATACATAAGCACTTTGTGAATTGTTGTGCAAAGTGTAACTTATTCATATATCTATCGATGTCCAATCGTACTGAATTTTTGTAGACATATAGTTGTTTGCATGCATGTTCTACGAGTTGACCGGCTAGGATCATAACTGTGTGCCTGAGATGCGAAAAAAATTAAGAGTATAGAGAGGTATGGAGGCTGTGGTATGGAGAGGAGCTCATCCCATCCCTATTTCAGAACTCCTTAAATTCGTGTTTCCAAAACTTTGCTTCAGACTGAAAGTATTAATTAGTATTAGAAATCGCGACTTCAAGAAAACTTGAATTTTGAGCAATTGAGTTGAAATGATCATAAATTCAAAACCACACGTTCTTGAAATGAACAGTTATAATGTTATGGCTTATCAAAACTACAATAACTGAAAAAATGAAAGATTATTATCACCCCCTTCTCTAACGATCATATGACAAGTAAGTTAAAAAAATTGCCTTTTAGTGTATGAAATTTCACACTAGCAATTCTCAATTAATTTAAAAAACAAAATTTGGATTGCGCTTCTCAAATCAAGGGTGAAAATCATTCATTTCAACTTTATTACAATTTGCAAAAGACGTGCATCTTCTCAAATTTGGGAGGGTGAAAAAGTACTTCTTTTGAAGTGTGGAATATCTAAAACCATTTCTACGGCCTGTTATAGAAATAGGTTAAGATTGAACTCAGTACGTACCTTCTAGTTTGGTAGCAGACTTCAGTACCTCTGTACTGCACCTTTGGCAATGAATGTTTACCTTCAACTCTATTTTCTGCAGTATTAATTGTTACATAAAAGGAAAAAAATAATAATTTAGTTACGTTAATTTGAAATAAATGAAGAAAGGTTCACCAAAAATTAAATCTTAGGTGCTATCAATTCCTTTGGGTCAGTCCATTCGGAATTGCCCACAAAGGGGCAGTGGAACTGGCCCCAGAATTAACCGGGGATCGCGTAAGCTGGCCCGAACACCTGAGTCATAACAGAAACAAATTAAAGCTGGTTGAGATGTATGGTTGAACAGAGAGAATTGATTACCCTCATTGCAAAGCAAAAATATGACTTGAGAATTACTCAATTAAGAGAACAACAGAGACAGGCCTATTTATAGGACTCAAAGAAAATGTACCCAAGAAAGACCTCGACCATATAAAATATGTGGAAAAGGGTGTAGGTTTAACTCGTAAGAAATTGTATCAACGACTTTATTATAAGGAGGTTCAACTAATTGCTAAATGCTTGATAGTGAGTGTTTTCCTGGAGAG